>OU015747.1:4418214-4439912 GCA_907169655.1 Acomys percivali | reverse complement strand
TTTTTAAAGATGCAGAACCTGAGGTGAGTGAGGTGAGGCAAATATAATGTCATCTGTGAGAGAGAAGATAGTGAAAGATGCCAGAGAGGTGAACGGACAGGCAGGGGGGCTTGTGAAAGCATCCTCAAGGATGGGGAGGGAGCTGACCAGATGCCTAGAAGGATTATGGACTGTGCCTGGTGGGCCCACTGAGGTGGGAGCGCGTGCATCCGCAGCCTCTCCAGATCCAGAACAGGACTAACTGTGTCCGGTGGCGTTGGGAGCTGTGTGCTAGGGGCTTAGCGTTGTCAGTAAGCAGTGCCCCCCCTCACCAATAAAGTTAAAATAATAGCACAGGAGTCAGACAGAGAGCGGACTATCAGCCCTACTGGCCATGAAGCAAACTGGAGCGCAGGGATTTGGAGCTGCCGCCAAGCTGGTCTGCTGATCCTCCGTCCTCCTCCCTCCGTCCTCCTCACTCTTGAGTTAAACAGATCCAGGCATCCATTCCTGCCACAGCTGGACATCCACAGGCATCCCCCACAGAGAGGCCCCCTACCACATGGTAGAGACAAACAGAACACATGTGTCCTACAGACAGACTGTCTACGCCATGGCAAGGATATCGCAAACCAGCTGAGCTGCGTGTGTGCCCTATTTCTTCTCGTGAAGCGACTCAGGAGACGGGGATGAGCAGCCAGGAGTATTAGTCAGCATCCCTCTATGTGGACATATGGCCGGTTCCCCTTCCAGTACAGAGAAGAGAGGTTTGGCTTAGCCGACAAGCCTAACTGTTTCATGTGTACTGTTTCTTTTCCCTACACTTTGTCCTGTGTTCAAATATTGGAGACAGGAAGTGAGGTTGAACAGCCATGCTGATCAGGACTGGATCCCTATGGGAAGGCAGCTTGGGGAGAGGGATAGGGGAGGGGGAGGGGGAGGTGAGGGGGGGGGGGGGGGTGAGAGGGGGCAGGGGGGGGTGAGGAGGAGGGAGGGAGGAAGCATCCTGAGGAAGCAAGAATGAGAAGCGGGGAGTGGGAGAGCTGGTGTGAAGGAGGGCATGTGAGGGATAGGCAGGGGCTGGATAGCAATAGCTTAGACATTCAGAGTGTAGTGGAAATGGCCTCCCTGGCCCTCAGACGTGCCAGGTAGCACGCTGCCAGGGCCTTGGCATTGCTCTTTTCCCCCCATGAGCCTAGCCGCTTCTTAGAACAATAGCTGGTACACGATTAGGAAGCGCCCAATAAAAACGCACGGTTTGCGTGATCATAAGAGCGGGGGGAGTCCAACCGTGCCAAGGGCATTGTGCAGTCTTACATAAGAAAAGCACTTACAACAGAAACGCTTGGCACACGTCAACAATCCAATAAGTGGTTCCCGTATGATGCTTATTTCTATTAACTGGGTGAAAACTGCCCAATCATCTATGAATGGATTTTCTGATTAGAAGGATATTGCTGAATTGGGGAGGTGGGATTTGAAGCAAACAGTAAGGTGAAATTCAAGTTGCCGAAGTAAGGAAGTTCATGCAGAATAAAAGCAATAAGGTAAACCTACAGAGACACTTGAGGACATTTAGCTGATCACAGTCCCCCTCCCCCCGTGCCTGTGCCCATGTGCAGTTGACCCCTAAACCTCTGGGCTATTCAGGGGCCTCACCGTTGAACCTCAGACCAAGTAGATGCTCCCAGCAAGCGAGCCGTGGCTCTTGGAGCAGAGGGTGCGCTTTTTTCCTTCAGCCTCCTCTTGTTCCTTAAGATGGTTTCAATGGCTACCACCACGTTGGCAGCGCCTGCAGTCTCTCCCACTGGTTCCGACATCACCCATCTTCTCTCCTCTTGTTGTTTCTGGTTTTCTTCTGCCCAGGGTCTTCGAGGAAGCTCTGTGGTGGGCCTTCTCCCTGACCAGTGAATTTCTCCCTTAGAACCTTGCATATTTGCCTAAGATACAGTAGGGCTCCAAGACTCCGCATGAACTGGCTTAGGTTCCCCGCCACCCAGGGATTGTCAGAGGAGCCCTCGCCTCCCCATCAGCCTTAAACCTTACGCTCTCCCTCCACTCCCCTCCATCCCATTCTTTCTTCAGAAACCTACCCTGCTTTTGCTTATTTCCCATCCATGTTTTTTTTTTTTCTTCTCCTCCCCTTTCCCTTCAAGAACCCACCCAGACGCCACCTTTCTGGTTCAGTTCCCTAAAATCTCCCAGGCGCAGTTGAGTCGCTTTTTCCTCTTACTGGAAGAACTGGTATCCTCATTAAGTGCTCCTGGCAAATAGAAACGCACTGACAGTCTGGCAAGCACTGGTTGTTGTTGGACCCCAGCCAATCCCGGGAGTTAGACTGGAGCCTGTACAGACTGGGCAGCAACTGCAAGCATGCACGGCGGGTCCAGGAAAACCCCCGTATTCTATTAATTATGGGATAAGTTCCTGGAGATGTTTTGATAATATATTCCTTACGTTTTGAACTTATTAATTGTGTTTGTCTTGAAGGGAGTTTGCTTCACATGTATGAAATCTAACCAAAAAAACAAAACAAAACAAAACAAAACAAAACAAAAAACCCACACTTTAAAAAGACTTTTATAAGGTAGAGTAGAAGAAAAGTAACATTAGTCGTGGTTGTTGATTTTTCCTAATGAAATCTGGCCTTCTCTGACATATTTCCAAATCCTTTTGACCTATCCTATTGCTCAGCAAGGGTTTATAGGCAACATGTAGACGCGCATTAAGATGATAGACCCACCACAGGCCAGCACAGCTCACACCTTCGTAGTTTCCATGTAGTTTTTTCACTTACAGAAACTGAAAGGCACAGGGTGTGTTTATATACTGAGTTTTAAGTACCTGGCCATTGTGAGTTTGTCAGCAGCCTGAATGTGCACTGCTTTTATTTTCCCTGAACTGCAAACCATGTTGAGTAAAAGAAAGACAACCGAGGAAAGTGGGTCCACCCCACTGAAAGGGGTCCACTGATGGCTGGGCACCTGTGTCACGGCCAGAGAGCTGCATGCCCCTTACAGTGGGTCAAGGAAACAGAGAAACCTGCCTATAGCTCAGGGAAGCGAAAAGCAGCAAGCAGAAGTGGATGAGGAGGTGGGGTGTTCCCCGGGGACTGCCCTGAGTGTCTTGCTGGCCCCTCTATCCGGAAGCCCTACCAAGGGCAAAGCAAGCCTCTCCTGTGGACAGAGGCTGAGGGATCTGTGATCCAACTGTAGCCACGCAGTGAGTACTGGGCAGGCATCTGTGCATGCATCTACCCACTGCAGGGCTTTGCTCCATTGTGTAATTAATAGCCCTACACATACACGTTGGCTTATGTGGGCTTTCCTAAACTGAATTAGGAAAGATGGCTTAAGGATTTGTATCTGTGCAATAATTATAAATGATGACTTACATACATATATACATACACACATATACACACATATACATACATACATACATACATACATACATACATACATATGTTACACATGACCTTTGCATATATTAGTTGGCTCCAAAGCTCAAGGCTGCCTGTAGAGGCCAAGCTGATGACTAACAATGAGCAAATAACAGCAACAGAACTTTAACTTAAAAAAAAAAAAAAAAACTCCCCATGTAACTGGCAGGCTGTGTCTCTTTTCTTAGATGCACAAACTGTTCTCATTCCATCTTCCACAGTCTTTTCTCGACCTGGGTGGGCAACATGTCCTAATGATGCCTTCTGTGTACAGAGACCTCACTTCATCTGCAGGGAATACATTCTGAGACCCCTCAGCGGATGCCTGAAACCGCATCTAGTACCAAACCCCGTCCGTACTAGGGATCCCCTCCCCCCCAACACACAGAATCATGGCTGAGTCTGAACTGTCTTCCACCCTAACTGGCGCTGCTGCTTCGTGAGGCAGCAGACCCTTCGGCAGTGCCTCTGAGATGTGCAGGCCAGTAGTAAGAGGCAGGCCTTTAGAAGGGAGAGCCCGGCCACTGGCTCAGCCTTATTCTCTGCTCCCTGGCCTCTCTACTGTGAGCAGCTTCCGCCTGTCACTCCTGCCACCATGCACGCCAAGGCTTCTCTACCATGATGGGTTGAGAGCTCTGAGACCGTGAGCTGAAGTAAGGCTCTTCTCCTTTAATTCGACTGGGATGCACTCTCTCATAGCGACGTGAGTGTAAATGATGTACATGTGTACCAACGATAAGTTTAATATATAGAATAGTAAGATGTTAATGACAACTAGTAGTAAACAATTATGATAGCAAACCATAATGAAATTGTCAGTACTATTACTCTTGTGCTTTGAGGGCCATCATCAATTAAGATAAGGAATGCTTAAACTTGTGGTGGCTCTCAATCGATCTGATAACCAACATGGCTGGTGTGTGTGTGTGTGTGTGTGTGTGTGTGAGAGAGAGAGAGAGAGAGAGAAAGAGAGAGAGAGAGAGAGAGAGAGAGAGAGAGAGAGAGAGAGAGAGAGAGAGAGAACAGCTTGTAGGAGTCTGTTCTCTTGTTCTGTGACCTAGGTCCCTGGAATCAAGAAGTCAGGTCATCAAGCTTGGCAGGAAGAGCCTTTACTCACTCAATCAGCTTTCCCCTGTTTATATGGAGTTTGGAAAATAAAATATAAATATGTAGAGGATCATGAAGACAAAGGAATCTTTTGATTTATTCACCATTAAAAATATGTAGAAGACTACTTGGCACATTATATTTGAATATTTAATGAATGTGTATTCCCTGCAATGGATAGTTACACTCTGAGGCTGGAGGTTATGCTGGGGTTAGGGGCTATATCCAAGCTGGACCATTCTCCCATCCTAGAGTGAAAAGAAAAAGGGTCAAGATATAAAATCCTCAGAGCAAGAGTTGCCAGGTGGCCGGGTATGGTGGCACATGCCTTTAATCCCAGCACTCGGGAGGCAGAGGCAAGTGGATCGCTGTGAGTTTGAGGCCAGCCTGGTCTACAAAGCGAATCCAGGATAGCCAAGGCTACACAGAGAAACCCTGTTTTGAAAAACCAAGGGTGTGTGTGTGTGAAAAAGAGTTCCCAGGAAGGTCAGGTCTCCACCGGGGCCCTGGAAAGCATTTCTACTCACTCAACAGGCTCACAAATCAGTGGACTGGGAGAGCGATGAGGCCTAACTGAGAAGTTAATTCATGGTGTTGCACACACAGTGGTTCACATCCATGTGTCAATCGCAGCCTGGTTCCCTTTGGAGAAGCCTATGTTTAACTGAAACTCACATATCCTTTCCAGTTGGTCAGAGTTACTTTTTGTCAATAGCACCTGGTTGGGACCCCAGTGGCTTTTCAGTTGTCTACTCAGAGATGAGAGCTGGCTGGCTGTCTCTAGGCTTACCTCCAGTCAAGGCAAAGCTATTTGCCTTGAATTTTGCAGAACTGAGTTTCTTAATAAAGTCCCAGCTGAATCTTTCATAAACTTGAGGGTTTTCCCCATATATTTCCTAGTGCGGGTGGTGATGTGGGGTGGGGGTGGGGGGAACTTCAGGAAAACGTGTTAGGTGGATAACCAAACACTCTCACCTGGGACATAGTGATCTAGATATCACGTGTGGGCCAAACCCTGCCCGGAATCTGCCTGTGTAGGTCATGTATTGCAGTGCAGATATGTGCCTTTACATACGTACTGCCCAGTTACAATGACAGGGCTGAATTACATTTTGAGAGTCCACTGTATGACCCCAAGGCCAAAGAAATTTACTATCTGGCCCTTTATAATGTTTGCTGACCCCGTCTATACTCACTAATTCTTAATATTTTGCCGTTTGAATTAGTCCTCTCTCTGAGCACACAGAACATGGTGCAGCCTCCCCCGACCCCATCTCCCTCTCATGCCCTCTTGGTCTCCCTTTTCTCACACATGAGGATACATGTGTGTACACAGATGTGCACATACAGTTTTATTTGAGCCATTTACACGTTGTGTCACAGATATAAGGCACCCTTAAATAATCCCAGTGCACACTCAAAAATGAGGCATCCACTCACTGTTTTAATTTACTTCATTGCCATGTTTACTTTTCCTTCTAGAACCCAGAGTCCAGTGAAGGCTTCTGCGTTACACTTGGTCAGCATGTATCTTTGGCTACCAGAAAATTTTTTTCATAACAATGAGTTTCTTCCAAGCCCCTGAAAAGCTCCTCCAAAGGTTACTAAGTTTTAGTGGAATCATTAGCTCTATGTAAGGTGAGAACCACATACAACAGTAATCATAGTAAATCTGTCTCTCTCACTTCTCCCCATGGGAATGAGACACTGTTTAATGGTTCAGTTCTGAACCTGAGCTGCTAAGATGTAAGTGCTTGGCTTGAGACTGTAAATGAGGAGACAGATGAGAGAGTACAAGATGCGTCCTGTGTGACTAAGAGCATGGACCTTCGTGCCTGCTCCAGGGGCTGGCCTCCGTTAGCTCTTGGCTGGGTGGCTCTTCCTTCTGGCTTTGCCTCTGACTGGGGCTTGGCTCTCCTCCAGCATCATTAGGTTATAGCAAGGAGTTGGAAACAGACCTGCAGTTATTTAAATCCTCCAGCCCAAATTGTTCCTGCTGGCTGCCATACAAAGCTCGTATGTTTGTAGGCTGTGCGCTGAATGGCGTGCGGTGTTCCAGGGAGCGTGTATGCATCTGGGAACTTGCATAGGGAGAGCACCTCCTTGTCCGTACTCAGGATCCAGGGTGCCACGGTCCTAGAGGACTGTGTGGAGGTCAGAGGCCTGTCCTTAACTGTGGTCACCGATGATTCTTAGAGAGTGCCGACTCACTTCCTCACTTTCCTGAGAGGCACTCACTTCAATCTAAAAGACACTCAGCTGCCCACTGAGGCCCACTGCATCTGTACTGGTTACTGCCTTGTTTGCAGCTGCCTTCTATTTACTGCTCTGAAATGTGGACTCGTAAAACAGGGGTGTGCCTTATGTTGAACATGTCAGCCCCAGAGCCAGTGGTGTCTTTAAGAGTTTCAGAGCCAAAAGGAATGGGAGAGAGACAGAGAGAAGGGGAAGAGAGGGAGGAACGAAAGAAGGCAAGAAGGAAGGGAGGGAGGGGAAGGAGGGAAGGATGGAAGGAGGGAGGGAGGAAAGGAAGGAGGGAGGAAAAGAGGGTGGGAAGGGAGGGAGGGAGGAAGGATGAGAAAACATACTTGTGTTCTGGTGGGAGGCAAAGCGGGAAAGGGAAAAACTGATATGGGAAGGGAGGCGTGGAGGGAGAGAGAGGGATTCGGAAAGGAGGAAGGGGATTTCAGGATGGATGAAGTAAGTATAAACAACTCGAAACTGTAGAGGTGGGAAAAAGAATCGCTACTTGGGGACTTAGAGTTTCTGCCTCTGGAGAACCCCATTTCCATCTTTGTGATGAGTTAGCTGGGACGCGGGCTTCGCTGGTTGGTTCCCTATGATGTATAACTGTTCTGTGCCTCAATTGCTCATCTGGGAAGTGGAGGCAGGAGTGCCTGATCCATGCGACTGTTTGGATGATGAAAGACAGCCCTGCTGCCTAGAACAGAGCAGGGGCAACTCAGGCAAATGCTCAGCGCACAGAGGCTACAAATGTTCCGTCCATGACACAGATGCCTCATGACACCCACCCAGACAGTCTGGTCCTTGCCAAAGCCTTTGCTGAGCTTTGGGGCCTGTTCCCCTGACTTGAGTAATTAAAATGTCAAAGTTGAAGCCTGCATGGAGAGAGTTCATTGGGACACTTCGAGTACTTTTCCCAGTTTTCAAAACTACCCCAGCAACTTTTCCATAACACATGCTAACACTAAGTGGTGCCTTGTTATGATTTCTCCTTGCTTCTCTAACAGTCACGTATGTAAATGTGCCGTTAAGAGCCCTTGGACTGCTTCTCCCCCCACAGCAAGAATCACCGAGTTCCGGCCCTCTGGCCCTGAACCTTCCTAATGCTGCAGCCCCTTAGTGCACTTCCTCACACTGCGGTGACCCCCAACCAGGAAACTGTTTCCACTGTTACTTCATAATTGTAATTTTGCTACTGTGAATCATAATGTAAATATTTTTGGAGATGGAGGTTTGCCAAAGGGGTCATGACCCAAGGGGGTTGGGAACCTCTATTCTAGGGAGTTGTCTGAGTTTTGCTTTCTGGGAAGTCCGATGGTTCAGTTAGGGGGACCGGAGACTGAGGAAAAGGTACATGCTCTGAGAGTGGGAGAGAGATCTGGAAGCAAATGAGTGGGATGGTGTATTGATGAGCTTAAGTTTACCGAGAAGTAGAAATGCTTGGGAACAAAATTAACTGAGAAAAAAATTAATTAAAAAAAAAAGAATCCAAAATAATTTATTTTGCAAATAAAAACTGAAATCTTAAGGTAAAATAACTTTATTAAAAGGAAAGATGCATGTTAAAGTCATTCTTGGCCAGTCATGGTGGCTCATGCTTATAATATCATCACTTGGAAGGCTAAAGCAGGAGGATTACCGTGAGTTCAAGGCCAGAATGGCCTTTATAGGGAGTTCAATACTGGGTTGGGTCATAGAATAAGACCCTGTCTCAAAATATAAAATGAAAATAATTGGTTGATTTATTTAATAACAGGATGGTCAAAGTATAAATTGAAAAAATCCCGGTCCTTTAAACAGGACTTGATATATTTCTTACCATTTTATCCTTCCCTTGATCAATTTATTCACAGAACAAAATTTTGTAATGAAAAATATATTGCTAAGAAAATGAAAACTCAGATTGGAGAGATGACGCAACAGTTAAGAGCACTGGCTGCTCTTCTAGAGGTCCTAAGTTCAATTCCCAGCAACCACATGGTGGCTCATAAAATGGTCTGATGCCCTCCTCTGGCCTGTAGGTGTACATGCAGATAGAGCACTCATATACATTAAATAAATAAATCTTTTTTAAAAAGATGTCTTTCACTGTCAACAGAACAAAGCAACAGCCTGCAGACTGGGAAAAGATCAGACCCTACATCTGACAAAGGTCTAATATCCAAAATATATAAAGAGCTCAAGAAATTAAATACCATCAAACCAAATAACCCAGTTAAGAAGTGAGGCTCAGAATTAAACAGAGAATTCTCAACAGAGAAATATCAAATGGCTGAGAAACAGTTAAAGAAATGCTCAACATCCTTAGCCATCAGAGAAATGCAAATCAAAACAACTCTTGAGATTCCATCTCACACCCGTCAGAATGGCTAAGATAAAAAACTCAAGTGACAGCACATGCTGGAGAGGATGTGGAGAAAGGGGAACACTCCTTCATTGCTGGTGGGAGTGAAAACTAGTACAACCACTTTGGAAATCAATCTAGTGCTTTCTCAGAAAACTGGGACTAGGGCTTCCTCAAGACCCAGCTATTCCACTCCTTGGAATATACCCAGAAGATCCTCCACCACACAACAAGGACACATGCTCAACCATGTTCATAACAGACTTATTTGTACTAGCCAGAACCTGGGAACAACCTAGAAATCCCTCAGTCAAAGAATGGATAAAGAAACCGTGGTACATTTACACTATGGAATACTACTCGGCTATTAAAAACAAGGAAATCCTGAAAATTGCAAGCAAATGGGTGGAACTAGAAATGATCATCCTGAGTGAGTTAACCCAGACCCAGAAAGACTCACATGGTATATACTCACTTATAATTGAATACTAGCCCAAAAGGGATGTCCCATGAAAGTCTTCACTTGCCAGGAGATTGGGATAGATGTGAGGACGTCCTATTGAGACCCTAGGTAAGAGAAGTATGGAAGAATGGGGAAATAGAAGGATCCAGAGGGTCCTAGAAAGCTACAAGAAGAACATCATGATGGGCGGATCTAGACCCAGGGGCATCTGCTCAAACTACTGTACCAACCAAGGGCAATAAATGCAATAAACCTGGACCCCCTGTTCAGATCTAGCCAATGGACGGGGCATTCTTCATAGTTGTGTGGACAGCAGGGACTGACTCTGACATGAACTCTGGTGCTCCCTATTTGACCACTTCCCCTTGGTGGCGAGGCCTGGGGACACTCAGAGGAAGGAGAAGCAGACTACCAGGATGAGATTTGATAGGCTGTGACCATATGGTAAGGAAGGAGGTCCCTTTCTGTCACAGACCTAGGGGAGGGGAATAGGGTGAAAGAGGGAGGGAGAGAGGAACGAGAAGATACAAGTGAGGGGATAACAATTGAGATGTAATCTGAATAAATTAGTTAAATAAAAAAAATTTTTTTAAAGAGAGAAAATGAAAACTCAGGAGTTAGGTGTGAACTACTAAATTTAAATATTTACCCATGTGGAAAGTAACTAAAGAAGATGGCAAGGAGCTGAACAGCTTCAGATATGCTGTTGCCCAAAGAGATCATGTGCGGAGCGGCACAGGGCTTGTGAGTGGTGACGCATCCTACCTACGCAGGAAGCCCAGAACTTCACACAGGAGGAAAACACACCAGGGTGAAGGCATCTCATTTTCAGAAGAGGCTGCCGTGTCTCCCCTCTTGTCTCATCTGACACCTCTTAACTCTTTCCTGCAGATGGTCATCTTCCTTCTAGCCCCACTACCAACCGTCCCCTTCTAGTGCCACCTGGCCGCTCACCTCTCAGAGTTCCAGCCCCTGACTCTTGTAGCCTGTTTTCTACATCTGTGAGACCTTCCACACCCCCACTGTCCTTTGGTACAGACCTCGGGTACCATGCTTGGATTCATCAGACATAACCCACCGTTTTACAACCTGCTTCCTTTGCTGACTGCAATCTTGGATGATTGTGTAATTGTTCTAGGCAGCAGATCACTCACCTGTCAGTTGAGGATGAGGTGAGCAGGGATTAAATAAATTAGTGTAATAAATGCAGCCCTCGGAATGACGTTGGTCCCATAATAAGGGCCACAGAAGGTCAGCAATCTCCTACTATTGCTCTTCAGGGCCCAGGCATTATTTTTTTATTGCCACATTAAAAATTACTATAAACTAGCATCTCAGAGCAGACTTATTTATTGCCTCGCATTGTCTATAGGTTAGATGTTCAGACAGAGTGATACAGGCTCTTTGCTCAGAGTATCACAGGGCTGAAATCAAGATGCTGGTTGTCTGGGATGATGAGCATCTTCCAAGCCTATCCCAAGCTCATGGCAGTTAACAGAATTCAAGCCTTTGCAGCTGTGGAGCTCAGGGCAGGGACTCTTATGTCTCCTCCTGCTTAAAGGATCCCTAATTATACCATTGCCAATCAGACAGTCTTCCTCTTGGTTAACTTAGAGGCAATTGTTTAAATGCCACAATCTTATCACAGCCATGGGCTTCGCTTGTTCTCAAGGGGAGATTAACTAGGGTGTGTACATCTGGGGGCCCGAGAGCCCTGCCTGCACACTGGGTGATTAAAAACACTATCTCTGCCATTCCCTTTGAACTACCTGGGATGAACTGAGTAATCACCACCCTGAGTTCACGTGCTTACAGCAGCTTCTTTCAACATTTAGAGGGCTTCTTATTGATTTGGTCCTGGAAGTGACACTCCGTGTCTTGTTTCTTTTTCTTTTTTCTTTTTTTAAACAAACTGATGGAGTCAATCAGCGCCTTTGAAAGTCTCTCAAGAGAAGGACAACTAGAGATTTCATAGCGGTAAATCTGTTGACCAGTTGTCCTGGGAGCTTCAAAGGATGACCCACAATTTGCATTCACTTTCAGAACCATTCACTTACTCTTAGGAACCTCAACAGATGGGCAGCCCAGATAGAACCCCCTTAATTGTGAGTGCAGTTGTCAGCCAGGCCTGTTCGTTGCTGCTTCAAAGTAAATCTGTGCCTGCAGGGGTTGGGGGGGTATGGTGGGGGGGGTCACCCTGGGAGGTTTCTTGGCATGTTTCCAGAAGCTTTTCTTGCCTCTCATCTTCCTTCCCAATCAATTCTAGATTTCTTTTTTTTTTAATTATTTTTTTTAGCACACAAAGTAGTGTGCTTCAGCATCACACCTTGTGCATAGCATCACACCTTCGTGCATAGCATCACACCTTCATGCATAGCATCACACCTTCGTGCATAGCATCACACCTTCGTGCATAGCATCACAGCTTCGTGCATAGCATCACACCTTCATGCATAGCATCACACCTTGTGCCAGCCCCCACTCTCCTCCCACATCCTCTTGACCTGCTGTTCCCTTCCTCCCCACAAATACTTGAGAGCGGTTGATGGAGAAAATGTGCCATGAAAGAAGATGGAGGGGCTAGATTTCTCTTATCTACAATTCATCTTACATTCCATTAAGAAGATATTTTTGGTCAAAGCCCATAATGAACGTTATGAAGGGTGTAAAATTTGCAAAGGATATATTTAAATCAATTAATAAGAAAAAAGCTTGAGGGTGAGAACACTTATTCAACAAAACCTTTTATTACTTTCAATTTCTAGTTTCACAGAGTCTTACTTTGTGCGTGTGCTATTACGTTTATGTGTGCATGTATATGTGCTGTTGCACATTTACACGCGTACACGTGTTTGTGGAGGCCAGAGGTTAATATCATGCATCATTCTCTATCACTGATATATCTGTTACTTTTCTACTGCTGTTATAAAACACCAGGACGAACAAAACTTAGGAAAGAAAGTGTTTGATTAAGCTCGCAGTTTCGGAGGGTCCGAGTCCACGATGGCAGCGCAACCGTGCACGGCAGCGGGAGCAGCTGAGAGCTCACACCTTGACCCACAAGCAGGAGGCAGAGAGAACACACTGGGCATGGTGGGAGCTTTTGAAGCCTCAAAGCCCACCCCCAGGGACACACTCCTTCCAACAAAGTCACGCTTCCTACCCCTTCCCAAACAGTTCCACCGCTGGGGGACTAACCATGCAACTATATGAGCCGATGGGGCCGTTCTCATTCGAGCCAACACAACCATCCACCTGAACCAGGTCCCATTGAACCTGGAGCTTACCAGCCACACAAGCTAGCCGAGCACCAAGAATTCTTCTGCCTCCAGCTTCCTAGGGCTGGGATTTCAGGAATGTTCTGGCATGCCTGGTTTTATTCCTTGGGTGCCGGGGGGTGGGGGGGGAGGTCTGAACTCAGGTCCTTATGCTTGTTCAGCAAGCACTCTTACCAGTTAACCCATTCCCCTCCCCGCCCCAACACTAATTGTATTTTTAAACATTTCTTGATACCAAGTTCTAAGCAATAAGTCATGGGTAAAGGTTTAGGAGGTAAATGGAAAACACCTGGCTCTTTAAATGGCTGTTCCTTAAAAAGATGGTACATCCCCCCCCAGCCCCCCCAGCCCCCCCACCCCCGCTCTTGTGGCAGCATTTGACTTGCAGTTGTTTACAAATGCTATCGAGCTAAAGGGAAAATTGAATTTGGCATGGCTAGGGTTTTGGACGTCTGAAGTCTCTGTTTATTCTGCTGTTTCCTAACTGGAGTTTCATTGTGTGACACACAGTGATTTAGATGTGACTTTAGCAGCCATGGCGGCTGGCATCTAGACAGCCATTTGGACTATTAACGAAGTGGGATTGGTTCACAGAAATAATGTAGAATAACACTTTGGCTTCTTTTCCCTTCCCAGGACAACACCATCTTATTCTTGAGAGGCTGCAAAGAGCTTGGCCTTAAAGAATCTCAACTCTTTGACCCGAGTGACCTCCAGGATACGTCCAACAGGGTCACTGTCAAGTGAGTAATGCCTGATTTATGCTTAAGGGAAACCCTTGGTGTTTTGATGTGCAGCTTTGTGGGGGGATGTTGTAAGTTCTGAGAGGTAAAATATTAGGCATACCTAATAAAATAAAAATGCACACGCAAAAAAATCAAGCTTTCACAGCAAAGTGTCCTGTCCTCTGTGCAGGACTCATCCGACTCTGAGCTAATGCAAGTGTTCAAATGCATGTAGAACCAGAATTTTAAGAAGAGAAGATGTTAAGTAAAGTTTAGCAGCGAGGCTATGGAGAAATATGCACAAAACCTGTGTGCCTCAGACAGCTTCTCTCTCATTGGCTCCAGTGGGGCAGTAGAATAGGCTCTTGGCAGACTGCACAGGAAGGAAACAGGTTGAGCGTTGTTGATGAAGCCAAGAAGGCATTTGATGGTGGTGAGTTGGCTCCTTCATTTGCATTTGGAACCGTTTTCTCATCTGTGACAGTGATTAAGTTTTTCAGAAATGGATCATTGGCCTTTTGGTCATTTCTGCCTGTGTCTATTTAGTGAGCCATATTTGGGGCCAAAGAATTCTTGCAGTTGGATGAGTTTCTGTATAAAGAGAAAGCTCATGACCAGAGTAAGGAGATTCATCCTTATAGGATGGTAAAAAATAAATTGTCTGTAGCTCAGGGCTTCCGCAGAGCCTGTGATGTCATATAAAGCATTTGTCATTTTATTCAAACAATACGTAGCATGAGTGTAGTTGAGTACTAAGCCAGATTCTCCCGTGGGGCTGGAGAGACACAGCACAGTGGTTAGGAGGGGGTGGCACTCTGGCAGAGGGTCCCAGTACAGTTCCCAGCACCCACATGAGGCGACTTTGAACTTCCTGTAACTCCAGCTCCAAAGGATCTGGCTTTGTCTTCCAGCCCCCATAGGCTACCGGCGTTCGTGCACATGTACGCACAAACACAGATACACATAGTTTAAAAATAAATCTTTTTTTTAAAGTATCTGGCCAGGTGGAGTGGTGCACGCCTGCAATCCCAGCACTCGGGGAAGAAGAGGCAGGCAGATCTCTGTGAGTTTGAGACCAGCGTGGTCTACAAAGTGAGTCTAGGACCGCCAAGACCACACAAAGAAACCCTGTCAGGAAACAAAACAAAACAAACAAAAAACAAAACAAAACAAAAAAAATTCCTTATTATGAGCTGGCCGTGGTAGCACACGCCTGCAACCCTGTTTTGAAAAACCAAAAAAAAAAAAAAAAAGTATCTGAAAGTCAGGCATCGTGGCATATCCTGTAATCCCGGCACCTCGGAAGCAGGGCGGGAGGATCGCTGTGAGACTCAGGCCAGCCTGGTCTATGGAATGCGTACACCAAGCAAACCGGGGCTCTGTAGAGCAGCCCTGCTATAAACAACAACAGCAGCGACGGCAAAACCCAATGCACCGAACTGATCAGAAGGAGCTGTGATTTGATCATCCCGGACATTTTACCATAGGACGCACAAGGGAAAGAAGCCGCAGTTCACAGTTATTCTTTTTTTTTGCTCTGTTTCTTGATTTTGATTTCATAATTATGACGATGGGAGACTTGAAACTACTGAATATGAGTAAAGCTGAGAAGTTTACAGAGGGTTTTATGGCTCATGACCGGAAGCAAGGAGAGCCAGCCATGATTGATGGTCTAAAGTTACTTCTGTGTCTTCAATGCAGCATTCTTTAGTATTTCTCATGGAAAGTGAGTGTAAGTGGAAAAAAAAAAAAAAGATAATGAAAGTTACAGCATTTCACGATAGACGCCTCCGTAGGCTCCGCTATAACCATCACATGCTCCATTGGTTACTGAGATAAATCTTAACTCTGTTAAGTTCTATGTTCATTTTGGGACACCGTTTTAGGTTCTGCCTCATCTCACATTTCTAGTCTCACCTGCACGGCAAGCGGCCAAAGAAAAACAGCAACTGTGGAACTGTGGAACTGTAACGCCATAGGTGACGGTCAGTCACATATGCACTGCGTGGAGGGTGAAGGAAAGTTCACTCTGGTGGTTTACTCTAGCTCATTGTTATAATTTTTTTATTATTACTACTATTACCATTTTTGCTATGGTTATTATTAATCTTGCTTGCTCCTAAGTCACAATAAATCACCAGGGCAGGAGAATTCTGGTTTCAGAAACTCAGGGTCTTCTTCATTGCTCATCTACAACAATCAAGGCTTCAGAAATCTGGGTATCACCCCAGGTCTAGTGCTCCCCAGATCTGTGCCTTGCTGAGCACATTTACTTAGCACCGCGTTCTCATCTACAGAGTGGGACTGGATCAAATAGTCTTCTAGACGTTACTCTTAAGTCAAGCAAGGCCACTGGCTCCTAAAGAAATACATCAATTCAGAGGCACCAGAAGCAACCCACCAGGAGAAAGTCACATAGGCCAGCCACAAGTGGTCACAGTCCCTTCATGATGGCGCCATCTTCATCTTTTCTTATCTTTCTGATCTTTCCATTTTTCTGTCTTCTTCTCCTTCCCCATCTCCACCTCCCTTTCCCTTCTTTATCCTTTCGTCTTGAACCTACCCCTCTTGGCATTTCTTCTGCCTCTTTCCTTTTTAAAATACCCTTTGCTTGCCCACTGTCATCTTCAGCTACCACTTTCCCATCACCTTCTTTTATGCCTCTGGTACCTTCATTCATCCATTGAACAGATGCTTACTGTGTAGATACTATGTGTGAGATAGTTTTCCCTTCCTGGAGAAGATGCACAGCAGGATGACCAGGGTCCGCTGCCCAGACTAGATTTACACTGTGGTGTAAATTAGAAATAAGAGCTTAGAAATAAGTTGTAAGAAAGAAAATAACAATAGGGAGTGAGAGTACTGAGAAGAGCATAAAATAGTGAGATGAGAAAGATAGGAGGGGGTTGAGGATAGCCCATCTGGAGGGGGTCGAGGATAGCCCATCTGGAGGAGGTCGAAGATAGCCCATCTGGAGGGGGTCGAGGATAACCCATCTGGAGGGGGTCGAGGATAGCCCATCTGGAGGGGGTCGAGGATAGCCCATCTGGAGGGGGTTGAGGATAACCCATCTGGAGGGGGTTGAGGATAGCCCATCTGGAGGGGATCGAAGATAGCCCATCTGGAGGGGTGGTATTTCAGGCTGAGACAAGAATGAGAAGCAAGCATCAGCCTTGAGGAGATTTAGTGGAAGAAAACCAAGAAAAGGCCAAGGAAGAGGAAGCTTGTTGATGCTTAAAAGAAAAGGCAAAGAACCCAATAAGGTTGGAGGGCCACGCTTAAGGGCAAGTGCGGTGAGAGCAGCCATGCGCAGGCGATGGCGATGCTGAGCTTGGAATCCTTATGTAGAGAGATTCTTTCACTAGGTTGGTATTCAGAAAATCGTAAAGAATTTATACCAGAATTGTGTCACAAATCACTTCGTGGAGCTTAGAAAGGCATTGCTTCTGGTTTTGGCAGGAGTGTAGGGTCGACTTCACAATGTTGTCAGGTGATTCTGCTTCAGTTTGGCACTAGTCAGGGCCTGGTTCTTACGGCGTTGATTTTGTAGCTCTGAGAGATCCAGGTACCACTGTTGTAATTTCCTGGCTTCCCTTCTAAGAACTGAGCAGCTTGACGCAGAGAGGGAGAGCATCACTTTGGCATGAGTTAGTAGCATCAGCAAGGAGATATGGGATATGGGATAAGTGATAGAGCCCATGGCGGAAATTTGTATTTCCTAAAATTGTCTTTGAAAAAAAAAAAAAAAACACTCTACTGTAGGTAATTTTTCTTACCTTTTCTGTCCAAAATGTAACTTGAATAGACAAAAGAGAAAAAAATTTAAAGAGGAAAAGCCTGCAGATCATTACATTACAGACTGTGTAATTGCATCAATTCTACCTGTACTGAATGCTAGACAAGGACGAGGAAATGCAAACACAGTGCAGAGGGGCGCACGGCAAAGGCGTCCAGGGAATCAACGCAGTCACACAGAAGTATGGAGAGGCTGTGGATGGCTCCCAGGGCAGGAAGTCTCTAAAAATTGTGAAGTATTTCTAGGTAATTAGTAGTTATGTGGAAATCACTCTACTGTGCAGCACCTACAATTTTTAGCATCCAGTCACAGTTTCAGTCAGTGAACTTTTGATGTCAATGCACGAAAAGGGTTATTTTCCCTATTCTTGTGTTTCTAAGATATTTTAGATTTCTGGCATATCAGAAGCACCCATCTCAAATGCAGCAGAGATTTTTTTTTTTCATATCTCTGTTGTTAAATGAAAAAATAAAATTTAGCAGATAGGTAAGTTGGGAATGGTGTGCCTTTTCTTTCTATTAAAACTCAAAAATATAAAAAACATTTTCTTGATCAAATGCAAATCTAATGGATGCTTGTTTTAACTGAAACACCCAACCCTATGCTCCTCTCCAGAGTACAGGACTAGCGTTTACCAGTCCTTCCAATATCCGCCGACTTAACACTGCCCGCCAACTCATCACACAGAATTTGTTAGACTAGTCCAGAGCCAAGTAACAGGGCCTCAATGCTTTGAGGCATTCTTGGCTAGATCATATGGTGGAATTTCTACTCCTTAGCCCTAACAAAATGACCAGACAAAAGAAATCCAGCATTTGTCTTCCTAATATTTATTTGTTAATGTATTCATGGAGTCTTTAAAATGCCTTTGGAAACATTTCGGTGTTTTATGGTGTGAATAGTCAGAGCTTTGGTGGCTTTTAGTTAAGGAGTGAACATTTGTGTGTGTGAGAACACATGTGCATACCTGGGAAATAGCACACATAGTTTTCTGTTTGTGTACAGTTTTTCATCCTGATTTCTACCCAGGGAAGAAAAAGGGAGATTTGGGATAATACTGCTTTTTATCCATGATTTTCAGGGCTATTTTTACTAAGTTTTCAGACCTGTATTAAATGTTCTTACGTAAAGAAGACATGGGAGATATGATCAAATTTCATTCAAGACAGAATCTTCAACAGTCAGCCTTTGCCGTTTCAACTATAAATTCCCAATTTGAAGCAGAATTCTCATCTTTCATATTTTAAAAAGCATCCACCTTTCCTGGCGTGCTGCACAACTTCAACCCTACCTGGTCCTACGTTTTTTTGTTTTGTTTTTCTCAACAATTTTTATCCTATACCTGAAACCACCAGCCATGGACCTTAAAAGACCAGCACTAGTCTCTGGCTTTATTTTATGTGTTTTTTGCAAGTGTGTCTTAGAGGTGTTTAAGGAAAGACTGCACCAACACACACACACACACATACACACAAACAAAAACAAAAAAAACCTGTTATTCTAATAATGTTCTGTTTTTCTTTCCTGACCTAGGAACCCTGATTATAGCAGGAAACTGAAAAATGTAAGTGTTTTGACCTCTCTCTCCACATTTGTGTACTTTTGCCTTCAGTGGTCCAAGGTTGACATTTAGTTAAATTTGGTGCATCTGATAGGCCTTATTAGAAAGATTATTTCTTAGGAAAAATTAATAACTGTGCTGGTACTAAAAATAGTAGATTTGGGGGTTTCTCTCCAATCAGAGTTCAACCTAGAAATAAACAAATGAAAGCTTGTGTGTGCATTTCGTGTTCCTAAAGCACACAGCGGTCGCCTTCAGCACTAACATTGGCTGTTTCCATTTGTGGTCCAGATGGGATCGCAGTCAGCACACATCGGGCGTGTTATGGTTCTAGTTAATGTCCTGA
The DNA here is from genome assembly GCA_907169655.1 of Acomys percivali. NCBI lineage: Eukaryota > Metazoa > Chordata > Mammalia > Rodentia > Muridae > Acomys > Acomys percivali. The sequence goes on along the minus strand of OU015747.1, from coordinate 4,420,627 downwards.
CATTCGGGATTGTCTGTTCTCTGGGAATTTATTTGTGAGAACACAGTTAATAAGAGACCTTCTGGAAGTTTCTGAAGGGGTCATGGTGTAAGTTTCCCACAGAGGCAGAAAACTGAATCGCATCCGAGTACTCATGCGTACAGCTATACTTTGGGCCCATGGCCAGCTGGACCCACATGCTATGTCCCATTATCTGGAACATTTTCTGGCCCATCGTTGGGAAGGTAATAAGTCCTTCCTGGCATAGATGAAGCTAAAGGGCAGAAAGCAAACATAAAGCCTCAGCTTATTGCACGGGCTTCTGATCTATAACTCAGCCAAGGAGCACGTCTTTAGCCAACCCCTGACTGTTTCTTTCCCCAAGTCAAAGTAAAGAACACTTGTGCTTTTGTGGACAACTCTGGAGAGACAACAGAAAACTAATGTAAGACAGTAACCTCAGACCGCTGGATATTCATAGACGTTCTACAGCTGCCAAGTTTGTTTAATTGATAGCAACTGTGTCAAGGCTAAAATTTTCCCATCTCAGATTAATGGGGATGTGGCAATGCTGACTTCACTGAGATGCACCGTGCTGAGCCTGTGCCGGGACACGCTCGTTAACCCCTATCACTCCTTTGAGATTTTTATTTTTTTTTTTGCCATCCACTCCAGTAGGTTCTCCATGCACATACAAGTGGAACTTATGGCACGTCAGAAGCACCCATCTCAAATGCAGTGACAGTCTCTGCGTTGCTAGTCTGGGCAAAGACTCGAAAGAGCTTGTGGGAAAAGGCTGCCTGATGAGAGGGTCATTCTGCAGCATTTCTTTTCCCTTCCTGCTCACTCAGAGATCGCTTTCTCATAGCCTCCTTTTTCCTAGAGCTAGAGACTTCAGTTGACCGAATCGTGTGTCTGAGTCAACTAAGGCAGCACTGGGTCCTCATGACCATGCGCTCTGTTGAATGGCCACAGGGTGCACGGGTTTTCACAACTGCGTGTCTCTGAGTTGTTCCTCCTGCCTTGCTGTCCCTGGAGCATTACTGACCCCGGCGTTGAACTATCATTCTTCAGGATGAACCCTAACCCCTCTCACATGTGCTTTTCTCCTGCAGGTGTTAGTGACCGTTTACTGGCTGGGGAAAGCTGCCAACAGCTGTGCGTCCTACAGTGGCGTCACACTGAACCTGAAGGAGTTTGAAGGATTGTTGGCTCAGATGCGAAAGGTAACTTGCAATTTCTTCCTCGTGCCCTGAAGAGCTGGGCAAAGTGGGAAAGCGACACGTTTGTTTGTCACAACCATCAGTAATTCCAGTTCCAGGGGACACGATTCCCTCTTCTGACCCTTGTGGGCATACATACAAAGAAAACACTCATATACATACAATTTTTAAAATCTTTACTAAAACGAAGATAATTACAATTTTGTATGGTGCTCAAAAAAGTGGCCATTTGTCTCACCCAGGGCATCTTTGCCTCCTGTGTCTCACGTCATCTCAAGTTCTATATTTTACAGAAGATCTGAGCTGGCTTCTGCTGGAATTTCAGAAGACCGAGTTCAGTATGTTGGTGTGTGGCTTGGCACACCGTGGAGCTTATGGCTTGTGCATTTCAGGCTGGTGCCTGAGTTAAACAATGTGGCATCGTACAAAACCAAACCCTTGCTCTGCACTTTCAGCCTAAAGGCCACTATGCTTGCCTGTTAGGGACTTCATGTGAGTACGGTGATGCCAGCCATGCCCTTGCCTCAGCTCTAACCTTGGACAGCCTCTGAGATGTTAGAGCTCCTCTTGATGTCCTGGTGTCTGAGGAACATTGTATCCGAGTGATCTGGAAACTCAGGCACCTGTTTCCAAGCTTGATGTGTTTATTTGCCAAAATATTTGGTTGTGTATCGTTATAAACTTGGTCTGTTGGCTTGTGGGAGAGGTTGACGGAAGGTAAGGGTTTGTTAAGGAAGCCTTGGAGTGCTTTGTATGTGCCTGCCCTTTAAAGGGCCAGCAGTATAGTTATCGCATACCATAGTATTGCACAGGAGGATCCCTGCCAAGGCTCACTTGCGGTTAACATCCATATATTTTGACTGAGGCCATCTTTGAGCACAAAGAATTGAAGCTAGCTATTCCTTGCTTCTCTACCATACAGAGTAAATCCACTAATGAGACACATTAAAGATATTCAGAGGGCCAGCAAGATGGCTCAGTGGGTAAAGATGCCACCACCAAGCCTTATGATCCGAGTTCCATCCCTGAGACCCACATGGTGGAAGGAGAGAACTGACTCCCACAAGTTGTCCCCAGATCTCCACATACGCCCAAATAACACACACACACACACACACACACACACACATACACATACATACACATACACATACACACATATACACACATGCACATACACACATACACATATGCACACACATACACACACA
>OU015747.1:4402367-4412527 GCA_907169655.1 Acomys percivali | reverse complement strand
AGAGAGAGAGAGAGAGAGAGAGAGAGAGAGAGAGAGAGAGAGAGAGAATACTCCTCCGTCAGTGTGATCCACAGTCTTGGTCTCTAGCGAAGTCTTGGGGATGTTAAGCGGAGGTTTATCTTTGAGTGACTGGAGTTATTTTTGTTTTCGTCAGCCGGGGCTATTGTAATAAATGCAAAGGCCCTGGCGGGAACAAGGCTTTTATTATAATACGAGGGTGAGGATGGCTCCGACTGACCTTTCTTCTGCTGGAGTTTCAGTGTTTTAGTATGTGCCGCTTGTGCTGGAAAGAATTTATAATCACGGGCTGTCAAAGACAGCCATTGTTCTTCCTGCTCGGAACATGTGGGTCAGCCACAAGTGCCTGCAGCTCCCCCAGCGCCAAAAGCTGGCGGAGAGAGCCAGCACGCATCGGGGAAGGCATTTTGCATATTTTTCATTACCCCCCCCCTTTTTTTTAAACTTTTGCCTCAGAAAGACAGCTCGCTTTCAGAGCAGGAATTTCCCTCCAAGGTAGCAGGCGATGGAAGCAAGCCGCACCAGAATTTTACAGCCCTGATTCTGCCTTCATTTGCCAGATAGTATAGCCCGGGGCAGTGGCAGTGAACTAGAGGCTCGTCCCACAGACATGCGGCTATGGATTCCGAAAGACAGGTCAAAGGTTTTTGTCTTTGTTGTCAGTGATCATTGCATTCTTGTGAATCCAAGCTTTGTGAGTCTCTATATTTAATTACTTTTAAAAAAAAAAAGCTTTATGGAATGTGAGTTACTTGGGGATTAAAAAAACAAACAAACTTGTGCATGATATTCTAATTGAAAGGATGCAGCAGGAAAAAAAGTCGAGGAATTGAGTAATCACCGTTGCTGATGCTCATTAGCTTTGTTAGCTGGCTTTCCCACACAGACTGTCTGTGCAAGTATCGTTACAGACCACTGGATGCCGAATAGTATATGTATGTTGCAGTCATATCTGAAATTCTTTCGTTTTATTTTGGGACAGGAGACCGATGACATTGAGAGCCCCAAACGCAGTATCCGAGACAGTGGCTACATCGACTGCTGGGACTCAGAGCGCAGCGACTCCCTCTCTCCTCCCCGCCACGGCAGAGATGACTCTTTCGACAGCCTGGATTCTTTTGGCTCCCGCTCCCGGCAGACACCTTCACCAGATGTAGTCCTCAGGGGAAGCAGTGATGGTAGGTCTTCTCTTCATACACTGTACATCTTGGAATTAATGATCCATAGGAGTTTCAGGGTCGAGGTGAGAGAGCTGAGTGTTGGGAAGGCAAGCTCCATATCCACCTGGCTCAAGCCTGGTAATTCTATAAACTGGTGGTGGTGCGGGGGGGAGTCTTTAACTGTTGTTTTTCATGGCTTTCAACATTTTGATTGGCCTTGCCAGCAGTTCATTTGAACACTGCCTCAGTGAGCGTGTCTTCTGTTGGAAAATATGTTACATCATTCTTCCCTGGGTCTCCCTGAATCAAGATGCTCTGCAGACCATTGGCTCATAAAATGTACTAAAGTTTATATACTGTGGGTACAAGGAAGGGAAATGTTTAGTGAGCAGCACACTACATAAGTGAAAATGGCACAACTCCTCCCAGCAAACTAACGTGAGCTTTAGATGCTTAAAAAAAAAAAAAAAAAAAAACCCGAGGGCCTGGAGCTAGGCCCTTGATTGGTGCCAGTTTCAGCATCAATCAATTGGGTGCTTAGTGCATCTGAGTGGCAGGCTAGCTCAGTGCAAGAGGCCACAGATACAGAGTGCATACCCAGACTGCCCATTGACCCCAGGGCTGGATTTTTATTTAAATCCTGTAGATTTGATATTACCTGTGTGGAATGGTCAATATTTTCTCTACAGAGATGTGTGGTCCTGCAGGCTGGTGTGCACTCAGGGGCAGTCTAAGAGCTGCTTGTACGGTTCTCTTGTGCCTTTGGCTTTTCAGGAGGGCGCGTGGCTTAGCCCTGCGTGTGTAAACTTGTAGAAAAGACAGCGCAGCTGCTGGGGAAGTTGTTGTTTCTATTTTTGCATATGTTGCTGGTTGGTAGTAATATTTTCGGACCTTCTTCTGCTGTCTGAGATCAAGGTTATCTATCTCTTGTGGCCACAGTGTTGCTTTCTAACAGAAAATTCTTTGTGTAGCTTTTTGTGTTTGTTTGTTTTTTGTGAAGTATTAGTGATTGACCCTAGGGCCTTGTGAATTCTGGGTGAGTGCTGCACTGCTGAGCTATGTCCCCAGCCCCTCAGCTGCGCACTGAGATCCTGAGGTCCACTTTCACAGGCCCAGGTTCCGTATTAGACAGCTAGCATGCAGGATCATATTTATCTAGTCCTCAGCTAGTCTTAAGCTAGGCATCTGGTCACATCTTAACTCATCCTTGCACGGAGCTAGGCGACGCAACCTTGTCCTTATTTTACAGATGCGCCTTCCGGAGTTTAAGTCTTTGTCCCAACATTTCTAAATGACAAAAATCACTGTCAGTCTAGTTGCTGAACTCTTATCAGCCTCAAGAAGTGTGGGTCCAAACTGGTGCTCTTAACTCACCCAGGCTACTTTCTCTTTTCCCAATAGCAGTTTTATTCTAGAGTCACTGAACAAATGCGTTTGCTCAGAACGTACACTTTTCAGCTGACAGATTAGCCTCTGGGCCACATAGCGTGTGACTCCTAAAGAATTCCATGGTACGTTGTGAGCCGCTTGAAAAATATTTCTGAAATTTTATTTGACATCGTAAGTACCACCCACAGCACTGGAAGTTAAAATACCAAGTCTCTGATCTAATTATGCTTTACGATAATCCAAGCATGGAACTATTGCATCCATGTTGTTTGTTTTAACTTTTTTTTTTTTTTTTGTAACTGGTACTATAGATGCCTTAGTCTGTCACCAGCTTTGAGAGGTTTAGACTTTAAACCGCATCTTGAAAGGATTTGGGATGGTGGTTAGTAATACTATACTAAAATATCCCAAAGCACAGTTTAGCTGCAGCAATGAAGACAGATAGACTAGAGCCTATTTATTAAGGCTTTCTCCATCAAACAAACAATGTAGAATACAGTCTCCCCCATTCCCCCCTCAAACTGCATCTTACACATGCGTCACCAACGAGTTTGACAGCTTACAGCTTGTCTTTCTGTGAAATCATCAAGACATAGTGACGTTTTAAAAGAAAAACAGCACATTATTTAATCTTCTTTTTTTTTTAATGCAGTATAGTTTTTTTTCCAAATACATATTAATTATCTAATTCTTTCTCGCGTGTTCCTTTAAAAATGACACTACTAAGCCAGGCACAGTGGCGCACGCCTATGATCCCAGCACTTGGGCAAGGAGTTCGAGGCCTCCTTCAGCCTCTACAACCATCACCTGTGCAGTCAGTCAGGATGCTTTGCCGAACAGGAAACACAGTCTTAACACTCATGTGCTTGGAAAATTAGTAACAGTTCATAAGTCTGACTCGTTGCATTAATTCAGTGTGCTTATATTTTATCAAGAAAGGTGTATTACGAAATAGAGATAAAGAACACGCAGAGGCAAAGCACTAGAAGAAAATTACGAAGTATTTGTAATCTGGGGGTATTTGGCAAATGCGTGGAGGGGAGAGGAGGGGAAGGGCAGCAGGGCGGCTGTAACTGCTTGTAGCCACATGGAATAAAATAATAATGTGCCGTGTGCTCTGTTATGTTCCCCTAACTTTGAACATTCAGGGAGAAGCCAGCCTGGTAAATTTCCATATCCACAGGATGAAGGGACATCAAACTCTTTTGCAAGTCTAGCCTTAGAGCATATAGGCATACCATGGCAGCCTTTCTGAGGTCCTCTGTGTCATTTCATGGAATCCTCATAGCAGCCCAGGGGCATGCCAGTGTCATCTTTCTGTAAAGCCATGGGAACCTAGAATACAAGGAGTTTAAAGTCCCAGTGTCACAGAGCGAGCATGTGGTGGAACCGATATGCCATATTGGCTATAAGTCTATGAAGCTATCCACCTGAGAGCTATGCCGGTCTGCTCTGGGACACTGGCTTGTTAACACTTCTTAAATTGTCTATTGAGACCTTCAAGGGAGGGAAAGATGTGTGTACATGTTAGCATGGTTTGAGACTTTCGGTATAGTGTAATAATATTTTAGATGCTGTACAGAAATATGGGCCATAGGCTGTACGTTCTTAGAACTGAGGGATCCGAGATGACTCTAACCCTCACTAAGCTGTCATAGTACCTAGAATATTTTTGCTTTCATTCATTTATTCAGTACAGTGTAGAATTTCCCCTAGTCAGGGCATTTAAAGAAGACACTTACCTCAGTGCTGGATGCTGACCGGACAGAACTTTGGGTGTCTGGAGAACAGAATCCAGTTTCCATGAGCCCAGTGCTAACCAGCCATGGGGTGGGGTGGGACCCTCTGGCTCCTCTGAGCCCATTTCTATCTTTATAAAGAGAGGCCGCTATCAAGTGGAGAAACAGGCCCACATGCTTGGCAAGGCAAGATGGTGCGAGTATTTGTTTACAGGCAACACTTTATTTTGACACTGACAAATACACTTGTTAACATGTGCTGGGGAGGGTGCTAAGTAATGAATCAGACACTAACAAGCCAGGAAACGGCCAAAATTTCAGAAGAGGGACTGTAAGCGAGCGCCATGAATAATTCATAGTCTGGAACATTTTACGTACAATGAGCAACTTGTTCCCAGCCAATGCTTTTAGCTTATGGTCTTTTAAACATCATTGTGCCATCTCATCTTCATGGTAAATCCTTAACATTCCAGTCTCATGGAAGAGGGCAGTGAAGAATGTCCAGAGACAGATTTAGGAGGCCGCAGCTCATGTCTGGTGGACATGGAGCTGTCACGACATAAAGATTAGGCAGCAGGTATTACACACTAAGTGCCAGATACCAGACCCATAGCTGTAGGCGGGAATCAGTTCCTGTGGCAGTCCTGTAAAATGGACTGCATTGTCACCCTCACTTTACACACTGTCAGATGGAGGCTTTAGTAGTCAGGCTAACGAGACTAAGGAATAGCAGAGCCGGAAGTGAGGTGGACCTGACCTAAAACCTTGCCCACTCTCCCCTCTGTCTTGTCCCTGCTCTTGGCTTGCTTCTTAAGCATAAATGTCTCTGCTATCAGCGGAGTCAGAACAGCATCCTGCTCTCAATCGCTGATTAAAGAGTTTTCAACCAGCATCAAAACAGCAGTTACTCATACGATCATGTTTGTCTTCTTGATAGCTTCTTTCTTAAAGACCTTAGAGACCTAACAACACGTCGCAAAAAGGAATGTGTTGTAGTTATTGAGGGTGTTATCTAGGAGCCAGGCTGATGATGTTGGCAGAGCTGAATTCCTTGGCAGGAAAAAACAAACAAACAAAAAAACCACAGGGTTAGACAAACCACTTCCTATGTCCATCTGGGTTTGAGATGCCCATTGGCTGCACCGGGCGTGCTTTAGAAGCCAGATGCTGGATAGCTCTGGTGTGGAAAACAAAAGGAGAAAAAGTTAGGCACAGGAGAGGAGACCCACGACCATGGGTTGGTCAGGATGGCAGGAGTCTTCCCAAGATCTGGGAAGACTCCAAGTACAAGGAAATGTAGCCTCTTGGAAGGCCAGCCCTCAGTGACGTCCACCTGGTCGCTTTTCTAAGTTCTGCCATTCTCATCTGTCTTTGCTACTAGATTATAATTTACATCTTCTTCCCTGTTCTGAGGCAGGCTTGGAGGTACACACAGACAGCATGCTTGTCAGAATGTCTCGCACAGTGGACTCTGGCTAGAGATCAGGAAAACTCTCACTGGGGGCACTGGTGAGATTTCCTTTTGACAGTAGTCGGAGCTCAAAGTTTGGCAAGCCAACAATTCCACACAGATGTGTCACTTACTGTAATTCCTGGCACACTTACACTTACCTCTGTTTTTAAAAATAATCATGCTTGTAGTTTTATATTTCTCCTCCCTGAAATTTGAGGCCCTTTTCCAGAGGTGGCTAATTTAGACTGCCGTTTTCCTGAGTTTCTAACTCAAGGTAAGAATTCTGGAACACACAAGAGCGCTGCCTTTGATTCTACAGAGGTGCCATTGGGGTATTTCTGCTAGCCTGTCACACTCTCCCAGTATCCATCCTCTCGTCCCCAGGAAGAGGAAGCGATTCTGAATCAGACTTGCCACACCGGAAGTTGCCAGATGTGAAGAAAGATGATATGTCCGCACGACGGACATCCCACGGTGAGCCGAAGTCAGCAGTGCCTTTTAACCAGTACCTCCCGAACAAAAGCAACCAGACAGCCTACGTCCCAGCACCTCTGAGGAAGAAGAAGGCTGAGCTGGAGGAATACCGGAAGAGCTGGAGCACGGCCACCACCCCCCTGGGTGGGGAGAGGCCCTTCAGGTAGGAAAGAGGTTTCAGTCCCTTGACACACCATTGCAAAGGGAAATGAGTGCCCAGTGCATCCCAGAGTGCTTGCCCTAAAATTCCCGATTTCATGGAAGGTCCCTAGAACCATGCCTGGTGCGCAGTAGGTGTCCAACAAGTACTTTGCTGAGGGGCCGCTGCTCTCAGGCCAGTATGTGGAAACACGTATGTCACGTGTGCCCTACACACGTGCCTGCTCTGACCCTGTTATAGAATATGGATATACAGGGACTCCTGGTGCAGTCATGTAGTGCAAGCTCAGATAAGGGAGTCATGGCGGAGGCTAGAAGCCCAAGTGTAGACAAGTGTTGGAATAAATATGTGGGTTTTTTTGTTTTTTTGTTTTTGTTTTTTGTTTTTTTGAGAAGGAAACTATCACCTTAATATCTATATTAATGTACAGTATTTATTCTGCAATTATTTGTTGAGTGTCTGTTATGTGCTGGGTGCTGTCTTACAGGATTTGGGGGCCCAATAATAAGGTACTAAGAAATAGTCCCTGTCTTTTGTATCCTTATAAGGACTTTCATATTTTCCTTTTATTAGCTATGATTTTCCTACTTTCAAAATGTTTTGTTAAAATTTTGACTTAATGATCCAAACTAATGTTTTACCTTTCCAGCAAAAAAAAGGATTGTTTGTTTTGCTTTCAATATCAAGTTTTCAAGAGCCCTTGATCAGTGTGTAGGAGAAATTCATTGTGACAATTAGCCACACTAAACTGCCTCACAGTAGCAGGATGGCATCCTGTGCTGTGACTGCCTTGTCTAAGTTAAAAGTGCTATCAAAATGTCTTGGAAGCAACGCCCTGTCTGTTCCCTGACCTGTCTATTAGCTTAGTAAACGATGCTGTCCAACTCCTTAGTTATCCTGAAACGATTGAGGAGGAGGGGAGTGACGCGGGGTCCCCCAGTGAAGATGACCCCAGTGGCCTGATGGGCCCAGAGGGCAAGCCTAAGGATGCGTTAGAAGCACCTCCCTGCAATGGCGAGGGGCAGTCTCGAGGGGGCGTTGCTGCGGTGCTAGCTGCCACGCCTGAAGACAGAGATGCTGTGGAAAGCCGAAAGCACAGGAGGCTGGAGCAAGCCGGGATCAAGGTCATGCCTGCTTCGCGGCGCTTTGCCAGGTTAGCTCGGCCAGCTGAGGGTTGCCCTGGCCGGCTTTCTGCATGCCCGCAGGTTTGGACTCCATCTAGCAAATTGGACTTCTCATCCTATCTCCCCAGTTCCTCGGTGTCCGTTGCATCGCTCGCCTCTGCTCTGGACGAATAGAAATAGATACTCTGCCTTGGGGCATGTCTCTGCTGAGTCCTCGGCTAGTTTAAATGGAGCTAAAGTGTGAGCTGTTCTCCCTTCATTAGACGCCCCACCCCTGCCCCTGCGCATCCTTGTGGTCAGTCACGTGGGCTGCAGGATTGACCTAGTGATAACATTTTATTTTCCTATTGCTTGTGTCTCGTTAACTTTCATACTCCTAAATGGCTCGTTACTTCATGCGACCGACCCATCATTAGAATATGTTCAATATCTTGAAATGAGGGATAACCTATTCACAGAGAATAACTGCCTTACGAAAATCCACTTGTTGGCGCTCTCTTAAGGAGCCGTGAGTAGGACTGAACTCGTCAGTGTATTCTCTAAGGCATGGAACAATGACGCCTCTTCCTTGCAGCTAAAAGGCATTAGCATACAGTGCTACTGACTTCATAAGATAGGTGAGGCATTTCAGGATAGCAGTCAAAGCCACAGAATTCCACAGGTCTGCAGTTTTATGGAGAGTTCTGGGAAGCGCGTTTATATTTTTATGTAAGAACCACAGTGGTCCTCACAAAATAATCTTGCCGTTAGCACTCATATAACAAATGAATGCTTAGAGCAGTTTCATACGTGAAATTCCCTTCATACCTGCTGTTCCTTTTCATTTTAAAAGATCAATAACACGCTCACATTTTTTTTTTTTTTTTTATTTAGAAGAAGCAGCAGTAAAGAATGGGTGGTTGCATAAACTACTTTTCTTGGTGCTGTGAAAAAAAAAGTACCTGACCCGGGCCACTGAAAGAAAGTGATCTGTTTTCACTCATGGTCTTGGGGGGATTTTAGTCCATTACACCAGGGAAAGTGTGGAGGTGGAAGCAGGGTGGTCATATTGACAGGTGTAGGAGGCGACTGGCTCTACCGTGGCAGGCAGTGGAGAGTGGTCCTCGATAAGGCCAGGCTACAAACCGTAGGGCTCCCTCCCAGTCACCCACCTCAGCCAGTAGGATCCCAGGTCCAAAAGGTTCTGCAGTTCTTCAGTCTTCCAACACTGTCGCCAAGTAAAGACCAAATCAACAAACAGAATCCCCAATGGGGATTCTGGGGACAGTTCACATTGCAACCGTAGCAAGGATAGCAAGTGGCCTGGAGAGCTGGTCAGAGCTGGCCTGGCAGCCACGTCCAGGTGCTTAGACCACAGCACTGCATCTGCCTTGCACACGTGGATTTCCTTTAAGCTGCTTAGGTGGTTAGTCCCATGGTCTAGTTCTCTATTGAAATATGCGGGATTGGCTTTTACGGACTTAATTGTAGGGTAGCTTTGTGTTGCTTGAACACACACACACACACACACACACACACACACACACACACGAGTCTATTTCTTCTTTGTTTGTGGTATCCTACAGTTAATGTACTTACTCTCAAACATTTATGTGCTTCTAGAAATTCCGCTTGTGTTATAAGCAGTTCTTTGAAATAACAAAGAAGAATATTACACCCTAACTTCTGAATATCCAAATAATTCTTTGGCTCTATCTTTCAAGCATCTACTTATCCCAGAGACCAAACCAGAAGCTGAATACAGAAGTGAAGACCACGCCCCCCCACCCCCCCACCCCCCCACCCCCTGCCACCGTGCACCATTTTTCAAACCTGTCTGCCTCCCCCTTAAACTTCGAACAAAATTAAAGTATTGCTAAGTTATACAGATAAGAGCATGAACATGAACAATGAAATCTCTGCATCTTTGATGCGCATACCTTTACTTTTATCATATCTTTGAAATCTTTTAGCTAGAAAGGGTGAGCACGGAGTTGCAGGGTGCTCACTGGGCACACAGAAAACAAATTTGTGTACAGGTTGGGAGTTCTCTAAGTGACCTGTCCCACTTGGTAACTGGAAAGTACATTTCACAATAAAACATTGACTTCCTTGATAACCAACTCTCATTCAATATATAAACATAGAGTCATGATTTAAATTTGATTCCAGTGGGAAATGTTATATTTAGGTGGTCATTTTTTTGCTTGCTGTCATCTGATTTACTTTTTATCTGTGTCACCCAAGTTGATTATGAGGCAGAAGTGTACAGGCTTACTGGTGTCATCACACTCAGACTTTCTCAGGCGGCATTTAAAATCACGTTGAGGCAGCTATCAATATTCCCAGAGAATGCCTCGAGTAGCGGTGCCATTATCTGTCTCAGTCACCAAGAATTCATTTGGCCGACAGTTTTCCAGCTTCTGGTTTACTCCTCGAGGCACACACCCCGTGCCACCAGCTCAGCATGTCTACATTTTTGCCACTTAGCTTTTTACAAGGCACAGTGGAGTTGAGAGTCATTCTAAGTTTAGCCAATTTGGGGTCCTGCTTTTAAGGTGTCAGAAAGTTGCTTAACTGGAATAAAACACAGATCATAGAGGAGGGAAAGAGGGTGGGTTCTCCATGTGTGGATAGAGGGGGAAAGGGGGCGGGTTCTCCATG
>OU015747.1:4374632-4393741 GCA_907169655.1 Acomys percivali | reverse complement strand
GAGAGAGAGAGAGAGAGAGAGAGAGAGAGAGAGAGAGAGAGAGAGAGCGCACTAATACTAAGAGCCACGTTAGCAGAAAACATCATCTTTATCCAGCTGACTTTCTGCGAGTGGTTATTTATTCTCCTAACTTGCTTACTATAAAGAATTTCAACTTAAGTCTTGCATAACTAACCATTTCGCTGTGCCTACAGTTTTCTTATGCTATCAACTGTGGTGTTGGAATTGATGCTTTGGAAGTACTAGAAAGCCTAAAATACTATTTACCAAGGCAAGATCAGTAGTCATTTCTTCATCCGAGTGGTTGATGGGAAAGCTGTTGTGGTCTAGCCATGGTAGTATTTTCATATGTCTAGTTCCGTGTTTTCTACCTCGTCTTGATTTGTACTTGCCTTGGAATCCCCCTGCCTCCCCCACCCCACCCCACCCCATCCCCGAACTGATTTGTGGTTCTGACCAGGGACGGAGATACTCAGAATGCCTGCGCCCCTGAACCCTCACCGGAAATCAACGCAGAAACTGCCATTCGGGATGACTTTGCCAGCCGTAAAGCAAGGGCTTATAAGAAAGCATCCAGCCCCAGACAAAAGTTTGTACACTTTGGGCCTGTGACAGAGATAGATCAGCAAACTTGGCAGCGGCTCAGCATTGGTAAGGCGGGGCCTAGGGATGATGCGGAGGTCGTCAGTCACAGCAGCCAGAGCCAAACTTCCTCTGTGTCACCTCCATCTGCTGCTACTCACGGCTTAAAGGAGGACCAAACACTTAGCCCACAGAATGACCGCAGGTATTTTATGGCCTCCTGTGCAAGGAGGTTCTACATGGGAGCCAAATGCTGCTTTTTAAAGTTGGCTGTAGTAGAGAGCATAGGCTTAGTGTGCACTAAATCCCCAGCACCAAAACCAAACAAAAATAAATAAATAAAACAAAAACCAACCAAAAAATTACCAAGAGTTTGATGATATACATTACTCAAACCTCTAGAAATAACATAAGTTTGATAGACTCTTCCATAGGACAGCAGAAAAACAGTGTTTGTGGGGGTGGGAGGCTGGGGCGGGTCCATGGTTTGGGAAGTGCAAGTGGGGGGGGGAGTTAAACGGCAGGTGTCTGTCTCCAGTCTGCTGTCATGGGAGTCAGTGCCTAAGAAGGTCAGTAATCTCCTAAGACATCCCCTTTGGCCTAACCATTGAGTACCATCTCAGTTGAACCACCTGAAGGAGTGAGATGGACTGTTAAGAACAGTACTGCTCTTGAGTCTTCTAAATACATAAAACCCGGCTCATGTAACAACACCCCGTCTCCTGTCCCGCAGTTTTGGACATCCAAGTAGACCCATAAAAGGAGTTTCCTACCCCCTCTGCTTTCAAAGTCTCCAGTAGTCATGCGTGGAACAAGATCACTCTTGAGTCTTTCTAGTCAAGGTTCCTTGGAGCCATCACTGCTCAGACTAGGGGACCCGCTGTGCCAATCCCCTCCTCCCCGGAGGCCATCATCCGAAGCCCTATCCTGGGGTTCCAGGCCCGTCATCTGCTCTCCCTTCTCTTAGGACATTTGCATGTACCCCGCTTGTCTTAGCATTTCTGTCCCACCTGCCGTTATGACGTTCTTCGTGGTGAAAGAAACATGGTGTTCCTTCCAGTACTTTGTCCTTGAGACCCAAAGAAAGTGGGAGGTGGTCTGTGACGTTTAGGGCAGTCTCTTGAGCTCCAGACTGGTCGATACTGTAAAGGAGGAAAATGATGTGCATACAATGTGTTAGGAACATATGATGTCACTTCAGGGCTTCCGTGTCTGAGAGAAGGATGAGACAGGACCCTCATAAAGAGAAATGCAGCCTTGATTCCTTTAGTGCACATGGGCTGTCACTCAGTGTACGGTGACTAGGTCACAGCAGGCCCTCCTCTGTGTGTTTCAGGCCTTTGGAGGACTCACATCCTACCATCTTAACTGGCCCATAAGTGACAGCTGAGGATCTCTCTTCGTCTTTCAGTTTCCTTTCATAACCTTTTCCCTCTTGCCTCCTGCCACCCTTGCTATGTGATTGACATTAGGATAGAGCATTCTAGAACAGACAACTGTCTCAAAAAGGCCCCATGGCTGGCGCCAGAGCTGGAGTCTCGGGAAGAGCAGGTCTGCGTTCAGAGTGATGACCCAAAGGCAGAGGCAGGTGAGGCATGCCCTGCCCTCCCAGGAGGCGATGCCTAAGAGACAAGCAGGCTTTTGGTGAAAAAGTTTTCCCCTATAACAAAACTGTCCTCTCTGGCTCTAGTTACACCCACACAGCTGCCACAGGATGGCAGAGAACAAAATGATGGCATTACTCAAAAAGAGCCCGAGATGCTGCCGAGAGTGAGACGACCAGAGGAGCCCAGCAGACCCCTGTGAGCCTCCTGCCTGTGTTACGTGTTGTGCTGCTGCCTCTGCTGTGTGTGGCTGGTGTGTGCCTTTAAGAGCCCAGCATCCCCGTGTGCTCTTGGTGACCAAATCAGGGCGAGTAAAGTCTCTCAAAGGGATGTGTGCCTCATAGGAGCGGACAGAGGGTTGTGCTTCAGGAGCCCACTCTGGATGGCGATTGTAGCCTTTGCATGTGAACGGGAACTGACCCAATTCCCTCCTCAGCAAATGTGAGAAACAGAATGGGAGCCATTTCCAAGTACCAGCTGCATGACAGAGAACTCACCAAATTAAAAGGGGGATTTCCTACACAGCTGCACATGCCATACCCTTCTGCCTTGATTAGTACCAGTGAGTGACACCAACTGAATTCCTTTAGCAGTAAATGGTCTTTAACTGGTTGGACCAAATGTTGCTGTAGAGCATGTCCTCTGGCCTCTGAGTGGGAGCCTTTGGCAACAGAAGTAAAGTTAGAGAAGAAAACAACTCCTTCCTGTAGCGACTGTGGACTGAGAGGCCCGAACAAGATGGCTGATTGATGAAAAGATAGTGTGACAAGGGGACCTGGGATGCTCCCTAGACATTCCAGATCCAAATCAGTCCCGTTAGCACAGCAGCAGGAAGTATAGGACTCTGCCAAGGGTATACCTGGGAATGATCAGAGGTCAGGTTATCCGGTGCACTGTGACTTTAGTTCCCCACTGGGGCCTTGGCACATGCTTTGAGCGTTTGACTAATGCATCATGGTGAATCAAAGCCACTTACCTGCTTCGGCTAGAAGAAATGCAATGATTGACAGTGGCCCCATCGATACAGAGTGCTTCTCTCCTCTGCACGTGAGCAGGTGTGAAAAGAGTAGTGCAATAATGAGTTTACCCATTAGCCATTCTTTCTGATCTTCACCCCGTGGGAAGAACAAATGAAAGACTGTTGTTTATTCCTGAATTACAGAGGAGCCTTCGGCAAAGGAGTCAGACTTCTTTCTAACCTACTTGGTTTTATGGATTTCAGGCCGAAGAAGACAAGCAATGACATTTATAAAACGTGTGGTGTTTTCAGCATTAGCCAACCTCACTGCCATCTGGTGGCACGGTTTCTATTCCACTTTCTGACTTAAGATCCTGGAGTGTCGAGGTCCTATGTGTGGAAGCTGCCATTGCCATTTAAGGATATATATCTTTTAAGTGTAGTCTACCTACCCAGTGCTGGGTGATGAGAGAGAAATACTTTGCCCGTGGAACTAAAAATAGTGGCTTTTTCCGGCTTCTCAAAAGCCCTTGATGGAACTGGGTCAAGGATGCAGTGGGGCCCAGGAAGAATGGTAAACTAATCCAAATTTTTTAAAAAAATCAGTACCCTCACCATCTTTATCTTCTGGATTTTATGGTTTCTATCATTCTGGATAATAACAGTAGTAGAGTCTTATTACCATGATGCCCAGGGATCCGGGACAAAAGCCATGCTTTGCACCATAGATGAGGAGTGTGCTCTGTCCTCGCCAGCGTGTGGCTGGTCCCTCTCTAGCTCACCTGGAGAAGTCACAGGTAGGTTGAGTGGATGTTTTCTTATTTCATGAATGAGAAACAGGACAAGGAAGCAAAGTTAATCGCTTGAATCCCACATGGGTCACAGGTTGAGGCTGGTTAAGGACAAAGGGACTGAGTGGTCAACCGTGTCCTCCACTGTCAACTCCCCTTCCAGGTGCCCCAACCTGAGGCTCTGGACCCGTGGGCTGCTGTAGACCAAACCAGAACGGAAGGAAGGAAGGAAGGAAGGAAGGAAGGAAGGAAGGAAGGAAGGAAGGAAGGAGGCGGGGCCTGTGGCCTTGGATGCTTCATGCATTCTGGGTGGATTCCTGTTTTCTCACACATGACCTTTGAGAGTGCTAATTTCTATTGCAATTGGAAAACCCAAACTTCAGGACACAGCCCAGAATTAAACCACCAAGACTTTCAACTTAGCTCTGAGTGGAGAACCACTTTTTCCCTTCAAGGCAGGGCCTACCCAAGTCATAAGAGGAGCCACGGAAACCTGGTTGGATTCCTACCACTTTCTACCTGCCACTCATTTGTAGTTTGTATTAGGGTGGATAGTTAGTGTAAGTAGAGAGAGCCATTAACTTTATGGCATACTTCTTTTTAAATTTTCAGGGGTATGTGAGGGAGAGAAGGAGAGGGGAGGGAGGGGGGGGGGCATGCCCACATGCAGTAAATGTCAAAGAGCACCCTGTAGGAGTTGGATCTTTCCTTCTACCATGTGAGTTATAGAAATCTCAGGTCATCAGGCTTGGTGGCACGGCCCTTGACCTGCTGAGGAATCTCCCAGCCCATGACATGTTTCTTGATTGAGCCAGCGCACACTCTTGAGAATTTGTATTTCCTTTTAACAGATGTTTACTGAGTAGTTGCTATGTACAAAACACAAGGTTGTGTGCTCATTGGTTTTTTTCCTATCTCACTACACCACCCCTATTCATTCCAAACTCCCCAATACTAGGTGGGAGAGAAAGAAGGATAGAGGGGAAAGAGGAAGTAGATCTCTTTAGACTATTTCCTGCTGATTAGGGGCATCGAGTTCCTGCAGCAGGATATCACCAAATAGCAGCCAGCAATCCAGCAAGCAGCAAAAGCAGCAGCAAAGACTAGCAGCCGCAGGGGCAGGGGCAGCAGTGGCTGCTGCCTCTCTCAGGGCTCCCACATTTTTATACCCTCTCTAGAGTCCCCAGAATTCCAAACATAAACTATCTTTAGCTGGCAGGATCATGCCCCTACCAGGGCAGGGCAAATCCTAGTTACCTCTGTGGACAATTTGAAGCAGCCCCCTATCCCACAGCTGAGATTAAAATAAAAACATGATATAACTGGGTTTTTAAAAATATTTTTTATTTAATTTTAATTTATGTGTGTTGGTGTGAGGGTGTCAGATCTTGGGAGTTACAGACAGTTGTGAGCTGCCATGTGGTTGCTGGGAATTGAACCCAGGTCCTTTGGAAGAGCAGGCAGTGCTCTTAATCACTGAGCCATCTTTCTGTTTTTTTTTTTTTTGTTTTTGTTTTTGTTTTTTTAACAAACTAAAACTCTCACTATAGTCTACTGCTGGACGGTGTGGATTCCAAGATGCTCTGTCAGTGCTCAAAGTTGTACAAGCATAATCAGTCTGTATATGGCTTGTTTTCGTTACCCAGCTAAATTCCTCTGTCCTTAGAATGGGGCTCTGTCAGGTGACTTTTCTGTAGGTTGCTCATTCTGTGACTATCATAGTTGTTAACTCCATACCCTTCAGCCTACTGGCTCTTCCACTTTGCATTTGAGAATCTGTGTGTGTGTGTGTGTGTGTGTGTGTGTGTGTGTGTGTGTATGTGAGAGAGAGAGAGAGAGAGAGAGAGAGAGAGAGAGAGAGAGAGAGAGAGAGAGATGCTCCTTGAGGCCTCTTTAGTTATCACTTGTGTTCTTTTAAAAGTAGCAAGTCAGCCTAGGACAGACCTCCTTAGATCCATGAGACCTAGAAAAGGTGATCTTCAGAGACTGCTGTCCTTCCCAGTATCGCCGAACGCCTCCCAGGGCCTCCTGTGGCCACTGCTGAGGGCAATCAGAAAACTGCTCGCATGATGAGACTTGGAATTTTGTTGGAGTCTGTTATCAGTGTAGATGTCCTTGAGTGCTGTTGATCTTTCTGTGAGGAAACAGTTTAAAATCAGACACACCCTGATGCTACCACTGCCGAAGCGTGTTAGCTGGGGCAAGACTGTGTGTGCACTTGAGCTTCAATAAAACACTAAGTAGGTATCCAAACAGAGGCACAAAACAACACAACCGTCACTTAACTATGTCCCCATTATTCATCCGTCAAGAATAGCGTCTCCTTCAGAGGTGGGTTAGCAAGCACCACATCTGAATATGTGTATTTGTCAGGCCTTTTTATTGACTAAAACCCAGGCTTCAGAACTGGCACTCCTTATGCCTTCTCTCCTGGTGGTCATTTGCTTCACAGTTGTGGCATTCGGGACGCACTGAGAATCTTCTGGAAGTGCCCCACCTGAAGTGGAGAACGAAGTCTTCCATCAGCAGAGGCAGAGCCTCCCAAACCCTTTCCTTCACTCGCTAGTGGCCATCACCACAGAGATCTGGGGGAGGAGGGGTGTTACCTATATAATGGTTGCTTTCCCTGTGCATAAAATAATAATTATCAGTAAGTGTGGTATGTTCTAGAATGATAAAAAGTCGAAGAAAGGAGTGTGTGTCTGTGTGTACGTGTTCATGGATTGTGGGGTAATCTCTCTAAAAGTATAGGAAGAAACGTTCAGAAATCGCCTAATAAGATACAGTTTTGCTGACAAGGTGTGGTTTCTGGGAAGCTAGAAGCAGGACAGCTTCTCCTTACGGCATCAGTTCTTTATCCACATTCAGAGCGCAGACGTGAGCACTCTCTCAGGGCAGAAAAGGGCAGTGCCTTTAAATCCTCACCCTTGCTGAAGGGATGCTCCGTCACGGGAGCCCTCCGTTCAGCTATGGTGCTAACCTTACCTTCAAATCCTCTCCGCTGTGTGAATACACTGAGGTCTAACATAGCCATGTCACGGAGGATGCAGCTTTGTAAACCCAAATTATCAGAAGAAGAGAAAAGACCAGGGGGGAAAACTTCGGCTTTTCCAGCTGTGGGACAGCCTCTGAGTCTGGTTTTGATTATGACTACCCGTTTTCTAGGAATTGTGGTTTTTGTCAAACGCAGGCGGAAGGAACTGATTGGGGCTCTGGCTGAAGTTCTGGTTTGCTCTCAGAAAACTGTAGAAATAGTCTTTGATGTCTTCTGTGCAGACGTATTAACTTATCAGTGCATGTCTATTGCATGTCCATGACCCATTACCACCCACACAGAGGCGTGAGTAGTTTAGCTGTGTGTGAGTAACAGTTGTATTTGTGCTTTAAAATGCCTTTTCCAAACACCGTGGGCCACACCTAGGCCTCTGGGTTTAAATGCAAACCTTCATACCCTTTAGAACTACCAAGGCTTTGGGGTTTTGCTAATGAATATTGCTAATTGTGTAATGACGTTTCTCTTTCAGCGTGACCAGCAAAAAGGGTTGGTACACAGGAATTGACGCCCCCGCACCCCCTGCTGTCACCCCGTTTTGCTTTTCCAGGTTGGTCACTGCGTCCACTCTCTTGCCAGCCCTGACTCTAATTTTTTATTTGATCTTGTAGATACGGTCCAAGAACTCCTGTGTCAGATGACGCAGAGTAAGTGGCATCGCGTTCGTAGGATTACATTAATCACTAGCCTAAACTGCATGCTTCCGGTACTTACCACTAATTGGCATGCAGCGGATGCCGCAGCGAGCTGCGTGGTGAGCCCGGTCCACAGCAGAGCACGTGGGGCCACAGGCAGAACACTTGTTCTGCTCGGGGAGAATGAATGGGAAAGCAGCTTAAGCACCGAGCCAGTGTTTAGCTGAGATGCTTCAGCTTTGCTGCGCACGTCTCACAGCTGGGCATGCGCTGCTCGCTTCTTACAGCTGGGCATGCGCAAGCTGCTCTTATGGTTTGGACATCGACTGCCCCTTCTGAACTACGGGATTAGGAAAGGGGTGTTGTGAGTTTTGCAACTTAACTCCTAATGCACTGGGGCTTAGGGTAAACAATGAAGTAGTCATTCCTACAGTCATGTGGTGGTTTTCCCCCCCAAACTAAGAAAATAAAACCTAAACCACTAATTATAGATCCCGGAGCCCAAGTTCCTAACAGGTTGGGGTCATATCAACTGCGGAATGCTTAAGAGCCAAATGTTATGGGTTTGTTCAAGTTCCGTGGGCCAAAAGTATAAAATAGGGCCCGGGCTCCTCTTTCGTTGCTTGCTTTTCTTCCCACACAGAGGTCTCTCCTCCACTCAGCACCTCACACCCTAGTTTGAGAAGAATCTTCACCGCCCCATCTTTTCCAAAATTGGCTTTCCTCTGAGCAGCTAATTCTGCGCTTGATGTACAAGGCTGAAGGTTTTTCTGGAAATACTCTAACTGGATCTGAGTAATTGGTCTTCTAAGGAAAAGGATTTAATATTCCCTTCCAATGTAAGTTGCACAAAAGCTTTGTGTAGCCTGGCAGAGACTAGGCCATAACTGTCAGGAAGAGCGCATGCTGCCTGTGCACCCGAGCCAACTCCCGCATCACAGAGTGGAGCTCACCCCACAGGTGTCATTTCTACTGACGACAACAGAATGGTATTTAAGCAGAGAAGGAGCTTTAAAAACCTGTTTTCAGTTTGGGCTTTTCCCATGTTTGCATTGAGGATGTCAACCTAGGTTAGCCTCTTAGCTCTAAGAAGTCGTATTCCATCCCCGTGTTCTGATGGGCAGCCTAGAACTATTTAGTTTATTTTCTTGGAAACAGAACCCTCCATGCCCCCAAGATGCAATTCAGCCCGTGCCTGACAGACCTCACGAAGCTAAACTGTAAAACCGAGTCCTGGTTATTACTCTTAAACCCCACAGTGGCAATATTTCACATCCCTGACAGGAGGAGGATGTGAGATTGGCAGGCAAACTCCTGTTCTGATCCAGTGAGTGGCAACATTATGACAGAATGGATTTACTCCTGGCTGAGGCCGGCTCCTCCTCGCTGACAGATGTAGCGCAGTTTGCCCTAAGTAGATCTTGGAGAAAGCCTGAAGGGTGAAAAGAAGGAGTGGGTTCTTAGATCTTGCCTATACTTGCCTCTGAAACCTCAGCCACAGGAAAAGTCAGAGGCTGTTTAAAAGGGGACGGGGCTCAGGGGTCCCTTCCCCAGTCTTTATGTGAAACTGTTCCTGTGGAGCAAGGAGAGGCCAAGGAACTTCTTGTCCAGAGGTTTTATTTGAGAATATAGGAAAGTGGCAAATTCACTGCTTAGAGCAGACACTGTTGACATGAAGTCATGTGGAGAATAAATTCACAAGATGACACTTTTTTTAAAAAGGGGGGAGGGGGAAAGGTACTGTTTTTTAGTTTCTTTCCCCTGTCCGTTTTACAAAATCTTTAAAGGCAACTACAGGCATAAGCTACACTTAATAGCTGACACATTCTTTAAGATATAGCCCAATCAAAAGACAAAGTGTCCTGATAAAATATGAGTCAGGGTAGACCTATCATAGAAAGAGTAAAATGTCCACCCTCTGGACAGGAATCTTTCACATGCTCTCACTTGTACTCCGACAGCCCAGAACATGAGCATCCGCACTGAGGGCAGGGCAGAGTACACATCCCGTCAGTGTTACGAGCATCTGCACTGAGGGCAGGCGTGGAGTACACATCCCATCAGTGTTACGAGCATCTGCACTGAGGGCAGGCGTGGAGTACACATCCCATCAGTGTTACGAGCATCTGCACTGAGGGCAGGCGTGGAGTACACATCCCGTCAGTGTTATGAGCGTCCGTACTGAGGGCAGGCGTGGAGTACAAGTCAGCTGGGTTCCCCCAGAACACCACACCCCAGCTCTGCCCCTTCCCATACCCAGACCCACACTTCTTCATTCAGGTGGAAGCTCAACCCCTGAGGAACATTTTCTAAAGGGCGACTTGGCCCAATTTCTGTTTTTTAGTGTCAATTCTCAACTTTTTCAGCCTTCTACCCCTTTTTTAATAGAAATGATTAAAATGTCATAGTTTTGTGGTTTCTTTTTCTCATTCTTCTTTTTTCCCTCCTGTTCCTCTTCCTTTTCCTCTTCCTCTTCCTTTTCTTCTTCCTCTTCCTTTTCCTCTTTCTCCTCTTTTTCCTCTTGCTCCTCTTTTTCCTCTTGCTCCCTCTCCTTTTTATTTTTTCTCTCTTGTATGGCAAGTTGTTGATATTTAAAAAAAAAAAAAAACAACAACTTGTGGGTGAATGGATAGCACTTCCGGGGATAGCCAAGCAAGTGTCTCTTAGTCACCTGGCCTTTGGCCACATTTCGGCTGGGGTAGGTCAGAGCTTCACAGTGGGGACAGAGGTGGTAAGTCAAGGCAGAAGAGGCATCTGTGTGGCCTCTCGTGTGCCCTCAATGCACACCTTGGGGAAGCCAGCTACGTCCTCCTCACTTCACAGAAGCCATTGTTCTAGATCCATCTATTGTGCCCTGCCCAGCATTCCGCCCTTTAGAACTCATGGACGGCAAAGTCAAGGGCCTCTTTTCCACAACTTGTTGACTTCTTGGTCTGTGAGATACTCAGTTCAGAGTATCCTTATGCATCCTTAGGCCTTAAGGAAATTAGAATTTGTCTTAAATGTAACAGGCTGGATTACATATTTTAAAGGTAAGGTCCCCCTCCCCTTTAACTATAGAAAAAGAAAGTACATGTGTATTTTGAGAACACCTACTCATATGGGAAGAAAAGGGGGTGGGATAGACTTTTCTATTAACTGTGTAAATTCCCAAACCTTTTAAAATAAGTACTGTAAAATGGAAAGATCACAGCCCTTTTTCCCTTGAAGGAGGAAGTTTAGGCACAGCTGTGGAAACCAACACTACCAGCCAAGTAGGCAACAGCAACTTCCCACTGTGTTGTCACCCCTGTGTTAACAAAAAGCTCAGATTAAAATAAACAAATAAACAAATCTTCCTCTGGAGGAAGGATAGTCTTGAGTTTTAGGTCTCAGATTAGATGGTAAATGCCCAGCACCTGGAGAGAGGGGCAGGGCGCCCAGCCACTCAAAAGGGTTCAACCAGCAGTGTGGTGCTGTTTGCACATCACGGATGGTGTCTGGAATCAGCTGGTTTCCAAGCACATAGCTTTAAAAAAAAACAAAAACAAAAACTGGATGCTAAGCTGGCTTCAAAAACGTACTCTCACCATCTTCTAAACCCAGGGGCCCTGGAAGGCTTCTTCATCACTTAACTTTTTGAATATGTGATCCCTGTGTCCTGTTTGGTCTCAGAGCTAGTCTTTCTTCTAAGGGGGTGAGGGGGCATGGGGAAGCTTTGCACTGGTCTCTACTTCTATGTTACCCCTGCTGGCTTCAGTGCTTGCTCTTGACAGGTCTGTGTGTGAGCATTGCAGAAAAGGCTCTATGTCTTTAATGAGTTCCTACAGAATTTATCAACTGCAGGCATAGCCAAAAGGTTTGCTTTTCTTGTTGCCCGCCCTTTCCCTTTTCAAACCAGAAAGTAAATTCAGATTTCTATACACACACACACACACACACACACACACACACACACCAAAAAGCCAAAACAATTGTGAACACATTAGTGTGCAAAGTGTACCCTGATTTATATATTTATCCCGTCCTCTTTTTACAAAATGCCTCACTCTTTTCTTGATTCCAAGATATATTATTAATTATGTAACTGTATAAAAAGAAAAGGAAATAGCCATAACACACACAGCACTAATTTAAATATGCGGAGATGCTGTCTTAACATTGAGGTCCTGTGACATTTTATTTTGAAAGTGAAAAAAATTGTCCCTACAAATCAGGCCTCTTTCCAAATGATGTTCCACTGCAATGGAACGTGCCCATTACACACACACACACACACACATACACACACACACAGACACACACAAATTCTCCCTAAATTATATTCCTTCTAATGAGAGGAGTGCAGGCCTTCAGAGACTTTCTCCTAGTCCCCTTTTTGGGGCACCTTTCTAGAAAGCT
Organism: Acomys percivali; assembly: GCA_907169655.1. NCBI lineage: Eukaryota > Metazoa > Chordata > Mammalia > Rodentia > Muridae > Acomys > Acomys percivali. Next base: position 4,381,739 of record OU015747.1, on the reverse strand, counting down.
CCCCTACTAGGGGCCATCACTGAAGACAATGACATCCCCTCATCGCTGTGCTGCTGGCGTTCCTTCCCGCTGCAGAGCTAAGGGGCCCGCTGCTCTCAGCCTGGTAGCGCCCCCAGGCCTCTGCGCTCAGTGGTGAACAGAGCCGGCCGTTCTGCTCTGCGCTCATCCGCCTGCTTTTTGTTTCTGCTCTCTCCGTGTCAGGAGCACAAGCATGTTTGACATGCGGTGTGAGGAGGAGGCAGCAGCGGTGCTGCCGCACAGCAGGGCCCGCCAGGAGCAGCTGCAGCTGATAAATAGCCAGCTGAGGGAAGAGGACGACAAATGGCAAGATGTGAGTCCTGGCCAACGCAGTGGGGAGGAACTCAGCCCGGCCAGCAGGCTGGGAGGGTAGACTTGGACTTCAGAGCCATGCTGGGGAGGAGCACCTGAGACCTCACTGGTGGGAAGATTAAAGGAGAAATCTGTAGGGACGTGGAGAGAGGAGAGACTGGCACTGGTGTGTATCAGCAGGTACTCTGGACCAAAAGCATGGTCACAAATAAAAAGGATGGGAGGCAGGCGACTAGGCTGGGCGCAGAGCTGTGGTGTGCTGTCTTTTAATATTCTGGGTTTAAGACTGATGGATGGGGATGATGACTGCAGCTGTCAGCATTAATTGTACCAGTAGCAGGCACAGTCCTAAATGCTTTGCTCTGGGTAATTCATTCAATCTGTTCAGAAACAGCAGTGTGCTAGCCATGGCTATCTCCCAGCATCTACAGATGAGTCCTGGCCCAGCCAAGTCACTACCCGAAGTTCCATAGCTAGTGAGCAGAAGGGCAAGATTCAACCCTGGAAGGGAAGGTGCCAGAGGCGAGGCGGGTGAGAGCTTGGAGGTGTGTGCTGAGTGCAGAGAGCTAAAGCAGGGAGGGCTTGGGGTTAACAGACAGAGAGGATCATTTTGTTCAGTTCACACAGAGCAGGGAGGCCAGTGTTGCAAACGTCACTCTACCACTAGTCAAAAAGTTAATGACTCCAAAGTCGGTACAGTGTAATGACAATATGCCCGTGTGTCTAGCACCTGAGTGTGTTGTCACAGTTAACCCCCAGACTTGAAGGCAATGTTGGAACAACCACCTCAGTTTTAGAGAAGATAAAAAATAATTTCCGAGAGCTTAAGAAACACAGACAATGTGTGAGCAAAATGGAGCTGGGCTATTCCCACCGCTCCCGCTCACCCTGCTGGCCCAGAAGCCCCCTCGGTGCTCTTGCTGCTCTCCTGAGGATCAGAGGAATTCACACGTATACAACCGGTGGATCTGTGAGACTCAACTCCAAAGCCACATTTTTTTCTGCCTTTCCTCCCATCCAAGAGAAAACTGTACATGAATCCCTACCATGTTGCCAAAATATCTCTTTCCAATGCAGAATTAGAAATAGGCAAAAATGAAGTTTTCTATGATTACCTTACAAGACGGTGCTCTCATTTTTCCCAAACACTGGGATCTGTGATTGCATATGTCAGGTCACAGTGTTTCAATAAATCGCTGTCCTGCTGAGGGTAGTGTGCACGCTATCTGTTTCTTTCCCTGCCTCGTCGGCACCCTAGTTCCAACCAGACCTTCATAGGATTGCATGGAAGTGCCCCGGCATAGTGCCTTAGTGCTCACAGATCCATGAGTCACACAGAAGGGGGGGCGGCATCTGTGCAGGCTGAGGAAGAAGCTGGTATGTCTCTCTCCCCCACAGGACCTGGCTCGCTGGAAGAGCCGTAGAAGAAGTGCTTCTCAGGACTTAATCAAGAAAGAGGAAGAAAGGAAAAAAATGGAGAAGTTGATGTCTGGGGAAGACGGCGCAAGTGAACGAAGGAAAAGCATCAAAACTTACAGAGAGATTGTTCAAGAGAAGTGGGTGTCTCTGTTGTTAGCGCACAGGAGCATCTAGGCATGCTGTTTCTAAGCCATGCCATCAACAAAGCTCCAACACTACTGCTTACAGTTTGCTTTTATTCTATTTGCAATTTTTTTTTAGCTGTTTATTTCTCTTCTTCTCGCGCCCCATCCTGCAGAGAGCGGAGAGAGAGGGAGCTGCACGAGGCGTATAAGAACGCGCGGTCGCAGGAGGAGGCAGAGGGCATCCTCCAGCAGTACATCGAGAGGTTTACCATCAGTGAGGCTGTGCTTGAACGCTTGGAGATGCCAAAAATTCTGGAAAGAAGCCATTCAACGGAGCCAAACTTATCCTCCTTCCCAAATGACCCCAGCCCCATGAAGTACTTACGGCAGCAGTCACTGCCTCCACCCAAGTTCACTGCCACGGTGGAAACCACCATTGCTCATACCGGTGTCCCAGAGACCAGCGTAGCAGCAGGCAGTGGGTCTCCAAGCAAAACCATCACTCCCAATGCAGTGCCTATGCTGACACCCAAGCCTTACTCCCAGCCCAGAAACTCTCAAGAGGTTCTGAAGACTTTTAAGGTAGGATGAGTTCTTTGAAAGGAAAATGGAAACTGAACTCTTGAGTAGTTTGCGGAAAGAAGCCTTTTGTCAAACAAAAGCCAAACACATCTAACGTTGACGGTACTACACTTATTTCTGGAAATTTTATTTGCAGATAGATACCTAAGGGTTGGGTGTCGCTCTCAATTCTGTTGTTGCTCTTAGTAGACTCACTGTAGTTGACAAGTTGTCAGTTTCCTGGTTTGATAGAATGGTCTCTCTTAGAGTAGTGTAAGCAATTCCTAATTAGCAATACTTCATATCTATAGTCATTGCGGGTACATTGCAAACTCAAACTATTTGACTTTAGTTTAAGCTGTGTCTTAAAGGAAGAAATAGACACTATAGCCAAAGAATTGCTACAGCTGGGAAAAATAACCCATGAGACACATGGTAGCATCTGGGTTTTTCTTGAGCAGAAAACTGGGCTGTATTACTACAGAGTCATGGGATGGTTTTTGAAAACCAAAAACTCTTTGGCAACCATATTTTCACTTGGTCATATTCCAGCACCCTCTGATATTGGCAGGGTGGGGGGTGGGGGTGGGATTTGGCCTGTATCTTCAACTCTAAAGAGTGATGAGTTCATATTGTCCTTGCACACTTCGTGAGTTTTGTGACAGATGACAAAGTGGAGTTCATCACTGGGAGTTGGACTTCAGAGACCCCACACCTACCTTCTGACTTATGTTTAAATAAATCTAAGTATCCAAATATATCTGTACCTTAAGTTTTCCAAGCAAAAAGGATGAATGTCTGGCCATTTCATCCAGATAGAATTAAAATGTTTGTCCCTTACAAGGTCGAAACTGTATCTTTGTTCCTCATGGTTCTGTCCTAAGCGCCTGGCATAGACACCCAGGACGTGGTAGGCATTCAGCAAAAGTGAATAAATGAATTCTCCCTGAGATTCAACAGAAGTTGAAGACTTGTGTGCAGCACATGCGCGCGCGTGCACACACACACACACACACACACACACACACACAAACACACACGTATATACCCACCACACCACTATGAAGGAGGACAGGCTATATTTACAGTTGTGTTTTCGCACACAGAGTCAGAAACTTGTGAGGTTGCACAGGTGCTAAGTGGTAGAGTCAGCATCGGATCATAGGTCATCTCACCACAGATAATCAGCCTCAAACATCAGGAAGGCGGTTTTCTGTTTGCCTTTCCTTAGCCCAGGTGGGCCCGTCCTCTCCTTTTCGCTCTTGCTGGCTCCTCTAAATATGGAATATAAAGCAAAAAAAAAAAAAAAAGTTTTTTTAATGAGCATAGACTTTTTCCCCTATGATAAAAAAAATAGAATTATAAAATTAAATAGAAAATGAGAATTATTGTAATATTCCATAGCATTCAAATCCTTGCCCTCCATGATAGCTTTACAAAAACCACCCCATCTTCCACCACAAGATAACCTTTAAAATGTTCCTGATCAGAGGAAGGTCCCACCTCATTTATATGTTAAACAGAAAAAAAATAAAATTCAAGGTGTTGAATTGTTATAAGAACTTAACCCAAATATGTTGTGGAGTGGCCAACAGCCTCAAAGAGATGGACTTCTAGAACCCACCAAGGCACTAGAGAGACCTGATTCCCTTTTGGGATAGGGCTATGCACTGGGAATTCGTTAAGGCAATTCGGGATACGTGCTGGGTTATCTTATCCTCTTTGGTTCTGGACTAGCATCTTCTTGTTCGCCCTGGCTTTTACAGGTAGATGGGAAAGTCAGCATGAATGGAGAAACAGCCCATGGAGACGAGGAAGAAAAGGAAAAAGGGGGACCCACGGTGGCATCTGGCCCGCCCTTCAGCAAGTCCCAGGTGTTCGAAGGCGTGGCCACAGTTCACGGCTCTTCTGTGAGAGGGAAGCAAGGCAGCAACAGCGTTGAGATCAACATCAAGAAGCCAAATTCCACTGCACAGGAGCTGACAGTAAGAAGCAGCCTTGTCCCTTGGGACAAATCTGTCGTGTGAATGGGTCTGTAGAATAAGTAGGTCATGGCCGTGTTTGTTTCTTTCTCCTTGAATATCTAAGTTGGCTAGGGTACATAGCATCCTCAAGTACTGTGAACAACAAGGCTTCAACAACAGACATTGTCTTATCCTAGTGGATAAAAGTCCAAAACCCAGGTGTTAGCAGAGTTTACCCCCTTCTGTGGGCAGTGGCAGTCCTGACTGCCCAAGGCATGTAGACATGTCACCCCAACCTCTTCCTTCTTCTCCCCAGTGCTCCTCCCTAATGCATGTGTCTGTGCCCAAGTTTCCTGTTTATATGGCTATCAGTATGGCTGGATGCTTACTCCATTAACCTTACCTACGTTCACCTGAAATAACCCCATGTCCAGATAAGACATATTAGAAGGCCCTAAGGAGACACAACAAAGTCCATAACAATAGACGATAATTAAAGATAGTATAATTTAAGAACAATAAGTTAATATTCTCCATATTATTAGTCTCTTATTATAGAAAAAACAAATATCTTTAAATCATCCTTTTTCTCTTATTTGCTAAAGACAGCATTAGACTAGTTAATATAATTTGGAAAGATCTGGTGCCAGGCTGCGTGCGGCGGTATACACCTGTAATGCCAGCACTTAAAAAGTTGAGACAGGAGGGTGCTAAGTTTAAGATCAACCTGAGCTCCATAGTAAGACCCTGTCTCAAAATAAGATAAGTGGTGTACCGTCAGAACCTGACTTTTTATCTTTGATAATACATATATATCATCTAGCTATATCTATCTTCTGTCTTCTGTCTACCTACCTATGTACATTATATATATGGTTTTATTAGTTACAAAACAAGAATTTATTAAAATATGATTGCTTTTTATTAACTTAAACTTTTAAATTCAAACTCATTTAAGGCTGTGGGCCAGCCTTCTGTGAGTAAGCCAAAAATGATAAGGTAATTTAAGAACACTGGACATGAGAATTCAAAATGGTGTGAGGCTCGCCACCTTGGAGTATGTCGTGTCATCAGGAGAATTACACTTTCACGGATCTCTCACCAGAAAGGCTCAGACTGTCACCCACAAAGGTACAGCCTGGGCTTGGGGACACATGCTGCCCTCACTAGCAACCAGCATCCTACTGAAAGACCCTCCTCGCGGAGTGCCCTTCGTCAGGGAGACCCTTCCCAAGAACCAGCGAGACCAAAGTCCGGTTGCAAACGCAAGAGGCTTTATTGGTTACACATGGGTACCCGGGCGACACAGTCTTTCGGAGGACTGGCGCGCCGAGTGAAGGGGGGGAGACCCTCTTGTAGGGTGGAAAGCAGGAAGCAGGGTTACAGAGGCGAGAAGCATGGTTACAGGGTAGGGCTTTGGAATCAGGAAATGGTTACAGAGGAGAGAGGCATGGTTACAGGGTAGGGCTTTGGAATCAGGAAATGGTTACAGAGGCGAGAGGCATGGTTACAGGGTAGGGCTTTTTAGGTGACCTCCCTAAATCATTGTACAAGCCTTGCAAAATAGCACCACACAGGCCTTAAACTATTTGACTAAGCAACATTTAGAAATGGGGTCTTTCACTACTGCACTCATTTCTAGCATTTCGGTTTGTGTTATAGTCCAAGGATGGAGAAATTGTTGAGGTTTCTACTTCATGTCCTCAAAGATTTGGTCTGGAGGTAAACCTGTTTCCCGTTTCCTTTACTGAGCGTGAGCTGCCCGCTCACCAAACCCACATGCCGGACCGGAAGTTCCTGTCCTTACTCAGCAACTTGTCTCTTGGAGAATACATTCTTCCTAGAGCCGTTGATAGGTCACCATTCTTCCCACAATCCCCCATGATCTGTGAAGAGACTGAGATGAGAAAAGACCAGAGTCATTTCTTCACCAGTGTTGTGACCCAGACGCATGCTCAGTTCCACCTCTAGACTGTAATTCTACTTCCGGTTCCTGTAAAGGGGGGGGAGGGCCTGCCTCACAAAGCGGCAGGGTGGGAATATTGAGTTCTGCACTAGGAGGAAAGATCTTACCTAGTGAGATAAACATTCGCTTCTGTTCTTACCCTTAAACTAGAAAACCCCCAAATAGTTAGGCACTGTGGGGCTGGGCTTGCTTTTCTGGGAACGTGTGCGACTCTGCTTCCCCACCCAAACTGCTTGGGAGCATTTTCTGGATTCCCGTCATTCTGAAGGGATTACATACCTACTAAAGTGACTTAATTTAAGAGAAGCAGCATACATGATATGTAATAAATCATGTTACTTAAGAAGTCTGTATGTTCCCATAAGGCGAACTCCAAAGGAACAGCAACTTTATGGCCTTTCTCCGCATAACCAGAGTGATGCTAGGCAGCCTTGGAGTACAGGTCCGAACGCATGGGCAAGCCGGGAGGTTCTTTCTCTTGTGTAATTCTTTCCTAGTTAGGGATAATTTATGGTTGAGTAAACTTGAGTGCTGCAAACAGTGGGAAGCATTTATGCTCTGGCCTCTAGGACTGTACACTCTTAAACGTTGACAGGAGGTATTCCATTATTTTCTGAATGGATCTATCAACTATCATCTATGTATGTCTATTTACATACCTATCTATTTATCTATCTTCCTCCTTTTCCAACTCGTGTGTGTGTGTGTGTGTGTGTGTGTGTGTGTGTGTGTGTGTGTGTGT
>OU015747.1:4312847-4365734 GCA_907169655.1 Acomys percivali | reverse complement strand
CTTTCTTTCTTTCTTTCTTTCTTTCTTTCTTTCTTTCTTTCTTTCTTTCTGTCTTTCTTCCTTTTACTGTTACAAATATAAAAGCGTACAGCTGACAGCAGTGAGGTGCTGCTGTGACAGAGGGGACTTGACTGTGGTGTGGCAAGTGAATGCTCTTCATGTTAAGGAGATGCCTTAGCCGAAGAAGGAGGGAAGGAAGGCCTGCCCTTCCATCTGTCAGAACAGAAGGGAAGGGATGGCCATAAAAATGGCTAAGAGCATCAAGGAAATCCACCGTGTCAGGAGCCAGGGGCAGCTGTCCCCAGGACAGCCACATGAGAGGTTTACTATCTTTGAAAGGTCAAAACATAATCCTCTCTGCTGGCGATAGGACCCACAGCCAACTTGAAGGGACTCGGGAAGAAGTGGGTGGTAACTTTGCTTTGTAAGATTTGGTGGCAGAAGAGGGGAGAAGTGAGGAGGATGCTCTCAGGAGGGCTGGGGAGAGTGAACGCACCTGTACTTCCTTGTTCACAAACATCTCTGCCCGACAAAGCAGACACTCAACATAGAGCTGCTTGGAAGCAGAAGAAGGTTTCTGTGGGCAGCCCACCTTGTTGGCCTGGAAATTATTATTAAGGAAATAGCCATTTGCTCTTCAGAACTTTTAAGGGCTTGGTTTCTTCAAGGGATTAAAAATAAATAAATCTTTTTCAGGCAGTCTCCGATGAAACTGAGCCAAACAGCCAAGAGAAGGAGTTTAATCATGACGAGAAGTCGGGGATGCGGGAAGTGGATGCAGGTTTGTTTCAGAGCATGCAGGTCTCAGGTAAAGCTTGGAAACTTGTGATAGAAAGATGCCAATTTGCCCTGCTAATCTGTAGGAGAGTGTTGGGCTCTGTGTGGTTGTGCTGCCACCTAGAGGCACAGGTGTGTTACATCTGCCTGCCTTTCCATCCCTAACACAATCCAGTTAAGAAAATGGAGTTTTAAAAAGAAAACGTCTTTAATAGCATAGTAGTATTCCATAGTGTAAATGTACTACAGTTTCTTCATCCATTCTTCAACTGAGGGACATTTAGGTTGTTTCCATGTTCTGGCTATGAACATGGTTGATCATATGTCCTTGTTGTGTGCTGGAGCATTTTGTGGGTATATTCCAAGGAGTGGAATAGCTGGATCTTGAGGGAGCCCTTTTCCCAGTTTTCTGAGAATGCGCCAGAAGGAAACCCCAAAATTTGTGGACAACTGGATGGGACTAGAAATGATCATACTGAGTGAGTTAACCCAGAAGCAGAAAGACTCACATGATATATACTCACTTATAATTGGGCACTAGCTCAAAAGGCATGTCCCATGAAAGTCTTTACTTACCAGGAGATTGGGATAGATGAGAAGACATTCTACTGACACTCTAGGTTAGAGAATTATAGGAGATGGGGAAATAGAAGGACCCAGAGTGTCCTAGAAACCTACAAGAAGAACATCATGACAGGTGGATTGGGGTCCAGGAGGGTCTGCTCAAACTATTGCACTAACCAAGGACAATACAAGTAGAGTAACATCGAACCCCTACTCTGATCTAGCCAATGGACAGGACATTCTCCACAGTTATGTGGAGAGTGGGGACTGACTCTGACATGAACTCTGCTACCCCATATTTGACCACATCCCCTGGATGCGGAGGCATCTGTTGGCACTCAGAGGAAGGATAGCAGGCTACCAAGAAGAGACTTGATACCCTATGAGCATATACAAGGGAAGGAAGTCCCCCTCGGTCATAATCTAGAGGAGGGGAATAGGGCGAAAGTAGGAGGGAGGGAGGAATGGGAGGATATAAGTGATGGGATAACAGTTGAATTGTAGTCTGAATAAATTAATAAAATTAATTTTTTAATTAAAAAAATGTCTTTGGCTGGGCGAGGAGACTCAATAGGTTAAGTGCTCGCTGCACAATCCTGAGGACCTGGGTTTGCATCTCCAACAACTATGAAAAAGCTGGCTACCTCGGCCGGGCATGGTGGCACACACCTGTAATCCCAGCACGCGGGAGGCCGAGGCAGGCTGATCACTATGAGTTCAAGGCCACCCTGGTCTACAAAGTGGGTCCAGGACAGCCAGGGCTACACAGAGAAACCCCGTCTCAACCGCCCTCCCAAAATGCTGGGCACCGTGTCTGTAACCCCAGCACTGGGCAGGGGGGCAGAGACAGGTGGGTCCCAGGGGCTTGCTGACCAACCAGGCTACCTGGAGAGCGAGAGCTGCCGTTTCAGTGAGAAATCCTTCCTCAAAAAATAAGGCGAGAACTGTAGCAGGAGGCTCGTGGTGTCAGCCTCTGGCCCCCTGGGGGTAGCCACGAGGGCCACAATAGCACACGAGACAACAAGAGTTAGTCACCTGGTCACAAGAACAGCCGGGCCTGTGGACATTCTGTTGTTTTGTGTTCCGTGATACTCGGCTGTGCATCATGACAGTTAAAAACAGTCTTTCATAGAAGGGTAGTTTGATGAGAATCCTGCTGTCCTGGACATCTATGATCATCATGGTGGGAAGTGTGGCATCAGGAAGTGTAGCACCAGGAAGTGTGGCATCGGGCAGGCCGACATCTATGATCATCATGGTGGGAGGAAGTATGGCATCAGGCAGGCCGACTGGCATCATTCTGGCCGTGTGTCATGTCGTGAGGCAGCTTGTCATCAGGAGGGAGGACTCTGACAAAATGTTCATTGTGACTTTGAAAGAAAACGGTCCTTTGTATGGTTTCCTTTTTCCTCGTTGTTTCCAGACCTCCCCGCAGAGCCACAGCATTTTACAACAACTGTGACTCGGTGCAGCCCAACGGTGGCCTTTGTGGAGTTTGCCTCCAGCCCACAGGTGAAGAGTGAGGTGCCCGAAGACCCAGACCCGAAGAAGCCAGAGGATGAGATGAGTGGGAAGGTGGAGTTAGTGCTGTCACAGAAGGTGAGATCATGGTGCAGCAAGGAGTTAACCCAGAGGTTAACACGGCTTCTGGGCAGCCAGCAGTCAGGAGGGCTGGCTTTCTCACCTGATGTGTGTGTGTGTGTGTGTGTGTGTGTGTGTGTGTGTATGCAATCTATAGTTCTCTCTAAAACTACACTGCATGTTCACTGTTAAACATTACACACACACACACACACACACACATTGCTATATCTTTACCATAACCAAGGCAACTTTTAAAAGCATTTAATTGGTGGCTTGCTTATAGTTTCAGAGAGTCTATGATCATCATGGTAGGAAGTGTGGCATCATCAGGAAGTGTGGCATCAGGAAGTGTGGCATCAGGCAGGCCGACATCTATGATGATCATGGTGGGAAGTGTGGCATCAGGCCGGCTGGCATCATTCTGGATCAGTAGCTGAGAGCTTACATCTGATCTACATGCAGGAGGCACAGACAAACAGACAAACAGACAGACAGACAGACAGACAGACAGAGAGACGACCTGGCGTGGGCTTTTGAAACCCCAAAGCCCACCCCAAATGACACACCTCTTCCACTAAGACCGCACCTCTTAATCCTTCCCAGAGCCATTCCATCAACTAGGGAAGAAGTGTTCAGACATATGATCCTATAGGGGCCAGCCTCATTCAAACTACCACTGTACACAGAGTGATGGAGAAACAAAGGGAAATGCAGATATTTGCATCATGAATATATGAAATGACATAGGATATATAAACACATTTGTTAAGTATACAAATAGAATGAAAAAGGGGTCACAGATAAGAAATAAATATTGCATAGCCTGAATCCACTCACTGTCACACATGGATAACACAGCTACAGCTAGAGATGAAATCAGTTAAGTTACCCCCTCACTTGTATCTTCCCGTTCCCCCTCCCTCCCTCTTTCACCCTACTCCCCTCCCCTAGGCCTGTGACTGAAGGGGACCTCCTCCCCCACCATATGACCACAGCCTATCAGGTCTCATCTGGATAGCCTGCTTCTCCTTCCTCTGAGCGCCACCAGGCCTCCCCACCAAGGGGAAGTGGTCAAATAGGGGCCACCAGAGTTCATGTCAGAGGCAGTCCCCCCCCCCCCTGCACAACCATGGAGAATGTGCTGTCCATTGGCTAGAGCTTAATAGGGAGTCTAGGTTTACTGCATACATTGTCCTTGATTGGTACAGTAGTTTGTGCAGGCCCACCTGGGTCCAGATCTGCCAGCCTTGATGGTCTTACTGTGGGGCTCCTGGACCCCCTGGGTCCATGTATCTCACCATTCTCCATGGCACTCTCAGCTGGAGTCTAATAGTGAGTCCTAGCATCTGTCCTGATCCCCCGCTGAGTGAAGACACTCAGAGGACATCCAAAACACAAGAAATTTTAAGACCTATAATATTAGAAGTATTTACCATAAGGACAAGTCATCTAATGTGCCTCAAAAAGTCCCCAAGGATACCCCTGTGGTGGCACTATTTGATGCTAGCTATTTTTGGCAATACCTTTTCTGTCAATAGGCAAAGTATATTGTGTGTTGCATAACTATGTGGGACATGCCATTTTCTGACAAGTTCAGCGGTGTGTGACGCCCAGAACTGAAGCCTGGAGGGGTGGCACATGCCTTTAATCTCAGCTCACTGGAGGCAGAGCCAGGAGGACAGTTCAGGGCTGGCCGGATTTAGATAGCAAAGCATAGCCACAGCTGCACAGTAAAATCCTGCACCACCACCCAAAAAGAAGGAGGGCAGTGAGTGAGAGAAGGCTCCAAACGTCTTCTGAGGCTGAAGAAAGGGGGTCACTGCATTAATTTCTAAGAAAAAGCAACCACTCTATGATTCAGAAAAGTGTGAGAAGTCATTAGTAAAGGGGGAAAAACCTATTGTAAAATTAAATGTTCAAGCTTACTGATTTGTTTAACTAGTCATGCTGTAAGTGGGCTAATTACTGCACAGCCTTTCTGACGCTTATGTCTGTTGCTATGGTCCAGGTGGCAAAGCCAAAATCCCCAGAACCGGAAGCAACCTTGATGTTTCCACTTCTCGACAAAATGCCTGAAACCAATCAGCTGCATTTGCCAAATTTGAATTCTCAAGGTAAGGGTACCCGCGCGCGTGTGTGAGGGCGTGGGGTATGTGGGGCGGGGGTGGGGTCCTCTCAGCCCTCCATGGTCTGCTAGGCCCCCTGTGTTAAAATGTGCTTCCTGTGAGAAGCTGGTTGCATCCTGCCTGTGATGTTCCTTTAGCCGTGCTGCTCACCAGAGTGTACATAAGGATTACCACACTTGCTTAGCCAAATTTTATTCTTTCAAAAAGTTCTTCATAAGAACATTTAATATTTTCAAAATTTAAAAATACATGAAACATTAAAAGATACATCCTCATTATGTGTGTAATCACACAAACACAGTAAGGATGTGTTTTAATATATTTAACACATAACATACTTGGGTCGTATTCTAATGTGTTTTGTGTATTTGCCATATTTTAATGTTTGGTGTAATGTAGGAAGGGGCAGCATCTAGAAATACGGGAGTTGAGGGCCTGTAAAGGTCTTAAAGTTGTGGTGGTTTCCCCTTTGTGGAGCATCGATGGGTTATGAACTCACCTCTTTATTCTTGAAGAACCCAACTTCACACCCTTTATCCTCACGGGAAACCCAGATGCCCAAACCATACATCAGACCATCCCCCAACACCATCACAAAAGACCCTTAGGCATGTGAACTGGGGAAGATGGCATTCTAAGCATTCTCCCATCCTTGGAATTACTCCTCAAAGTGGACAGACCAAGTCTGCACCAACTGCAAGTTCTCTAGACTGGAGACAGTTAGTGGGGGAGGCAGGACCAGATGCTCCGTGTGCCTCTTCGTTGGCATTTTCCCCTGTGTATTTATAAATCTGATCTGTCAGAGAGGATGGTATTGACTTCATTATTCATGTCTTATTATCATTTCTCTTTTAAAGAGTGGGCAGCTATTTAGGGCCACAGTTAATACCATCTGAGTTGGTCTCCATTAACTTCTGTTCATCACTTTGGGGGCCCATATAGAAAACAAGGAACATTTGGTAGCAAACTAATGGTAGTTAGTCTCTTAATGTGGAAGCAAATTCAGTGCTACCTCCAAAGCATTTGACCCAAAACTTTCTGACTTAGAGTCCTGAAAAAAAAATACAAAGAAATAAAATCTCACAACTGGGTCAACCAACTGGACATATTTAGACAGTGTAATTGTGTTCCATTCCTAGTACTTTATAACTACATAAATAAGAATTATAGTTAGGATAAATATATAAACCATATCAATTAGTCTTGATGTCTCATATGTTTATATTTTCCACAAGGCATTCTGTTTTTGAGAAATCGCTATTGAATTAAGGAACGTTACTTCATGCTTCATCCAGGTTGAATACTTTAAGAAATAAAATCTAGTAGCACTAGAGTGCTTTAAAGGTAATTCCTTAGGGAGAACTGGGCGTGGCAGGCACTTGTTCCGTTGTGATGTGTGCTTCCTGAGCACTGGAGATGGAGCACCTGTGTTCAAATCCTTGCTCATCGAGTTCTTAGCTGCAAGCTCTTCCCCTTACAGTTTAACCACCTGTCAAGTAGAAATAACCACGCACTGGCTCTTAAGAGAACTGGAGTTAGTTAGTAATTGTAGAATAATAGCAATAAAGGTGGAAATATAGAGCCAGCTAGGCACAAATGATAAACATCTTGAATGTGTTCAAAAGAAAAAAAAAAAAAAGCACTGACGTGTCAGTGATGCAACTTGTGTGACTTGAAGCGGCGGTTCCCAAACACGAGTGTGTGCCTGGGTCCGCAGGGCTGGCATCCAACCCTGGGGGTCTGGCCCTGTAGCTCTGGCCAGAGGCTCTCTCTGTACTTCAGCATGTCCACAGTGTCCAGGTGATGCTTACGTGACAGCCAGGAATCCCGACCTGAAAGCCTTGAAATACGTCTTTAAATGGGGCCTAAGAGACACTGCAGATGGATGTGGAACCCACTGTAGTGCTTATGTAGACTCTCACGGAAGCCAGAGGCCTCCAACAAATGCAACCTTTGTAGGTGTATTGGTCTTCATTTGGAGTGTGTTGAGAGAAGTCATGGGTTATGGCCCAGACAGAAGAAGTCGGGGCACACTTAAGTGACTAGCGTGAATCCAGCATCTAATCCAAAGGAACCAGAGGGCCTGGAGCCACACCTCATAAATTCTCTCCCCACCCCCAGAAATTGGTGTCTCCCCAACATCTTTAAAGTCATTTGTTTATAGATTCTCACATGGGCCACTGCCTGTCCACCCAAAAAAGGCTCCACAGATTCTCCCTCCCCTACCCCCACCCAAGCACACACGTGTACATCAATGTCACCTTTCAACACTTGGGGACGTTCATAAAATACAGTTAGCACCGACAGAGTTCCTTTACCCAACTCTCTGGAAACAGGAAAATGTTGTCTACGTTGGGTAAGTTGGGTCTTCATGAAGCCTGGGCTTTGACCTGCAGTGCTCACCGCTTTGAGAATGGAAGTCACAGAGCCCAGCGCACGGGGTGCAAATATTTGTCAGGAGTTGTATGTGCTTGGCGAGCCACAGACTTCACCCCTCTCCTCGGGTGCAACGTGGACAACGCCACAAGCCCACCACACATCTCTACTGCCTTTTATACTTTAGTAGATTTGCCACTGCATAACACACTGCTGTGTCATCTTGACCTTTAACCCTTAAGTGACATCCCTACTAAGTACAGCACCCACACAACAGGACATAGACCGGCCGGTTCTCCTGCCCGTTGTCCATCTCATTGGGTTTTGTGGGTCTTCTGGTGAGAAGTCTTCCATGCTAGGGTCAGAGATGTTCAGTTCCTAGGTCGACTGCAACTGACCCGTCTTTGACACACGAGGAAGTGTCCTGCTCAGTTTCCACCCAGTTTCATGGATTTCTGTTTGTTTTATTTCGCTGTCTGATCTAGACCTGCCTGGCAGTGCCAGTGTTCCGCTGGGAGTTCAGAACTCTTGGCGACGGTCCCTGTTTTTCTCCCGGGCAGGTAAACAAGCACACTGGATAGCTGTGTTTCTTTATGTAAAAATCCATGTTGGGGCAACCAGTGGTGTTTGGCATTTGTCTTCGTTTCTGATGTAAGATACTTTTTAAAGAGAGATGCTTGTTTGCGACACAGTTAGCAATGAGCTTGTTCTTTGACATCAGCACCTGTTGTACTAAAATCGGGAGGAATTTCACAGAACTTTATATTGATTTTAAGATGTCAAAGAAATAACGCCACCCTCATCCACCTGGCTCTTTCCCCCTTTAAAACGAAGATTAGAAGTCACAAGTGTAGTGCTTCTCTTGTTAACCGTGTCGCTCTCTGTTCTTCTGGATGACATCTGGCCTCTTGGTGTGGTACTTTTCCTTGTCAGGCAGTGGGGGACCCGCTCCCTTCGCCAGGATGCCAGGTGTGCTAAGCGCAGCACTACTGGCTGTAGTTGCTTCCTAGAGCCTCCTACCTGGCGCTACGCGGTGCGCTACACTCTTTGTTCCTTTTGGTGATGGGCACAGCCTGCCGCAGGGCTCTGCTTTATTGTGATTTTCTAATACCGCCGAAGTTAACGTAGGAACTACACTCAACTGAGAAGATCAAAGGACCAGCACAGCCAGAAGCTACTCACAGCGGTGCCTTCTTTTCTTTCTTTTATTCTGTGTAGCGGATTCTCCAAGCAGTGAAAAGTCCCCCGTGACTACACCTGTAAGTATCCCTCTTAAAGAGCAAAGTCATAAGTTTAGAGTGAATTTTTTTTTTTTGTTTTTGTTTTTGTGTTTTGTTTGTTTGACACAGGGTTTCTCTGTGTAGCCTTGGCTGTCCTCAAACTCACAGTGATCCACCTGCCTCTGCTTCCTGAGTGCTGGGATTAAAGGCGTGCGCCGCCACGCCCTGCTAGAGTGATTTTTTTTTTTTAAACTTGTATTTATTTGATTTTCTTAAAGAGTATTCAAACAAAACTGTGATCCAGAATTTTTTATTTTGAAACAACAATTTAATGTTGCCTGGAAGACCATAAAGGCGGGCGTGGATTATCCTTCTGTGCGGTAGCTAGTCTGCCCTGCCTGGAAACAAAGGCTGGTCCCTTTCCATCCTTGAGCACAAGTGTACTAGCCTGGGCTAGTATGCGTGACACTGGAGGAAATTTACAAATCCTCCTCTTTTAATCTCCTTTGACTGTTCAGGAAGATGCAAATAGCGTTCCTTCAGGGTAGTTATGAGCCTTAATCGACAGCATTGTATAAATACCGCTATGCAGTGCCTCGTGGCCTTGGTATCTCCAACCACATTTCACAACTAAGAACCGCATGTGAAGGGCAAGTCATTAACCAATACTGGTGACCCCGAGTTTCCTAGAAGCTAAGAACCCTAGGATAGCCCCAAGGCTAGCATCGCCACACGGAGCTGAAGAGGATGGTACGACCCACTGGCCTCAATCTTAAACTACATGGGCAGTAAAGGTGCCAAACCGTTCATGTGCCCCTGGGTGGGGACAGAAAAGAAATGCATTTGCCCTGCCCTATAAGCCACAATTAGCGTGCACAGTGAGTATCTTGCTTGGGAAAACGGAATCTCCTAAGACATCCGTTTCCATGGTTACTCACCATGAGTTTCCATCATCCACGGAGGCCTAGAACCAACCCAGCATTTGGAATCAAGAGTAAAAAGGGCTTAAGTTTGGGAAACGGTTTCTGCCACCAAAGAGGGCATTTAGATGTATAAAGGCTTGTCTCTATGTCCCTTGGGTGCCATGTTGGTGGTCAGTTGTCTTTTCTTGCCCTGGCCGGTCCTTGAGGACCTGCCTGAGTTCTGATCATGGGGTTGCTTTGTTTGTTTGTTTGCTTGTTTTTCCTGAGCAGTTTAAGTGCTGGACGTGGGACCCGGAAGAGGAGCGCAGGCGACAGGAGAAATGGCAGCAGGAGCAAGAGCGTCTGCTCCAG
Organism: Acomys percivali; assembly: GCA_907169655.1. Lineage (NCBI taxonomy): Eukaryota > Metazoa > Chordata > Mammalia > Rodentia > Muridae > Acomys > Acomys percivali. Next base: position 4,355,813 of record OU015747.1, on the reverse strand, counting down.
GTAGGACCCACCTGCTGACTCCCCTGTGGTCTAGAACTGCGCACTCTTAGCACCTGCCGCATCGAATAGATGTTTAGCACAGGAAACATGGAGTGCAGTTCTTCTCAGGAAGCTGTGAGTCTTATCAATGCTTTGTGTCCTGGCAACGGCGTCTGGCACCTGCTTCTTCCTGCCAGCAGTTCCGTAACGAGGAGGGGTGGGGGCAATGAGTCACATTAGTGACTGTGAAGGGTCAGTCCACCTGTGCTCATGACCGCGCTCGCCACCGCTTCCCAACTCAAGAAGCAATAAGGACGAACTACCCAAAAGCTAGCCCATAGCATTCAGGTAGAATTAAATTTGTCATCAGTCTAATTCCTTCGATGGAATATCGTTCCATTTCTCCGTGATCAATTCTAGAAATACTCTAAGGGGGGAAAAAAACGTAACTTGCTTCCACTTGCTTCATGGCCAAAGTGAGCTGGCGACCTTCAGAACTGACCCATTTGTACACTTGGGCTGGGCCAGAAACACAAATGCATAGCCCATTATTGGTTGGGGACGAGACGGTTCAAGAAGATTGGATTTACCGCCTGATGTCACAAAGCTGACAGGTGCGGAGTCTGGACCCACATCTTAGCCTTTAAAACTCTCTCTAAACCTGTGCTGTCTCCACCACACAATGCAAACACTCACCTAGAGGCATTGTAAACCTCATTAAATCTGATGGCTCCTGGCTCCTCTAGAACTGAAAAACAATGTAATTTATTCTTTCTCTTCATATTTTGTCCTAACCCTCTGCCCTGATTCCCATGGGTAAGGCAGTGGGTTTGGTGGTAAAGCCAACTATTTGAAAACAGCAGAGGCTTAGGCCCTGGTTGCTAAAATGAAAGTAAGAATACCTGGATTCCCCTGCTCAGTGCTATGGTATTCTAGAGTGGGGGGGGGGCATTCCATTTATTTTGGAAATGGGATTTAGTTTGGGGTTTAGTTTGTTTTCGAGACTCACTAGGTAACCCTGGCTAGTCGGGAATTTACAGAGACCCTCCTGTCTTCCTCCTGAGTGCTGGGATTACAGTCATGCACCGCCATGCCCAGCCCTTGTGATATGTATCTCCAGAGCCCACCGTGGGTTGGCCAGCAGTGCCTCTACTATAACTAGCAAGAACCCCAGTCTACACGTGTCCCCATGAAAGCCTGTGCACCTAAGTCATGATAGGACACTGCTGTCCGGGGACACCTCAGCATCCCCCCTCCCCCAGAGAGATTCACAGTGCCGTCATAGCTCCACACGGCTGACAGAAACCAGCAGCCTAAGTATTGGGGCGTGTGTGCCCAAGCCCGTGTCTCCTTTGTCTGTATCATGAGAACACCTGTCCTTGAGGTGTCCCTGAGATCAGTTCTCAGTTCAAACATTGATTTTAATCTTCACGTAATCTCCTTTTTTTCCCCCTTCCTGATTAGCTATCAGGGACTCACTGCATGTCTTTTTATACCATTTTTATCCCAAGTGGTTTGTTTTCTCTCAGAAGTGGTGTCGAGTATTGCACCATTTCTGAACACGAGGACGGAAGCGATCACACCAAAGCATTTGATGCAATGAGCTGTTTAAAGGCTCTCTTAATTCAAAGATCTCTTCTCGTTGCCATGGTGATAAGCAGAGCACTTCTGCCCACTCAGCTGGTGGTCATCTTGAGCTCTTTGGATCTTTCTGCTCTCTCTCTCTTATAGACCTACTAGCAGGTTTTTATACTTCATTAACCTTAATTGGTAGCAATGTTGATTGATTTTGGTTGGTTGCTTGGTTGGTTATTTTTGGCAGGGATGGGGCTCAAACTCAGATCAGGGCACATGCTAGGCAACCATGCCTGCAGACCAGCGATATGTCTCTATGTAGTTAAATATGTAGTAAAATAGCTGCACTCACCCCTGAAAGGCTCAGATGAAGCAAACACTAGGTGTGCCTACCGAGTACCACCCAAGCTGAGGAAGAGCATTGATTTTTTTTTTTTCATCTTCTCTGAAGAGAAATTCTGCAAAACATAACAGCAGAAATGTGGCTTCTCCTGGGATTTCACATGTCAGTACTAGTCACTTTGTTGTTTCTGTGATTAAAAAAAAAATCCCCTGACAAAAAGCGAGTTAGGGGAGGAAGCTTTAATTTGGCTCACGGTTCCAGATGGCTACTGTCCATCATAGTGGGAAAGGCACCGCAACAGGAGCTGGAGGCCCGCCTGGCAGTCAGAAAGCAAAGTGGGTCACACTTCATTCGCATATGCAGGAAGCAGCAGGAACAGGAAGTGATGGAGGGCCCTAAAGCGTCAGAGCCCAACCCCAGTGATACACATCCCCTAGCAAAGCGCCACATCCTCACTGGAGCCAAATGCCCAAGCGCATGTGCCAGCGGGGCACAGTTCTCATTCAGACCGCCGCCTGAGCCTAACTTGTATGCATGATGCGCAACGGAACCTCTTTCTTACTGTGCTGCGCATGTGTTAGACCCCCCCACATGCTCCCTGCAGAACAGAACCTCTTTCTTACTGTACTGCGCATGCGTTAGACCCCCACATCCTCACTCGTGAGTAATAGCTTACAGCACAGTGTGCATGGTGCGTTAGAAGAGGTGGACCATCCCAGTGACAAGTGCAGTGGTCGCTTCCAAATGTTCTCTGGGTGTCCCGTAACAGGAGAGGTACCAGAAGGAGCAAGACAAGCTGAAGGAAGAGTGGGAAAGGGCCCAAAAGGAGGTGGAAGAAGAAGAGCGCAGATACTACGAGGAGGTAGGAAGTCCACCAGGAGAACGTGACTCTGCCAGCGCGGCTCTTTAGTGTCCGACACCATCCTTTGTGTCTGCAGCACGTGCGCGCACGCGGCCGCGTCTGCCATGTCTGACACGCGCTCACAGAGGTGTCCCATCAGTCTCCTTAACCCCGCCACCGAGTGGATTGTGGGAAGAAAGAATTGAACCGCGTTCGGAAGCTGCTATAATCACACCGGTTCTCCAGTCAGCTTCTGAGTCTTGATCTGTCTTAGATAACATTAAAAACAGCAGTGTATTTTATGTATGTATGTGTGCGCGCGCGCACACACATATGCCTGCTTGTAGCGAGTATGTTTGGCAGTAATGGATTAGCTTTATAGGATGATTCTGGCATTGCAGCTAAATACATCCTACTGACTACACCATGCCAGAAGGATTTGCGGAGGAGACTTGTAGCCTGTGTGATGTTTTCAACAACAAGCAGGGCACACAGCACAGAAGTTGGAGGTGGATAGCTAAAGTGTCTATTATCTAAAATCTGTTGTGGTCACCACTGCTGGGAACTTTCTAGCCGATCAGCTCCACAGTGGCTGTCCTTAACTGTGTTCTTCTGTAACACCAATTAAGGTTTGTAGACTCAATATGAAGTTCTAAACTACTACCCACTTGGTGTTATTTGTTTTGTGTGCTCTGGAAAAATATAAGATTCCTTTAACGCCCTGCTTATTTTGATATGTTATGGTAGATTTTTTTTTCTCTAGGGGAGGGAGGGTGGGCCTGGGAAGAGTGGAGGGAGGGGACTACAACCAGGATGTAAAGTGAATAAATAAATTAATTAAAAACACATTTTTCCTTGTTTCATTCATTCCTGTCTTTGCGTTAGGAGCGTAAGATAATTGAAGACACCGTGGTTCCATTCACTGTCTCCTCAAGTTCTGCGGACCCGCTGTCTGCTTCCTCCTCCTCGGCTGAAGGCAGTGGGACAGCGGTAAGGTCACTGATGAAAACCAGTCTGTGACACAAATAACTTAAGCCAGGTTTCCCCGTCACATTAAGTAGCTGAAAACCAGGTGTGGCTATCCCTCCAAAGCCACATTAGCTCCTACGTGGCCATTTCACCCAGCAGGTCCATCTCTGGCCTCACCAAGTGGCCATTTCACCCAGCACGCTATCACTGCCCTCACCAAACCCTAAGCTCCTTCCTTCCCTGCAGAGCAGCAGCCACTGCCTTGGATGGATTTTCCCAGGCAGTCTAGCAAATCTCCAGCGGTAAACCTATGTGCCAGAACCTTCTCTCTGTCTGGCTCAGGGATCACTCTTTCTTTCCATAGCCATGTGCCCCTCCCCTGCGTGTCCCTCCCTGGTGTGCCCCTCCCCTGCGTGCCCCTCCCTGGTGTGCACCCCCACCATGCATTCCTCCCCATTATTTAGCAGCAGCAGACACGCCCATACAGACACGCCCACAGTGCATTCCCCACCAGCTGCCACAAAAAGCACCTTATACCAAAAGTTCCACACGAACTTGACATGCCTTTGAGGGTTGGGAGGACCTGAAAAGGCCCATTTGGCCACTTGTCCCCTAAGTTAGGTGAGGAAGGACACACGAGATAGAAACATGCCAAGACTAGCAAAGTAAAATAACCCACGGACCCCAGAGGCCATTTGTCCTGAAGTGGGCAGTCCCATGACTTCATTTTGTTTGGAAAGGGGGAGGGGGCGGGATGGGGGGGTGGCTCCTGACCCATCACTTTTGTGATAATGTTTAGATCTCAGGTGCACATTTATTCTAGGTGTTTTGAAATCTGTTAGTTTAGAAAGCTATTCTTCAAATCGTAGGCAGTGGGGCTGACAAGACAGGGTCGGGGCAGAGGTAGAAGAACACCCTGTATGCATGTATATGAGTCTCATTCTCTTGTACAGAAAGCACATACTAATAATTTCTGTAGCTGGCTGTCCCGATGAGACCCGATATGCTGTGGCCATGCGGTGGGGGAGGAGGTCCCCTTCTGTCAGAGATCTAGGGGAGGAGACTGGGCGGAAGCGGGGGGGGGGGGGGGAAGGGGACGGGAAGAAGGGGACCGGAAGATACAAGTGAGGGGATGACAACTGGGATGTAATCTGAATAAATTGCAGTAACTTTAAAAAATAACTTATTTAAACTTTAGAGCAAATAAATGGGCATTTTCATTATTCAAAGAAAGGAAAGGGGACAGGGAATGGGTTTAGATATTCAACAGTCAAAATGGAGTATCTGAACACCATAAACGTCAGGTGTGTTTAAAAATTATATTCAAAAGGATCCCAATTTTTTTCCATCAGGATAAGATGGAAAAGTGTCCAGACAAAGAAAAAGAGAGAAGACAGAAGACACCTTTCCAGGAGAATGGCAGTGACCCATCGCTCAGCACTAGGGAAAGCGGCCTGCCAGAGGAGGACAGGTGTGTGCTCAGGCCCAGCCTCCTGGACTCCAGGGGAGTCCTCAGAGCCCTGCTCTGCCATGCACTCCCAGGACCCGCCGCTCTAAGCTCTAAAATGATCGCTCCAACAAACAAGGCTGTTTAAGCACGCTACAGCAGCTCTCAAGTCAGTGCCCTTCGTGTGGTGACAGGAGAGGCAAAAGTGTGAGGTCAGCCTTGGGTGCATAGTGAAAGTGTATCGCAAAAGAAAAATTAATTTCAAGAGGCAGCGAGACGTACCAGAGGGTGAAGGTGCTTGCAGTTCAGGTCTGCAACCTGAGTTCAGTCCCCAGAAACCACACAAAAGTAGGAGAGACCCAACTCCACGGTCACTCTCTGCCCTCCACATGTGTGTTGTGACATGTGTGCACACACATCACACATGTGCAGATGCACATACTCAGGTTTAAATGTTTTAATCATGATATAAAATAACAAGGGACAGCTACAGCTGTTTTGTTTTGTTTGCTTGCTTGCTTCTTTTGGTTTTTCGAAAAAACAGGGTTTCTCTGTGTAACAGCCCTGGCTGCCCTGGACTCACGTTGTAGACCAGGCTGGCCTTGAACTCACAGTGATCCACCTGCCTCTGCCTCCCGAGTGCTGGGATTAAAGAGGTGTGCTACAAGGCCCAGCTGGGAAAGCTGTTTTAAATAAAGGAAATAGTATAAATAATTAAAAAAAAAAAAGTGTGTTGTCCACTCAAATCCTAAAGCTTTCAGTCCCTTGAAATAGAGAATGTGTCACATGGGAAAGGCCTTCAAGCCAGGTCCTGAGGTCCCACCTTCCATGGTTGGCTGCTGGTGTCCTCGCCAAGGTGAGGGTCTGTACTCTAGTTATGATGGGTGACTGGTCTGTTGGAGCAACCATGGGGAGTCACTTCACACGTGGACTCTAGATGTCCCGTGGGAGACCCAAAACTAAATCCTGAACACACGGACTACTTCAGACTGGAGCAGACTCTGGGCCTTGGGTTATCGATGCCACCCAGGCCCGATCTGGAAGGAATCCACAGGAAGCCCCAAAAGCTGCCAGCTTTCTGCTACCCGCATCCTCTTTAAGAAACGGATGCTTGCCTCAGGTGTGAAGTCCCAGATAGGGGTCAGCAAGCATGCATGCACCCATAACACGTTAACAGAATCCCACTGGGACCCGAGGATGAGAAAGGCTGTCTAGGTATGGTAGATTGATCGAGATGAAAGGTTGGCTGGGAGCAGAGTGGTGAGGCTTTGCACAGAGTGAGATGCTGCCATTGAGCACTGAGCACCAAGACTGACAGGGCCACCAGTGTAAATGTTTTTATTTCCTTGGGCAGGGGTGGGGGGAGGGGAATGACATGAGAGCTATACTGATACATGGCTTGAGCTGAGCCCAAAGCATTTCTATCTAGCTATCTCTAGGCCTAGGCCTGGAAGCTTCTCGCCTCCGTACAGTCTAATCTTCTGCAAGCCCAGACCTTGAAGGCTTCAGCTTCCAGCCTCCTTACTGCTGAATAAGCTCACCCTTTCTAGCTCTTTCTGAACTCTGGCTGGCTGGTACAACTCAGCTGTTCTGGCTCAAGCTCGTCTCCAAGCTGACTGATTCAAACTGGCCTCTTCTAAACTGCTCTGCTTCTCAACGCCACAAACTGAACTGCACCAAACTGCCTGTGCTCAACCCTACTGTACTGTCCTCTCTACTGAACCCTCTAATGCTCTCTACAGTACTGTCTTCTCTCTCTCTCTCTCTCTCTCTCTCTCTCTCTCTCTCTCTCTCTCTCTCCTGTCTCAACTCTACTATGCTGCTCTTAGTAGCCTCTCTTTCCTGTCCTGTTCCTGTGAGAGCTGGGCATATCCTATCTTTGACTCATTCTGTCAAATCTTTCTCTGATTTCATTACTTTGCCCCTCAGTTAGATATCATTTTCAAACATGGCTGCTTCCTTCTACAAACTAACCTTCCTACATCGTTTGTTATTAAGAGTGTGTGCTAAGTGTGTATCTGTATTCCAGCCAGAGAGATTAAAGCCGTGCTGGATTTAAATTCCCCCTACACTCTGGAAGAGCATTTGTTTCCAGATAGCACTGCTTCAGAGTCTGGGAACTGAAATCTGTTAGTCAGGAAGACTTGAAGACTCCCCCGACTGCAATGCGTGTGCTTTTGCTGGTCCTTCAGACAGGCATTGCCTGCATGTGCTGTTTTGCTTTCTCTAGGCTGGTCTCATTGTCACCAGAAAATCTCCTTAAATCTTTCCTTTCTTTGCACAAAGAAGCCATTGAAAGGCTGGGGAATTAACCACAGCTGCAGAGATGCCAACTGGCCCCAGTGATTTGTCATCTGTTTATTCATTTATTTTGAGATGGCATATCACTATGCATCCCAGACTGGCCTTGAACTCACTGTGTGCCCTAGGCTGGCCTTGAACTTGTGATTCTTCTGCCTCTGCCTCCTGAGTGCTGGAGCTGCAGGTGTGCTTCACCATGCCTGGCATCAAGTGGTGTCTGCTCCCTTAGTGAAAATGTGGGCGCTTTGGGCCAGCTCCCTAGAGGTGATGAGTGTGAAGAGCCCGGTGGGCAGGCAGGGCCTCAGAAGTGATTGTTCTGTGAATTTCTAAGTTGATGGGCACTAAAACTGCATAATATTTTGTAATAGTTTTAGATCTAGTTTAAAATAAAAAGAATAAGCAGTCTATTTCTTTCTCTTGGCCTATATAACTGCTAGCTCCATGTCATCAGGTATAAAAACAAAGGTTAATCCAGTTGTTGTTTTTATCTCTGCTCTGAAGTATGTTTTTGTTTTGTTCTGTTTTTTTTTTTTTTTTTAGCAGCCTAACTCAAGGGCCTTCAGCGCACTCTGAAAACTCCATGTCAGAAAGACTCCATCAGGACCCGCAGCTCGGGGCAGAGGCTGGAGCCCCACCCTGTGGTACAAACCCACAGCCAGCTCAGGGTAAGAATGAACAGATAAGTCCCAATATTTAAGTTACTATAAACCCTTCGTGTTGTCCAGAACTGACCTCTGCTGCCTGCACATTTCTCTCTAAGGACCTCTTACCTTTAGCTTCTGTTAAACATATAACACATAAGCTCCCGCCATGAGAGCAGACTCTGCATGGTGTCATCTGGGTCTGGGTGAGAACAGACATTAGCATTTTAAAAACTAAAACCTTGTGGCTGATGCGATGACTCCATGAGTAGAGTGCTTGCCAGTAAACCTGATGGTCTGAGCTCAAGCCTTAACACTCATGTAGTAGAAAGAGAGAAGCAACTTCCAAAAGTTGTCCTTTGGCCTACACACACACACACACACACACACACACACACACACACACACACACACCTGTGGCATGTGCTCCTTCCCCACAAAATAAATAAATGCATTTTTTTACATTTAAAAGGAGAGGCCCAGAGAGATGGTTCAGTGCTTAAGAGCAGTGACTAACCTCTCAAAGGACCCAGGCTTGGTTCCCAGCACCTAAATGACAGCTCACAGCTGTCTGTAACTGCAGATCAGGGTTATATGATGCCCTCTTATGGCATCCATGGGCACTGCCTGCGTGTGAGTCATAGACAAAAAAAAAAATCCATACACGAAATCAAAAGCATTTCAATCAAAGGGAGGCTTCACAAGAAACCTTTAGGTGATCATAAACCATGCATTTCTCAAGTTTCTCAGCTCCACCGCTGAACGTAACCTCCCTTCCCCCAACACACGCCCACCCAAAATGCCCTTGAGGGACAGACTGCCCAGGCCTGACTGAGATACAAGTATAGCACAATGCACACAGAATTACTGTGAGGACCAGCAGGCATCGGCGCCTTAGAGGAAGGGGTCTTACTAGGCATCAAAGCTACTTGGGTGAACACACTTATGTCGCTTTCTTGGTCTCAGATCCACCTCAGGATCAGCAGATCTCAAACCCGCCAACAGACATGTCGGAGGGTGTGAAGCCCAAGACCCTGCCCCTGGACAGAAGCGTCAATCATCAGATTGAGTCTCCGGGTGAAAGGCGGAAGTGAGTAGACAAATAGGACAGATGTGGGACTCCTCCTTTCTTAGTGTGTTGGCTTAGTGCGGAGAAGTGTGAGATGACAAGATGTCAGCAGCGCGTTTGTGCTTTGTCTCCATTTAAATTATGTGGCGGCACTTCGGTGTGACTTACAGAGTTTTTAAAAAGATGGCTTTCCGTGTAGCCTTCCCCGAGATGAGATGAGGCTGATAACCCCAGCTTGCAGATGAAGAGGGCGTGTCTTCCCCCACAGAATTTGGCTGGTTAGGTGTTAGAGGAATCTACTGGGAGCTTCGTGGGGAGACCGCAGTGCAGCCATGCAGTCACTCCAGTCATCCCGGTTGGATCTGGACTGTGTGGGTTCAGATTTTGTCTCTGCCACGTACACAGAGCCTTGAGCAAGGGACCCAGTTTTTCCCCTGCCTTAGCCTCCTCCTCCTCCTCAAGTGGCAGTAAGACTGAATACCCTTGCCGCCAGATTCTCCTACAGATAACCAGCACCGCATCGGGGTCAGAAGGACGCGCCGTTAGTTTTCCTTGCTTCTCAACAACCGTGTTGAACCACTGCCGCCTTTCTCATGTCCTGTTCCATGTTTGTGGCTGGGTACCTGCGGCTCCAGAGTCTACAGGCGCTCAGATCAACTGAATGCGATTTCGCTGACTGGCTATAGCAGTGACTTTCAGCCTTTGGTTTTTTTGTTTTTGTTTGTTTGTTTTCTTTTTCTTTTTCTTTTCTTTTCTTTTTTTTTTTTTTTTTTTTTTTCTTTCAAGCCATGGCACTTACGTTTTGAAAGTGTGGCTTTTGGAGACTGACAAGCACCCCCGAGGGCTGGAGGGACTCTTCGCAGCTAGTCAAGCAGCCAGGAGACAAGAGCGACTTCGTCCGCCTCTGTGTTCCAGTCTTTCTCTCCCTGTCCCCACTAGTTCTTCGCTCACAAAACTAGCTTTTCAAAGCCAACAACTTGATACCACAGGGGCACTCTAAGCAGCCAGCGCACCCGCATGGCATGCTGGCCACATCAAAACTGGGGCCCTCGTGATTTCTCATGGCCTAGTGAGGCAGGAAGTGCGGCACTGAAAATCACTTCCTCCAGGCGTGGTGGCGCACACCTTTAATGCCAGCACTCAGAAGGCAGAGGCAGGTGGATCTCTGTGAGTCTGAAGCCAGCCTATCTACAGAGTGAGTCCAGGACAGCCGTGAGCACACAGAGAAACCCTGTCTTAGAAAAAAAGAAAGAAAGAAAGAAAGAAAGAAAGAAAGAAAGAAAGAAAGAAAGAAAGGAAGGAAGGAAGGAAGGAAGGAAATCACTTCCTCTAAGATCCGCCTGCCTCTTTGCTCAGGTGGCTACACAAATCTAGCTGTGTGATATTTTTACTTTCAAGGTCTTAATTATAAAGAATTATAATTCCCCTGAACTCCTAGGCTGCCCTTAAGCATTTCTCCCTGTATCTTTATTCATCTTTCTTTCCCACTGAGCCCATAGTTTTTGCATGAAACTCAGTGCGCAAGAACAGCCCCATCAACACAGCTCAAATCACAGCCCAGCAAATGTGAGGAAGGAGTGGCCAGCGTCCCCCTTCCTCAGCAGCAGCGTGGATCTCACGAACGTGCATGCGCATTCCTTCCAGACAGATTTACTAATTTTGTTCCAAAAAGAAAAAAATGAACAAAAAACCAAGCATGGTATTCATAACACCCACACTTGGGAGGCAGAGCAAGGAGGAAGACAATGTTTGAGGCCAACCTGGGTGTTATAGTGAGAACTCGCCTCAAAACAAGTAAGCAAAGGTGGACAGTAGGAGGCCCCCTTGTGCCCTTTTGGGCTATGACTTTGTTTCAAGCTAAAATGTCTTTGACTGTACCTCCTGCTAACTTTTCATAACTGTGGGCTCCTTTGCCATGTTACAGGAAAAGCCCTCGAGAGAATTTCCGGGCTGGGCCCCTGTCCCCCTGTTCTCCTACCCCTGCCGGCCAGTCACCCAGCAGGTACAAGAGGTCAGCAAGCCTTTACGAGGCTGTTTCGTGCCCCGCCCCCTGCACTTAATGGGTATAATTTTGGCCAGATGAGCGCTCACTCGCCAGGTGACGCTGAGAGGCTTGTCATCTGCATCCCTTCGTCATGCATGCAAAGCGGGGAGGAGTCAGGGAAACATCTCCATCTGCCTGTACCATTCATCTGCCCAGGGTAGAAAAAGCGAGAAGTGTGGTGCTGGCTGGCCCATAGCCGTTAGGGTTTAATGACATTGTGTGGACCTGTAATCTAATAATAAAGTTCACCAGACAGTTGCTGGGCTCCTGAACCATCGTCTCTGCCTCCAGGATTCTCAACCCCGAGAGGGCAATGGGCTGCCGGCTCCTCCGCAGAACCAGGGAAAGGCTAGGAAAACAAAATCTCCTCCTCCTCCTTGAACCCTCCCTAGGTCTCTAACCATGGCTCTGGACTTTAGTCGGTCCCCATGCTGTCTTTAAACCCTGCCTAAGTGCCCATCGTATCACAGGCACACGCGGCTGAGGACTCGGTGGTTTTCACTGATAGATTTCTTTTCATGGTTAGATAAAGGGAAATCTTAATCTACAGGGTTTGATGAGGACACATCTTCCTCCTCTCAATGTCCATCCTTCTGCCTCCTCTGTCCGCTTTGTACCACTGTGGCTCTCAGATGACAATGCACTTTTGTAAATTTCCCCTAGAGCTATGCAGCAGCAGGCATGGTGGGGAGCCAGTAAGAGGACAGTCCTGTGGTGGCAGTGGGCAGTTGACTCAGCCTTCTCACTCGGCGTGACCTGCTGAGTTTAGCTCCAATCTGTGGGTGGACAGTGTCCAGGCCTGTGGGTGGAGGAAGGAGGTGGGTTCAGCCCCAGGAGTCTGTAATATGGACAGAAAACAAGTGCCCGTCCAGCAGACTCTATGTCTGTCTGGCCAGCCCTCTCCTTTCGTAGGTAGAAGCACTTGACAGCACACCATGAACTCAGGGTGAACCAGGGATCCTCTCTCTGAGGCCTCCGAGAGATACCTTCTCTTCTCTGTTACAATGGACTCTTTGTAAAAGGAAATGCCCTAGTAGGGCAATGGAAACTGCTTATATCGGCTGCTTTTGTGTGTCAATTTGACACAAGCTAGAGTCATCAGAGAGGAAGGCGCCTCAGCTGAGGAGATACCACCATGGGATCCAACTGTAAGGCATTTTCTCAATTAGCGATCAATGGGGGAGGGGCCAGCCCATGGTGGGTGGAGCCATCCCTGGGCTGCTGGTCCTGGGTTCTATAAGAAAGCAGGCTGAGCAAGTCAGGAGATGCAAGCCAGTCAGCAACACCCCTCCAGGGCCTCTGCGTCAGCTCCTGCCCTGTTTGGGTTCCTGTCTTGACTTCCTCCAGTGATGGACTATGATCTGGAAGTGTAGGACAGATAAACACTTCCTCCCCCAATTTGCTTTTGGTCATGGTGTTTTGTCACGGCAATAGAAACTTTGTATCTTGAGTCACCTCAGGTGCCACAGACACAGCAGATTGAGCACCACACGGAAGCCCGTCCCCTTCAGCGCAGGCCTTTGCTTCATTGTGTATTCATTGCCAGTTCTGTGTGTATTCCTCATTTTATTCACGGTCTATTAAAACCCACATTTCCATGTTTGCCTGAGGTTGCCTGTTCTGCGGGCCAAGGTTCTCACTGTCTTTTTCCTTTATTTCTTCGACCCAGATCTGTAAGCGGGAAGAAGCTGTGCTCCTCCTGTGGGCTAGCCTTGGGAAAAGGTGCCGCGATGACCATTGAGACTCTGAATCTCTACTTTCACATCCAGTGCTTCAGGGTATGTACACGGCACAGTGGTACATACACGGCACAGTGGTATGTACACAGCACTGTCCTGTCCAAGCTGGCATCAGGCTGTGGGTCTTCTGCAGTGAGAAATCCCTCCTGTAACTTCACAACCTCTCCCCACGTAGGAAGACAGATATGTGGGTCACATCCGGCTTTACGGCTACAGTTCTCCAACCTTGAGTTGCCCTGGGAAGAAAAAATATCCTTCTAGAAGAAGGAAAACGGATCTGTGTGGTTTTCTTTCCTAATACTTTCTGCTGCTAAAAGCAGACACTGGAACAAGAAGTTGAGTCTGGATGCTGGGAGATGTGGCGCTTCTGAGTCTTGCGGGCCTAAGGATGTATTTGAAGTATCTTTGCTGTTCTTAAAATCTCGTGATTGTATGTGCACATGCGTGCATGATGGGGTTTTAAATGTTGCCCTAATAGAGTATTTTCTTCCCAGTAAGAGGCAGTGGCTAGCTGTAGGATTTCAGTTCTCACAGCGAGCGAGCGTGTCTGTGACGACCTCAGGATGACGGCTTCCTCTGAGATGCTCATGGCTTATCTGCCCTGCGTTAAATCAGTTGATTTGCTGTTGTAAGCTCCTTGGTGTGTTTTTGTTTTGTTGTTTGAAACAAGGTCTCACTATGCAGCCGAGGCTGGCCTCAAGCCCCTCCCAGTCCTTTGCTTTAGTGTCCTACTGCTGAGATTGCTAGCCGCACAACCACACCGAGGCTGCGAGTCACCTTAGCTGAGGAACCCTGGGTAGCCCTTCCTCAGTCTTTGTTGCTTTTCCTTTCTCCCTGATAGAGTAGGTACCGGTAAGCATTGCAGATGGACTGCACAGTGCACAATAGGAGGCCTAGCTTCTGTCACCAGCTCTCCTGCCACATGGGGGCGCTTATACTCGGTTTGCTGTCAGATGAGTGACTCATACACCAACATATCAAAGCCCTTTCCTTCTCCCCATGAGCACACCTAACCAGTGAAGATAATTGGTTTTGAGGCCAACCCTTCTACCTCTGAATCTGAGTCATCATTTTCTCCGCATGACGCTAATACATTTTATTTTCCTGTTTGGATTTTGTCCTCTTTCCCGTTGGTAGCTCCCTTGGCTGTAACACCAATTTGTATGAGATTAAGACAACTCACTTTAATCCCTGATCTAAGAGACAGTCAATGAAGTTCACAAATCAGACCAAACACAGTGAGATGCACTTCCCACCGTTTGCCTGATGTGCCCCGTGACCCAGCTAGTCTTACAGCACGAATCAGAGGCTGGGCCTGATCATCTGGAGCGGACTAGCACCTGGACAGGCCCCCCAGTGCTACGCCTCCTACATTTCCCTTCTGCTCTGAGGCCACTCAGCTAATAAGGGTTCCACGCCGCTCATGTGGAAATACACAAAGGCATGTACGTGGTCCTTAGTAACTCTCTGGCAGATGTCCTGGAGAGCCTTGAGACTATTGGTAGTCATGTTCCCAGGGATAACCCCATTGGCCACATGTTTGTTAAAAACCAGTAGGTACAATCTGCTGGAAACAGCCCTCCTATCTAGATTGAAAACTTACGCGTTTACTTATAATAGTTGAGCAGGCGCTCAAGCCACTGCATTGTCACGTAACATCTTCTCAACCCCAGGGCAAATCAGTGAGCATCTCTCAACCTTAGCATAAAATGTTCAGATGCTCAAAATTTATTTTTACTTTTGCCATAAACTGGCTTAAGGTGCCATATCTAACTTGGGACAGATGCTCAGCGAACGTGGAGATTGTGGAAGAATCCCTAGGTGGTTCACACAAGCAATGTCTTAGCTACCATCCCATTGCTGGCAAGGGACCCCATGACTAAGGCAACTCTTACAAAAGAAAGTGTTTGATTTAGGGCTTACGGTTCCAGAGGGTATTTGAGTCCATGATCATCATGGCAGGAAATCAGACAGGTGTAGAGCTGGAGCTGCCGTTGAGAATGTGACATCCCGGACCACAGGTGGCAGGCTCAGCAAAACACTGGGGCTGCCATGGGCTTTTGAAACCCGGAAGCCCACCTCTAGCGCCACGCCTCCTCCAGCAAGGCCACGCCTCCTAATCCTTCCCAAACAGTTCATCAAGCAAATGAGCCTGCGGGGCCGTTCCTATTCAAACCACCGCAACTTGTCGCCAGCGTGTCGCACACTCCTTAATTCCCTATCATAACTTCGTTCCCTTCTCTCTCGTAGTGTGGCATCTGCAAAGGGCAGCTCGGAGATGCAGTGAGCGGGACAGACGTTAGGATTCGCAACGGTCTCCTAAACTGCACTGACTGCTACATGCGATCCAGAAGTAAGTATGGACAGGATGCCCCTCCCTGTCTTCTGTGGGACTTGGTACATGAATTTGGGTATTTTCCTGTGCCCCTTTGACATCCCTACCCGTGAAAAAAGGGATCCATTCATAGGGTGGCGGTCATAGAGACGGAAAGCCGACAGCCAGGTGCTTCTCAGGAAGTTCTTGCTCCTGTGGAAGGAGACTTACCCAGGGGTGCATGAGCACATCGTGGGGTACATAACGTAGGGCAGGCTTGAGACAACCCTGGCTGAGCTCACCGCAGGCACCCTGTTGAGTCAGAGGAAGGGTTTGGGTCTGTGCCTGTCTGCCCAGGGCCAGCAGCTGCTGGAATGTGAGAATGGCTGCCCACCCTGCTACGGCAGCGCCCTTGAGGGGTTTCATTGAAGAATATGGTTTTGTTCTTAAATAAACTTGAAATTCCACTGAGAGACAAAATGATGACACGCACCTGCTTCTCTGCCCCTGCCAGCAACCTCCAGACCTTTGCATTAAAATCTTTAAAACTGTCTAGCTGTGGGTTGGCCCTTCTGGGTTTCCCAATCAAGGAGGTGCATGTTTTTTTGTAGAGCCACCAGGGGGCGCTGCCGTCAAACTGTTCAAGCAGTTTGAAACTGGCTGGCAGCAGAGCCTTTTAATGCAAATCTCCAGTTACACTAAAGAAATGGAGTCTGAAATTCAAAAATATTGTTTGTTTAAGTAAATGAAAAATTGTATCACTGGCTTCTAGATTGGAGAATAAGAATAAAAAAACTAAATTGTTTTCATTTGTAGCTACATACTCAGTGCATTAGAGGTATGATACAGAGGAATATATGCCTATTAATAAAATGAGGTGAAACAAAATATCAAATGCAGGTTATTTGGGTTGTTGATAAACCTCGGAAGTCATACAGTTACAATTGGAACTATCACCAAATTACACATGGTATTAATTGTTAAACTTTGTATCATGTATGAGTGCACCTCATAAATACACATGCCTAAGTACACACATGCATGCATACATGTGTCATGTCTAATGTATTTTATTTAAACTGGGCTTTCGTGTGTTTTGTTTTTGTGTTTTAGGAAGAGAAAACAAACCCCTTTTCTCCCAGGTTTCAAAGTGACTCTTTCCCCCTCAGCCTCAGCAGGCAGCTGGGTGGGAAACATAGGCCCAGAAGGGGGCGCTGTTAGGCTAAGGGCCTGCTGAAGCAGCTACAGAAAGCCCTGTGGGTCTGAATTTCTTTGGTAACTGGGCATGCTCAAAAGACAAACCCAACAAACCCAAACTGCACCCATTGGGAGACAGCGGCCTGTTTCCATCCAGACTTTTCAGAAGTTGGTGATTTGTTGCAATTTCTTTTGGAGTTAGGATTCTGGCTGTAGGCTGGGAACTTCTGTCATGTATGCAGGTGTAAAGGGCAGTCACTGTTTTCAATTCCAGCTAAAGACAAGAGCCAGAGAGTTCCTGGAACAGTTCTTGTAATAAGAAAGCTATTTGAAAGTAGACTACACATGAATTTTTTTCTTGTTTGTGATAGATTATTTTTCCTTTTATTAGCATATATTCATTGTACCAAATGCTGGGTTTCTTTATGTTGTTTTTTAAAAACTACATGTAGATCCTGTACCTTCATCATTTTTGCATACACACACACACACACACACACGTGGATAAGGAATATTTTATGTGGTTTTTTTTTTTTTTTTTCAGAACGTTAAGAAATACTAAGGAGAAAACAAAAGGGCCCAATTAGTCCTCTGCTCACTCTGTAAATATACAAAAGAATAGACAAGTAAATAAATATTAGGATTCTGTAAGGCTAGACGTTCTGAACTGTTCAGAAGCTTATGAAATTGGAAACAGAATCTCTGAGGTCATCCCTTTCCTGTGGTCTCTCTGCGGCAGGGGCGTGTTTGTATACTGTGTACTCACTTGCACACGAGATGCATCTAGCTGCATGTGTGTTGGCCTTCTCTGTGCAGAGTTTTCATTATAGCTACGTTAACTTAATACCTTGTCAACATCGCCTTGTTCTTTCTCCTGGGTGGACACCCCAGTTGTTTCCAGTTTTTGAATAGTGTTTGTCAAGTACTTGCGTGTGCGTGTGTGTGTGTGTGTGTGTATGAAGATGTGAAATCATCTCTAGTGGGTAGATGCTGAGCAGGGACAGTCCTGTATTAAAAGGCGTAAACTTTTCACAATGTCAGACAGCTCAGATGGATGATTATTGTCCAAAAGCAAATGAGTCCTCCCTGCAGAGTACACGGGTGAGCCTCTTCTTCTCTGCTGATTGCAAGTGTGCAGATCCTCAGCTGGGCTGTCGGTGCAGCTCCAGGAAGAGTGCTTGACCAGTGTGCATGAGAACCACGGGTCCACCTGAGCGTAAAAAGGAAAACCTCACTTGCATTGCTTAGATATGTGTATGTGCGTCGGGGCTAGAGGTCAGCAGTAGGTATCTTCTGCAGTCACACTTTGCTGTGTTTGTTGTTTTTGTTTTTCGAGATAGGGTTTCTCTGTGTAGCCCTGGCTGTCCTGGACTCACTTTGTAGACCAGGCTGGCCTTGAACTCACAGAGATCCACCTGCCTCTGCCTCCCGAGAGCTGGGATTAAAGGCGTGCGCCACCACTGCTGGGCCTCACTATATTTTTTGCGACTGGGCCCCTCATTGCAACATGAGTCCACTGCTTCAGCTAGCCTCATTGGCCAGCAAACTCACAGATGCACCCGCCTTCATCCGCTCCCCAGTGTTGTAGTTACAGGCGCGCACTATCATGTCTGGCTTCTATGCGGGCACTACAGATCCAAACTCAGGTCTTCATAATTCTGTGCATTAGCGACTGAGGCTTCTCCTTAGCCCCAAGATGTGGGTCTGGTTTTTTTTTTTGTTGTTGTTGTTTTTTCCCCAGACATGGTTTCTCTGTGTAGCCCTGGCTGTCCTGGACTCATTTTGTAGACCAGGCTGGCCTCGAACTCAGAGATCTTCCTGCCACTGCCTCCTTGAGTGCTGGGATTACAGCCGTGCTAAGATGTGTATTTTTAATTCTGAGTGGTCAGTCTTTTCCAGCTGGTATGAAATGCTGGCTTTCTCATGGGCTCCCATGTGTGTGAGTGTCTGGATATGGGTTGTGTTTTTAATGTACTCATTTTTCCATTACTGTGTGGTTTTAATTGCTGCAGCTTCATCATGCGTTGTAAGGTTGGCTAGTAATAGCCACACACACTCCAATTTCTTTCTTTCTTTTCTCCCCCCCCCCAAAGGTTTTTTTTTTTTAACTCTTTCCATGTTTGTTTTCTTTCAGACAAATGTTAGTGTCATTTTAGGCTAATTTTAATTAAGTAAACACATGACAAAGAGAGCATCCAGGGTATATTAGGTCACTCCTTTTCTTTGTGTCTTAAGAAATAAATACACTCAAAAATGGCATGGCACGGTAGAAGTCATTTGGCTAAAGAGCTTATAACCATACTTGACGATTGACCGTACCCCAGATGCAAGTGGCATGAGAAGAGATAGCTGAAAGGCGACGTTTTTTTTTTTTTCCTTTTTTAAATTTTTGCTTTGAATTGAGAAGAAAGTGGATTGATGGAAAGTACAGTTTGCATCAGAGGCGTTCCAACGAAGCAAAAGTCACTTTATTCTGTGGAATGATAAAAACCTGAATATTTAATCCTTTTTTTTCCTCCAAGTAACTAGTCACATTTAAATGAATGTTTTTTCCTGTTGGAGGGAAAATGGCATAAAGCATATTCAAATGCAAGTCCTAAAAGCCACGTAAGGAGTTTCAGGCTCGTATGTAAATGGGGGGGGGGTGAGTGCAAAGCAAATTACCCGTCAGGATTCCAGCCATCACATGTTTAACTAGTGCCATTTGCGCTTGGGCATTTGATGGCGTTTGTACGTGGCATTCTGTTCCTTCATTCGCTCTGGTGAAATGCACTTAGTGCAAACTCCCCCGGGGTCTTCTCCAATGTGTCCGCCTCCTCATGACTATAGTGCCTAAAGTGAAGGCAAGACCTCCTCACCTCCTGACAGCCTCAGCAAGAACTGCAAACTTCACCCTTCTTAGGGTGGGGGACATAATAGAATACAAGATGCCCAATGAAGTGGTTCAGGTTTGAATTCCACGTAGGCCGTGAATAATTGTTGTTTTGATTTTTTTGGTTTTGTTTGATATGTTTGTGTGCAAGTTCAAATGCATGTGGAAGCCAGGGTTGGTGACCTTGGTTGTCGCTCTTTAGGTGCTGTCCAGCGTGTGTGTGTGTGTGTCTGTGTGTGTGCGTGCGCACACTCCAGTCTGTCTATCTGCCAGCCTGCCTGTCTGAGCCTGAAACACAAGCCCGTGAGCCCCAGAAATCTGCCAGTCTCTGCTTTCCCAGTGCTGAAGTTTCAGGACTGTGCCATCACCACACCCTTACTCACACGGCGTCTAAGGGTCCGTCTGGGCTAGCTCCTTTGCCCCATTTTGTATGGTGGCGGTGGCAGCTTGTTCTGAGATAGTCAAACTAAGACAGTCACACTCACTCTGTAGCACAGATTGGCCTCCAAACCACTGTGTAGCCAAGGCTAGACTTGAACTTCTGACTCTGCTGTTTCCACCTCCCAAGTGCTGAGATTAAAGGTGTGCACCAGCTGAACAATGTTTTCATATTTGAACTTCAGATATATAATCATTTTTCAACATATGCATGTTCCAGATATTGCCTGCTCGAGATTTAGCACAAGTGTATCCCAAATACCACATGGGATATACTTATGCATTTAAAGTGCATAGTTATCCAGAAGTCAGATTTACTAGGTGCTCTGAAGTTTTACTTAATCGGTTTAGCAGTTGGGTTTTTAGATCATTTCGAATCCTCCAGTTTCAATGGACTGATTCTTTGACCTAAGACCTCAGGAGAAAAAAAAAAAAAATTCTCTTCTTGCTTATGATGTTCCAAAGGACAAATCAGAAAACTCGGCAGGGGTCATTTTGTTTAGAGGAAATCCAGCTGCCTCACATAGGGAGTAAAGCATGGGTCCCACAAGCACGCCTGCCTGGGTGGGTCTGAGGAGCTCATGGCTCTGCGGTCTTACCTAGTCCCATGTGGTGCACCACAGCCCAGAGCTGCTCCTGAAAGCATCGGGGTGGGCCAGGACAGCCCTTCCTGTGGGGAAGAGACTTGTGCTTGGCAACTGCTAACTTGAGAGGTTTGGAAACATGCAGGAAGAGACAACACACTGACCAACCCAATTTTCTGTTTTCCTCACCACAGGCGCTGGCCAGCCTACAACCCTGTGATGGGGCTGTGAGCCCCAGGATCACCGAGCGTTTCTTTATTAAGGGTGTCCCTTGGCAACTGCTTAATTAAAGCCCAAGCTCAGGGGCTTGTCAGCCTTCATCTAATTTCTGGAAGACCCTCCTACAAGGTGGTATCTGCTCTTTTGTATTGTAGCACAATGTTTGTGCTTCTCCTGGTTTGGGGCGGGGAGGGGGGGCTGCTTTTTTTTTTTCTTCTGCATTTGCACAGTGTATACAAAAGGATATTGCATTGTAGTGATCCTGAACAGTTAAACGGTTTTAGCATGGGCAGAAAGGCTTATGGTTGAAAAGGCGTTACTCTCTTGTTTGGGAAATAGCAAAAGGGTGCAATAAACTTGTTGTGTTTTAGTATTTCTAGAAATTAAACCTGTATGTTTACAGAAGTAAGCTGAAAGAAGCGCGGGACATGCCAACTTAAGACAGGAGCATAAAGTGAATGCATTTCAGAAAAAAAAAAAAAAAAAAAAAACTATAGACACCCCCGGGAGCTCTGACTCTGAACTATAACTTGTTTTTTGATGCAAAGACACTAGTCTGATAATATGTACTGTACTCCTGAAAACATTTGTGTTACTCACCTTTGGGGACAAAAGTCCTACCAATAAATTATCACACTATTAGTATTAGATTTTTGTGTACCCTGGAAGTCATGTCATTAATATAGGCGGGTCCATCAAATGAAGATAACCTTTGCAATGTCGCTAGACTTCCGTTCAGCGACATGACTCGAGGGTAGAAAGAAGCAGGAAGGAGATGGATCAGCCATCGTTTTCAAACTCACTACAAAGTCTATGAGAAAGTAGAATCTACAAGGATGATGTGTCAGTGGCAGCCTTGCTTGCGTTCTGCAAGCCTTGGGCTAGGGGTTGTTAGTGAAGGGGCCGGATATGAGGGTGTTGCTATTAGGGCATCAAGGACAGTTCATTTTCAGGGATGAGCGCATCTCGTCTTTGCCTGCAAGATCTCGGCCTGAAGCCCAAGTATCCAAAGGAAAGCATTAGAACCATCCTAACAGAAGAACCAGGATGGCAGGACGCGACAAGCCCTCAATGCAACCTGATCTGTCAGTGGCAGCAACAGGAGGCGGAGCATGCCCTGGCCACGCCCACGGACCCTGCGCATGTGCACCTTCCTTCTCCCAGAGGCAGCATCACCTTCACTGTCTAGGATTCTGGACCTGGCTCACAGAGTTAGGAAGGGGATGCCTGCAGAGACCCGGTGCGTTCTCTGCCCCGTGTGATACGTTCAGCCAGACGCAAAAGGAGTGAAGTGCTAAGCCGGCACGACTTAGCTCTTCTGGACTGTTCTCCTTAAGACTGGGGAAAGGGGGAACTATTTATTCTGCCTTAAAAGGATGGCAGCGAAGAGAAGGCGGCGTGAGGCGAATGTGGACTGTGGGTACACTCCTAGTAGGCTAATGTAGCATAGAAAGAGAGCAAGTAGGTTTTTTTTCTGTTATGTAAGCAATAATTTTCCCTGTGTCTTACGGAGTATGGCTAGCAGTTATTTATTTACACGCTAGACGGTTCTTTGCATGTGGGTCCCTTATAGGTGCAGGCATCTCCTTGGCCACTGGAGGTACATTGGCCACTTTGTCATTTGGACGAGCTGTTACTGGATTGAAATTCACACACCATTTTCATTTAAAAAAAAAAAATTGTGCCTTAGAAATTGCAAAGCTGTTGCACATAGCAATGAGCGGCAAATCCAGAACACCGAGGGAGGCGAAGTCACTTCCTAGCTCCCACGGCTTCTCCCGAAGGTGTTTGCCGCTTTACAAGGAAAAAAAAAATGAATAAAAGATTTTAAAAGACAAATAAAAAAAAAAAAGGAAAAATTTAAAAAGAAAAAGTTTTGAAAATGTACAGATGAAGTCCAATATTTTGATGAAGCACCTGCATGTTTTATTAACTATTTTAATAATGTGGATGTTTACACTTTGCATGATACTAACGGAGTGCTTTATGAGAAACAATGCACACACAACATGTACAATACGGTCATTCATAGGTGACTTTTATAGGACACTTTCTACATGTGCGAGGCCATCCATTACGTCAGGAGCACATGAGCACTGCACACGCATCTTGTTTCACAAAGCCATTTGTACATACTTGTTAGCGAGCCTCCTTGCACACGCCTGGAAGGTAGACCGGAGACAGGAGAGAGAAAGGCCCCAAGTGCGGGACATGCTTTCCCGCAAGGAACACTCGTCACCAGCCCGGAGTAATCTCCAACATCTTCCAAATTCTAATTGCCAACTGTTTCTATTTCTATTTGATTTATATTTCATTTAGAGCCAGCTACATGGCAGCTTCGGCAGACTAGATTTCGTCATTTTCCAACGCAGCATAAGAGACTATGATCTATTTCTCTTCAAATAATCTCGGAGACCCCAGGGTAAACAACACCCCGTTGCGTGGAGCCATGATGTAAATGTGTTTGTTTAAAAAGCAGACGCGGCAAGTGAGTGATTTATTGTTCACGGGGGATCGTAGCTGACACTCTCCTCTCAGACTCCCAACAGCTTCTTTCCCAAGGACACAAATGGGTGGTTCTGTTTCTCACTAGCAAACCTTCACATCCTCCTTTCTGTGTACGTGTCACTAACCTGATAGATATTCTAATTACCTGTACACGGTGTAAGATTCGGTGAGCCGAAATGATCCGACTTTCAATGTGAGTCCATCCAAAAGATGTCCCCGCGCTGCGTGGGCCACGCTCTGTATCACAGTTACACTAACTATCATTCACAATATTTATTCTAAAATGCCTCCGAGAAATAGTTTAAAACATTAAAAATGAAAAGTTGTCTAAAATGCAACAGCTTTTTATAGTAAATGTACATTTATAAATAAAATACTCAAATTCACTTGGTATTGCTTTTGCATTTCTGGAGGGGTGGGATAATTCTTTCTTGGGGAGCAGAGATTCTTATGGCTCTTTGCTCGGGCCTACATCGTCAACTGATGGTAGAAATGTGCATTCAAGGTCATCTACCTAAGAAAAATCATGCCTACCAGCTGGTTGCACGGGTTGCTGTGGAATTGCCTCACCAGGGAAGGTTTTAACTCCTTGAAATTAGACACACAAGTGGCCAAGAGATGGTTCAGGTGCCATGGATGCTTCTAGAAACAACCAAGTAGTGGTCAGTGTTCAGCACTTGCCAGGACAAAACAGCGCTAGCCCATTGGATCCAGTACATGCTACCACTTGCCCCTCCACCTCCTCAGTGTTCCCCCACTCACTGTACACACCGCTGGCGTCACACAGGGCTTTTCCGTCATGCCCAGAGATTGGACCAGAGTAGATGCTGTGAGACAGTGACCCCCGGCCGGCACTGCCCCCCTCTTTCTAAAGCTCTTGTGTACATTGCCTTGTACTCAGCCCCATGTTTGTAGGGGTGGTAATAGCAAGCGGATCCCTTGAAACTTTCTATTGCTTTAGGGTGCGATATTCTACTTGCTATTGCCGTTGGTGTGTGGGGTTCTGCTTTTGCAAAGTTGGGTGGGCACTTAGTTGCTGATGCCGTTTCTAAAAGAAAGTACGTGCTTTTCCATTAGAAGAAGAAGTGTTCATAGTTACCAGAGTAACAACACAATTGCTGGGCCTGCAGGATGGTTCCACAGTTAAGAGCGGGCGCTGCGGTTGCAGAGAACCCGAGTCCAGTTCCCAGGACCCACGTCTGGCAGGTCACGACTGTAAGTCTAGTTCTAGGTGGTCTGACGCCCTCTTCTGACCTCTGCAAGCACCTGCACTCTTATGCATGTACCCACACAGAGACACACACCTAGGTAAAAATAAGGAGTGCTGAGAGTGGTATTGGGGACGGGGGGAATGGAAGGACCCAGAGGGTTAAGGAGACCCACAAGGAGACCATCAAGGCCAGCAGATCTAGACCCAGCAGATCTAGACTCCGCACAAGCTGTTGTGCCAACGGAGAATGATGCATGCAGCGATCCTAGGCCCTCTGTTCAGATCTGGCCAATGGACAGTTGTGGGGGACAGGGACTGCTTCTGACATGAACTCTGGTGCCTGAGATTTGATAATTTACCCTTGGTGGGGAGGCCCAGAGGAAGGGGGTGCAGGCTATGCAGATGAGACCTGATGGGCTGTGGTCTGGTGGGGGAGGAGGTTCCCTTCTGTCAGGTCTAGGGGAGGGGATGGTGGTGGAAGAGGGGGAGGGTGAGAATGGGAAGATACAAGCAAGGGAGGGGATAACAAGTGGGATGTAATCTGAACAAATTAAAATAAATCTTTAAAAAAAAACTGTTGCAATGAAAGCCCTGCAACTAGAATGCATTTCAGAGCCAACAAGTGTTACTCTGTGAAATTGAGGAAGGCTTATCTTTCCTGAAATGAAAAATGTTTTATCTCTGCCATGTTGAATTAGCTTGCTTTCTGTATACTTTCTTTATGTTCTGAGGACTGAAATTTTTAACCCTGATCTGGACCACAAAGCCTCCCTTCCCACATGCATAGGTATCCTTGGAGGTAGTTGTCCGAGGTAGTTGTTAAAGCCTAGAATGGCTCAATGGGTTCAAAGTTCATGAAAGGCCAAGCATTGTGCGGGAGAACAGGAGCAAACTGGGCACAGCACGGCCTTGAACAGCGCCCATTTGCTTGCCTGTGAGCTGCCCGTGTTTTTTTTTTTTTTAAGGTAAGAATGCAAAAACACCCTCTAACATCATGCTGTGCAGAGTTACAGAACCCAAGAGCCAACAGGATGGTTCAGTGGGCAGAGGCACTGGCTGCTGACACTGACAACCTGAGTTCAATCCCTGGAACCCATACAGTGGAAGATGTATTGTCTACAGAAATGCACCATGGCATGCATGCATGCATGCACATGTACACACATTCTTACATGCACACACATGTACACACATGCTTACATGCACAAAATAAATGTTAAGAGACAGGGTTTACTATCTAAAACTATAGGGCTCAAAAATTTAAATATGTTACATATATAATCTTATATGTTACATAGGTGTATACATACATGCACATAATTTTGTTCTTGGTAAGTTAATTTGCAACCTACAACTGTCTTCTCTTTGCTTTATTGGCTGATACCAATTAGCTGTAATATGAATATCTCATTAATTTTGACAAATTTGCAAATTATCTATATTTCAGAGTGCTTTGGGTCACACAGAGAAAGGAGCTAACAGGCTCATGTCATCAGAGTCCTAACACATTTGCAGAGCTTCCTAGTGTGTTTCAGGGATTGCTACTTTCTGAGCACTGTGTTTGGGGTCGACATCAACTGTACTTTGCCCCGAAATAGTTTCATACTTGCCTACGAAGAAACAAACAAGATTTTTTTTTTCTACCCGAAATCTGTTTGGCATTATTTTAGCAGCTATAGTGTTTTGGGTGTTATTTCTAAGATAGCATTTCTGGCATGTTCCAAGACAGCTGTATGCCTCCCTGTGTTTTATAGGTAAGAAGCTGGGTCTAAGAGGAGTCCATGATGTGTCTCAGGAAAGCCTAATGTTTGACAGAGTTGTGTGTTTCACCAGCTCTTCCCCAATCAAGGTTGATGAGGATAAATTCCTGTTCAACTGTTCCAGATTCCCAGGATCTGGGGCATCACTTGACACCCACTAGGCGGGCCGTGGGCATTGCTGGACCGGATAGAATTTTACCTATACCCATGTGCAAGAACACTGAGGAGGGGTTATGTGTGTCTGTTTGTGTATGTGTGTGTGTGCATGTGTGTGTGTGTTTTCAAGCGAATACATGCCTTTTTGAACCAGTCTTTTCATGTAATCCAGGCTGGTCTCAAACTTTAAATCTTTTCTGCCTCTGCCTCCCGAGTGCTGGGGTTGATAGTGCGGCCACTCATGGCCAGAACGCTTTGCTTATTGTAAACTTACACTAAACACATGTTAAATTGAACTCAGTGCCCCAGGCTTCCCTTTGTCTCGGGATTTCTATTACTGTGATAAAACGCTGCGTCTAACCCAGGGTTAGGGAGGAGAGGGTTTACTTCAACGTACAGTTCCACATCACGGGCCATCATTGATGGAAACCAGGGGAGAAACTGAACGAAACAGATAATCCTTGAGGGAAGTCAAGGCGGGAATTGAAGCGAAGGCCGAGAAGGAATGCTACTTACTGGCTTCCTTAACCTGGTCACTTAGGCCATCCCGCCTTAGGTTGTCCCGCCTTGGAGTGGCTCCGCCCACTGTGGGCTGGGCCTCCCACATCCGTCACTAATTAAGAAATGCCCACAGACTTGCTTACAGGCCAATCAGTTAAAAATTCCCTCTTCTCAGGGATGCCTAGGCTTGTGTAAAGATGACAAAAGCCAACTAGCATAGTCCTTGAGGTTTGATTTTCTTTTGTTTTTTGGTTTTTCGAGACAGGGTCTCTCTGTGTAGCCTTGGCTGTCCTAGACTCACTTTGTAGACCAGGCTGGCCTCGAAGATCCGCCTGCCTCTGCCTCCTGAGTGCTGGGATTAAAGGCGTGCGCCACCACCCCACCACCGCCCGGCTGAGGTTTGATTTTCTTACTCTGGGGGTTGGGGGCGGGGAGTGGAGACCAGCTCTCCTAATGGCAGGTTTCAGCTACATAGATGCTACAGAAGCTGGGACACACGGCAGGGTCAGCCCCAACCAGAGCTCCTCGGTAGCCCCTCCCGAAGCACAGCACCTCCCCCACCAGCTCCATGAGCTGGAAATCGCCAGCCCCGACTCAGAAGTAACTCGGACGGAAGATCCCCAGGTACAGGAGTAACTCCATTGTGGAAGAAAGCTGGAGTGTTTCTCGGTGTTCACCAGCCAGATGGAGACTTGTTTCAAGATGCTTTTGGGGTTTAGAGCATGTTGACAGAGAGAGACTTGTCAGAAAATCCCTCGCAGGTCCCGTGAACATCCATCTGGCTTTGGAACCTATGGCTATAATTCCACTTGTAGCTGGCTTAGGGTGGAAGGATTACTCTTAAGAGCAGGTTCTTTTAAGATTTACTTATGTGTAAGTGCTCTTTCTGAAAGTACACCCGCATGCCAGAAGAGGGCACCAGATCTCATTACAGATGGTTGTGAACCACCATGTGGTTGCTGGGACTTGAGCTCAGGACCGCGGGAAGAGTAGACAGTGCTCTTAACCCCTGAGCCGTCTCTCCACTGAGGGTCTAGAAGCTTGGTCTCGTCTTGTTTATATTACAGCACTCTAGGGACCAAACGGGATGTTTGATAAGAAAAGAATGCCTTTCCTGAGATGGTCCACGAAAGTTCAGCAAGTAGCGGGAGAGATTGTCCCAATGAATAGTGAAGCCGCTATGAAGGTAATAATAGGACATGCGTTGTCAAACTAAACGTACTTAGTGTGGCAAGGAATAAAAGTCAAAAATGGCCACACAAACAACACCGTAATGTACGGCAGTCATCAGAAGTCAGCGCCACACAAGAAACAGTTGACTAATGCCGTTTCTTCTACAGTAATGTCAACTCCACATGGGACAATCCCCAAATGCTTTTTAAAAATCAAAATAAGAAAGGGTGGAATATATTTAAACATAAACCTCAGAGAAGTTTAAGTAGAATATTAAAACTAATGGAAAACTAGAAGAAAATATTTTCAGCAAATATGATAGGTGGCTGCTATCAGTAATGCGGGAGACATATTAAATTTTTAAAGAATCTCATAAAAAATATATAAAAGACTAACAGACATAAAAATATTGTAGTGCTTATTAGTGATCAAAACAAGTGCAAATTCAAGTAACATTTAAAGGTCTGGGGAGATGGCTCAGTATTAAGAGCACTAGGCCCGCTTGCGGAAGAACTTGGGTTTAGTTCCCAGCCCCCACATAATAGTTTACAACTGTCTGCAACTCCAGTTGCAGGAAACCTGACACTCTCTTCTGGCCTCTGAGAGCACCCGGTATGCAAGGGGTGCACAGACATACATGCAAGTAAAACACACATAAAAATAAATATTAACAGTTAAGGCAGAATCCCCCCAGACAGGAAATCATTTTTATTATATTAAGAGCTTATATATTGCAAAATGAAAATGGGGAGTGGGAGTGACAAACAGAAGATATTGTTGCACATGTAATTATCAAGGATTTAGAATCAAAAATATATCAAGAATTCTAAAATACCAATTAGATGTCAAGAAGCCTAAAGTATCTTATTAAAGGCATAAACAGTTAATAGAGAAAGACTGAAGGCTGGGTATTTTATAGAAAATATTCACAACACACACACACACACACACACAATCCATCACTAGAAAGGAAGTGCAAATTACAACTGGTAAAAGTATCATTTTATTCCATTTTAAAAAATTGTAATGGTGCTGTGATTGAACCAAGGCTCTGGCGATGTTGGGCAATCGCTCTAGTACCGAGCCACATTGCCAACCACAGTGCCATTTTATACCCATCAGACTGGGGAAAAGTCAAGGCCTTGATGAAGCCAGATATGAGTGAGGCATAAAGTGACCGCCCTGACTGCCAATGGGAACACTTAGTAGAAGACAGCCCTGGTAGCGCACGTCTTTAACCTCAGCACTCAAGGGGCAGAGGCAGGCGGACCACTGTGAGCTGGAGTTCTAGGCCAGGCATGCTACATATTGAGACCCTGTCAGAGAGAGAGAGAGCGAGAGAGCGAGAGAGCGAGAGAGCGAGAGAGCGAGAGAGCTGAACCTGATGGCATTGGTTGACATAAAGGTTTCTCATCTGAGCCAGGCACAGGCGTGGTGGCGCACGCCTTCAATCCCAGCACTTGGGAGACAAAGGCAGGTGGATCGCTGTGAGTTCGAGGCCAGCCTGGTCTACAAAGCGAGTCTAGGACAGCCAGGGCTACACAGAGAGACCCTGCCTTGAAGAACCAAAAAAAAAAAAAAAAAAAGGCTTCCCTTCTGGACCCATGCCTCAGCCTGCACTCAAGAGATGCTATCACGTCAATCCCGGTGTGCACATGTTCAACAATTTCCTCATAGAACAACTTGCATATAATTATGAGGTGAAAATCATGAAAAAACGAGTGACGAACAGATCGTACACATTCGGACGCATCAGGAAAAACAAGGGGCTACAGTAAGGCGGCACCTGACGATAGGCATACATTTTGTGTGGCACAAGACACCATGGATGTGACACCCAGAGACAAGAGGACAGAGCACTGTAGACTTACAGCACAGGCTGGGGAAAAGCAGGGGAAGGGCTTGAGCTGGGAGGACGGGAATGCTACCAAGGGCTGGCCACTTCCACTGCCAGTTTATTTTTATTTTTATTTCACATTTACTTTATTATGAGTGCCTTCAGGGACCAGATAGCACAGGGCATGAAACCCTGTCACAAAATAAATTAGATAAAATACGATAGCATGCCACGCAGTGTTCTTAAGAGGATAATGCATTTTAAGTAGGGTACATTCTAGTTTATAGGAAAATGTTGGCCATTTATATTAAGATTGCCGTCTATTAATATATATGTATGTGTATGTTAAAAAAGATAATTTACATTTTAATTTCATGTGTATGGGCATTTGCCTGTATGTACGTCTGGTACCACATGGTGGAGGGAGGTAGAAAGCAGCCAGGACTCACAGCCACTGAGACGTCTGTCTCTCTCCTACTACTTACAAGTTGTCAGTGTAAAAAAAACAAAACAAAACAAAAAGCCCCTCAACTTCTGTCCATGTTGCTCGATAGGATCACTAGACTAGGTAGGTCCTTTGAGGGAGTATGCCCCAGAATAAATCCTGGTATGCAGTACTGAGAACACCAAGAGCTCAGAAGTACGCTCAGAACACTGCCACACAAACATGTGCCAGCTTAAAAAGGAAGAAAACAGAGAAATATAAACCCCAATACTTCCCAGTGGGATTGCGGCTGGCTCACTGCTAACCGCACACATTGTGGCTCTGTCTACTGCTCTCATGGTGTGCAAAAACAGAACAGTCGTGAAGGTGGAGAGGAACAGCTGCCCTATATCCACGCGGATACGGACAGCCTGCGGGAGCTGGTTAGATCCTCAGACTCTACAGTGGAGGCTTCAGTGAGGCCGCACTGACCTGAGCCCAGGCCTGGCAGAGCCTTGCCATCCACCCTTTGGCCGTGAGGCTGCGCGCAGGCCTGTGAGTTCCAGCGGCCATTCCTTACTGTACGCAGAGTTCCATCCCGCGGGCCAGAACAGGCCGTGATTGAAATGCTTCATTAAAGCGTGGCTATCAGCTGTCTAAAGCCCTCCTTCGTCCTGGCTTTCTGAGGTAGTTGTGACCCCCGGTGTATTTGGATAGCAAGGAGAGCCATAAGTTGGAAAGGGTTAAAGGTGAGTGCAACGTGCGCCCTCCCCACTCAAAACGACAACAGGAAACTGAATTGCAATCAGATCTGGGGTCCTGGGAAAGACTAGCCTTCTGGCCTTTTTTCCTTCCTGCTACTTTTTAAAAAGGGGGTTCGAGCTTCCCTTAATGGATTTCACCGTTGAATAGACTCCTAGGGGCATCCAATAACACAAGCTGACAAAGGGCAAGCAGGTAATTGACTTACAGAAGGCAAGGTGGTGTGACAGGAAGGAGAGGCGCGTTTCCCAGTGTGCATTGCGGTATGCTCTGCGAACCGGTCTTCAGGAGAAGAGTTCCACGGCCAATGTGTGTCCAAACATGGCGTAGTCTTTTCCTCAGGGCTACATAAAGCGTATTAAAAGATGGTCTGCGTACGTCTGCTCAGTCCTGGTTTTCCAAAGCTATCTATCTCGTCAAGATACACTCACTATTCCAGACTTTTCTCACCGCCTTCTAGTACTTGGGTTCCATGGGCTATACTTTGGAAATGATACACATTCAACACATTTGAAAAAGTACTCCGATTCTTCGGTAATGAGCACTCATGGTTTGAAATTCTTTTTCTTCCTTTCTCTTGCTTTTCTCTTTTCTTTCTTTCTTCTTCCTTTCTCTCTCTTCTCTCTTTTTCTCTTCATTCACTTTACATCCTGGTCATAGCACCCCCATACCTCCCAGTTCCACCCTGCCTCCCTCACTGCCTTCTTCTTCCCCTATTCAGAAAAGAGGAAGTCCACCGTCTCATCCACCCCAGTGTATCAAGGCACACCAGGACTGAGCACGTCCTCTTCCTCTTCCCCTGTGGCCTTGCAAGTCAGTCATGACAGGGGCCCACATGACACCAAGCTGCCCGTCGGCTACATCTGTGTAGGGGGCCTAGGTCCAGTCTATGCATGGTCCTTGCATGGCACGTCAGTCCCAGAAAGCTGCTCTGGGCCCTGGTTAGTTGGCTCTGTTGGTCTTCTTGTGGAGTTCTCCTCCCCCCCCCCCCACTTTTCCACTATACTCCCCAAGATGTGTGCAATGTTTGGCTGTGAGTCTCAGCATCTGTTTTGAAGCGCTGCTGGGTGGAGCGTTCAGAGGGCAGCTATGCTAGGCTCCTGTCCGCAAGCATAGCAGGGTATTGTTAATAGTGTCAGGGGTTGGCTCTCTCCCACGGGGTGGGTGTTGAGTTGGGCCAGGCATTACGGTTTGGGCTAGGCATTGGTTGGCCATTCCCTCAATCTCTGCTCCATCTTTATCCCTGCATATCTGTAGGTAGGGTAAATTTTGGGTTAAAGTTTCTGTGGGTGGGTTGGTGTTCCGCTCCCTCTACTAGACTTGTCTAGTCAGGAGGAGTTCTCTTCGGTCACTATGGCCCCTGCTGCTAGGAGTCCCTGCTAGAGTCACCCTTATCTCCTCCCAGGAGCCTACCCTGGCTTAGGTCTCCAGCTTGTCACAGAGATGCCCCTGCCCATGGTTTCTCTTTCCTCTACAGGCCTTGTGTCCACCCATCCCTGCTCTCCCCAGGCGTGATCTCCACCCTCATCTCTCTCCGTGCTCCCTCTCCTACCTAGTTCCCTCTCCTCAACTACTACCTCTGTCTGTTCTATTCCCCTTCTGAGTGAGATTTAAGCATGTTTTGAAATTCTTGGGCCATTTTTAATTCTGGGTTCCCAGCCACACAATTCTCAACGATAAACCCAGCTTGGAAACTTCTCTCTGAAAGTAGAAAAGTAGGGAGGGGAGACTCTGTAAATATGGAACAGGCAGCTGTAGGACGAAAGAGGGGCTGGAATGGATCAGACCGCTTGATTCAAGCCCAAGAGCTCCCATGTCCAATGGGGTGGGCGCTATCACAACCAACAAGATAAACCAGTTCTTGCCTGACTCCTTAGTTGATTTTGGCAAAAATAAAAATAGGTAAGAAACTATCTTTTGCTTTAATGAACTAATTTGTTAAAGCATTTAGTAACTTGACAAAATCATGATAGTCCCTAACTTTGGTGCCCTTGCTCTTCATCCTCTGATGGTAAGTTGAAGAATTTTCTGACTCTGCTTTGGATCGCTATGCGATGCTGAGTCCTCTGAGACATGGGATGCATAACATGGAAGAGGAGGCTCTGTGTGTAAGCAGTTTCAGAAATCACATTTCCTCGGATGCTTGTCAGAACAGGGCCCCAGGAAAAGCTC
This sequence comes from Acomys percivali, assembly GCA_907169655.1. Classification (NCBI taxonomy): domain Eukaryota; kingdom Metazoa; phylum Chordata; class Mammalia; order Rodentia; family Muridae; genus Acomys; species Acomys percivali. The sequence goes on along the minus strand of OU015747.1, from coordinate 4,322,738 downwards.
TGGGGTTCCTAAAAGCTTTAGAGTTGCTCTTCTACCATTCACCACCTGTGATTGAAAGAAGTACAAAAATGGGGAAGCTTGACTTTATCGTCTCTGTGACTGTTTACGGTGGACGCCTGATGCAGCCCACATGGACCATGTTGTCAGGTGGGATTAGCAGCCCCCTTGGCTCCAGGGCTGGGCTTAGACTGCAACAGTCCATCAAGAGAGCCCCGCCCCTTCACCATTCACACTGGCTTGAGTGGCCAGGCTTTAAATCAGTGGGCTCTCAACCCACTGATTTAAAGATGAGAGAGAAGCTTGCAGGTCTGCTTGTACTGAGCCTCAAGGGGCTGACAAAGACAGGAGGATGAAGAAAACAAGAGTGCCCTAAGCACTCCTGTGGCTCTAAATCCATGCTGTGCTTCCTAAAGCCTAGAAATTCCTTTATTGTTTATCTCAATGTTGGCTGCTGTGTGTGTGCGCGTGCGTGTATGCGTGCGTGCGTGCGTGCGTGCGTGTGTGTGTGTGTGTGTGTGTGTGTGTGTGTGTGTGGCTTGCAAGGAACAGCTTCTTAAAGGAGGCAGAAGTTAGGGTATGGCTCAGACAGACAAGCACATTAGGATCATCATAGCTGTTTAAGATTCTACCTTTAGTAGTTCCAAGATTTGAGCTTTGAATTTATATATGATTGAGTTCAAATCTTTTTGTTGTTGTTGTTCTGTTGTTTTGCTTTGTTTTTGTTGAGACAGGGTTTCACTGTGTAGCCTTGGCTGTCCTGGACTCGCTGTGTAGACCAGGCTAGCCTCGAACTCACAATGATCCGCCTGCCTCTGCCTCCCAAGTGCTGTTTTCCTCCTAGTGCCCTTCCTACTGTTGATACTACTGGTTTGTAGTTTATTCTCCTCTACGCTTCTTAACAGAGGGCTCTGACGGTTTTCTGTTAGAGGGCAATAAAAAAAGGGAGGGAATCTCAGAGTCAGTTTGATTTGTATTTCCCTGATGACTAAAGATGTTGAGCATTTCTTTTAAGTATTTCTCAGCCATTCGATATTCCTCTATTGAGAATTCTCTGTTTAGTCCTGAGCCCCATTTCTTAATTGGGTTATTTAGTTTGGTGGTATTAATTTCTTAAGTTCTTTATATATTTTGGATATTAGACCTTTGTCAGATGTAGGGTTGGTGAAGATCTTTTCCCAGTCTGTAGGCTGTCACTTTGTTCTCTTGACAGTGTCACCTGCCTTACAGAGGCTTCTCAGCCTCATGAGGTCCCATTTATTAATTGTTGACCTTAAGGCCTGGGCTGTTGGAGTTCAGGAAGTTGTCTCCTGTGCCAATGTGTTCCAGGCTCTTCCCTACTTTTTCTTCTAACCGATTTAGTGTCTCTGGTTTTATGTTGAGGTCTTTAATCCACTTGGAGTTGCACGGTAACAAACATGGGTCCAATTGCATTTTTCTACACGTAGACATCCAGTTAAACTAGCACCATTTGTTGAAGATGCTATCCTTTTTCCATTGAATAGATTTGGCTTCTTTGTCAAAAATCAACTGACCATATATCTGTAGATTCATTTCTGGCTCTTCGATTCGATCCATTGATCCACCAGCCTATTGCTGTGCCAGTACCGTGCTGTTTTAATTGCTGTTGCTTTATATTACAGCTTGAAATCGGGTATGGAGATTCCTCTGAAGGACCTTTTATTGTACAAGATTGTTTTAGCTATTCTGGGTTTTTTGTTTTTCCGTATGAAGTTGAGAATAGAACTTTCAATGTCTTTAAAAAATTGTGTAGGTATTTTGATAGGGATTGCATTGATTCTGTAGATTGCTTTTGGTAAGATGGCCATTTTCACTATGTTCATTCTCCCAATCCATGAACAAGGAAGATCCTTCCATCTTCTGATGTCATCTTCAATCTCATCTTACACCCATCAGAATGGATAAGATCAAAATCCACATGCTGATGAGATGTGGATAAAGAGGAACACTCCTTCATTGCTGGTGGTAATGCAAACTTGTACAACTGCTTTGGAAATCTATCTGGTGCTTTCTCAGATAACTGGGAATAGGGCTTCCTCAAGACCCAGCTATTCCACTCCTTGGAATAAACCCAAAAGATGCTCCACCACACAACAGGGACATATGCTCAACCATGTTCATAGCAGCCTTATTCATAATAGCCAGAACCTGGAAACAGCCTAAATGTCCCCCAGTTGAAGAATAGATAAAGAAACTGTGGTACATTTACACTATGGAATACTACTCAGCTATAAAAAACAAGGAAATCCGGAAATTTTTGGACAAATGGATGGAATTAGAAATGAACATACTGGGTGAGCTAAGCCAGAAGCAGAAAGGCTCAAATGATATATACTCACTTGTAATTGGCCACTAGCCCAAGAGAGATGTCCCATGAAAGTCTTAACTTACCAGGAGATTGGGATAGATATGAGACATCCTACTGCAACTCTAGATAAGAGAACTATAGGAGATGGGGAAATAGAAGGATCCAGAGGGTCTTAGAAACCTACAAGAAGAACATCAGAATGGGTGGATCAGGGCACGGGGGGGTCTGCTCAAACTATTGCACTTAGGACAATACAAGTAGTAAACATCGAACCCCTACCCTGATCTACCCAGTGGACAGGACATTCTCCACAGTTATGTGGAGAGCAGGGACTGACTCTGACATGAACTCTGATGCCCCATATTTGACCACCTCCCCTTGGTGAAGAAGCCTGGTGGCACTCAAAGAAAGAATAAGAAGGCTACCAAGATGAGACTTGATAGCCTGTGACCATATAGTGGGGGAGGAGGTCCCCCTCAGTCATAGACCTAGGGGAGAGGAGCAGGGTGAAAGCGGGAGGGAGGGAGGAACAGGAGGATACAAGTGATGGGATAACAATTGAGTTGTAATTTGAATAAATTAACTTTAAAAAGATTAATAAAAAAAAGTAAAAACAAGAGGGAAGCTTGTTATCGCTTCTCCAAGACAATACAACCACTTTCACCCATAGCAACCCTGGGCCACTGCTTTGGTTTACAGATAAGCCAGCTCCTCTGGTTAAAAGTGGCTCACGTGGCAGTGAGGCCCTGCCTTCCTTTGGTTCCCAAAAGGGTTTTTGTCCCAGGGCAGTTTTGTTGAAAAATAAAATGCAAGATGAACAAACAAAAACATGGTCAGTTACGATCAAATCCAAACCCATGGTTCCTCCTCTCTTTACTAGTTAGTTTTCTTGTTGTGACCAAATAGCTGGCAAGAACCATCTCAAAGGAGAAGGGACCCAGGCTGCCTTGTGTGCTCCTTCAGTGTGGACCTGGTGCCTCTTTTGTGAAACAGCAGCTGAGGAGACTCTAGGTCCCTACGGCCATCAAGGAACCCAAGGAAGGATACAGGACCAGGACCGACAAGACAACCACTGATTTGAAGGGGATGGGGATAGATGGCTGTGGCGCAGTTTAAGATGAAAAGGCATCTGCCATTGAGTTGGCCACTGAAAGCCTATTGTGAATGACAGGGCTTGTCAGTGAGGCAGACCTGATTCTGATTTTCATGGGCAGCCAATCCACAAGACAGGCAGAGCTACAAAGATGGAAACTGAGGGTGGAGGTGCCGTGGTGTCTCAGCTCATCTCAGTGGCAGACAGGAGGTGTAGACTGAGGAGTGGCCAGCTCCTTCTTCCAGAATGGTGATACACCAAGAACACATTCTTGTTGGAAAGCACCATCTGGTTCTAGCACATTCCACTGACTACAGTAAGATCTCTCTAGTCCTTCATCTCCTCTTCCCTCCTTCCTCTATTGGACATAAAGTAACTGGTGTGCATGCAGAAAGATAGTGTACACTCTTTTCTTTTTTAAAAAAGTAAATGGCCGATGTTTCGTTTTGATTAACATCAAATGAAGGCGGTATAAGGAAAGCACTGGTTCTGAAAACATCCCCTTTCTCCATTAGTGACACACTCATTCTGATCTTATCCTTATGTTCCAGGAAGTTATTTTGTTTTAACAACAACAGAAAGAAAGAAAGAAAAACCCAACAACATAAAACACTCTGCATATCTTCTTCAATTGGAGAATTTCAATGTTTTTCATTTATCATTGTAAAACCGAAGACAGACAATTTCATAGCTTTTTGTATATAGCTTTTACACGGAAGGCAATCTGTCTTTAAGCAGGGGTGAATTGCTTTGGGGGCGGGGGAGGCCCTGAATCCTAGATAGTTTTCCGTTCAAGTCAAGTGTCTGTTGTTTAAATAAACTCTTGTTTTGAGAGTCTGAAAGGAAGAGATGTGGTCTGGCGTGACGGTGAAGGCACCGTAGCAGGATCGTGAGCAATCTCATCATGTTGTGTCAGCAGCACAGAGGAGAAAACATGGATGTAGGACCATGCTGCAAAACAACACGACCCACAGACACCACCTCACTCCCTCTGGTCAGTTGCCACCTCTTACTTAAAGCAGTGGTTCTCAACCTGTGGGTCAAGGCTGCTTCGGGAGTCTGATGACCTTTCCACAGGAGTCACCTGAGGCCATCGGAAAACACAGATATTTACACTGCAATTCATAACAGTAACAAAATTACAGTCAATGAAGTAGTAATGAAATGCGGTTGGGGTGGTCACCACAACATGAGGTACGGTACTAAAGGGGCGCACCATTAGGAAGGTTGAGGTTGAGGTTCAAAACCTCCCAGGACACCATCACTAGCTGAGGACCAAATGTTCAAACACATGAGCCTCTGGGGAACATTTCATACTCAAATCACAAGGCCCTCGTAAATGGGGCAAGGTGCCACTCATCTCCTGCAGCTCCTATCAGTTCTTCATTTCTAACATGGGGGACAGAGTTCTATGGGGGAGCGTGGGGGGAATTCTTATGTTTGGCAGTAGTGACGTCAAGAGGCTTCCACACGCGCCCTTTGGACAGCATGCCACAGTCCTTCCCCTTCAAACCGCAGGGCACCCATTGATGGGCAACAGTCCCCAGGGGACACTGAATTGCGGTGCGCAAAGGGACACGTGAGTACGTAACACAAGGAGAGTCGGCCGTGCTATCTATTTGCAGGCCAAGGTGATTACCATCAGCGGCCTGGGCTGGAGTGGGTTGGCTCAAGGGCAGGGTTAACAAGACACTAAAAGAGGTATCCCTACCTTGTGACTAACCCCACTCCATTTGTCGTAAGACCACCCACCCACCCCCAGCTTCTCAACTTTGCTTTTATCTCAGATGATTGTGGCTGTTCCAAGAGGGCTCATCGCAGCCACGTGCCCTGAGGATGGGAGGCACTTTGGAAATCCAATTGCAAGGGAGAAGACTGGTCTGAGAAACAGTGAACAAGGCAGCGTCTTCACTGGGAGGAGCCGCCATGTGTCAAAGTTTACCCTCATTATCTTAAGGCAGATAGAAAAGAACAAACGAAGACATTTAACCACCTAAAATTTGAGATCCAATTGCATTTAATGCTGTAAATCCTGTTACCAGGCCTGTGGGCTTACCTTGCTCATGTGTGAGGTCTGCTATGTCTCAACAAATAACATTTCTTAAAGCTAGAGAGTCTGGGTCTGAGCTAAGTGGATAATCACTGGTCCCTGCTCTCTACTGGATATGAGAAGGGCCTGGACGACCCACAGGTTTTTGACAGTAGGTTTTTTTTTAAGTCTCTGTGAGAAGAAGACCTTAAAAATCACCTTCTTGCCTGGCTGTCATTGCTAATGTCACTGTGCTCTAAGTTAATAGCAATTATGTGACTGTACAAGTTATATATATAACATATGGGACCATTCAGACACTGGAATTCGCCTTCTGAATTGGCTCCCATAATGAAAGGACCATTAAGAGTTGAGTGGTGTTCCAAGAACTCTTCAAAACTAAAATAAATCAAGGGGGGACAGAAAATGGCTCCTTTTCCTTTGGCCAGTCACCCACATTTTAATCGAATTCTGATAAGATGATGAATGCTGTACTGTCTTTGCAGCCTATATGCTAAATTAACAAGACTGTCTCATTTCCTCCTTTGAAGGCAAACTGAGATGACTTTCTGATAATTTCACATAAAGCAAGATGTGGACATCTCAGAAGTCTTGCTTGGTGCCGGGAGTCACCATTTCCCCCCAAGTGGGTGCCAGGTGGGGACCCAGAGCATTTGATTTGCACAAGAACTCCTCGCTGAGCGGTGCTCATTCAGCTAGCAACAATGAATCTCAATATTCCTAACACATGCACTAAAACAGTTTAAACTTTGCAACAATGTTTTTTTAAAGACTTATTTGTGTATCTTTATAGGGAGAGCATGTCTCTAATGCTGAGCGCAGGTAGTTCATATTTGTCTACAAAGCAAGAGTGATGAATGGAGCAATCGGGAGAAATGGATGATCTCAGCGGAGCCTAGTGCGCAATTACTCATCTTCTTCCCAACCTTCACGTGTCTAAAGGATGTGGAAGCGAAGCTATAGCTTCCACTTTTTTGTTATTCTGAATAGTTTTAAATTCATCAGCTTGGATTTTTGACCCACTTCTTAGAAATATGAGCAGTCAAGAAAGAGGAAAGTGATCTCTCTTTTTCTATTTAGGGTTTGAGTATCTGAGCATTAATGGTCATTTTTGCTTTTTAAAATTCAAGGTACAGTAAATCAGCACAATTGATGTGTGTGTGAGAGAGAGATGTTTCATTAGTGTAACACACAGAAAAGCAGCAGACTACCAAGCAGCTATCTACCTGCCATAGGGCAGAGGAATCGGACACACACCCCTTGGGGAAGTCCAATGACTCCCCACAAGACCCCTCAGTTTCCTGGGGAGATGGGGGCCCAGAGTCTGGATTTTCTCTAAGATCAGGTGATCTTCAGACATCCTGAGGACCAGACCTAAACGTTGAATGTGCCTTTGGTCACACCACTTGAAATGTGCCCAGTCTCACCTAAACCCCAAATTCTTCATTCCTAGCTTGAGCAACGCCGCATCCTTGAAATACTCCCTGCTCTGTGATGTTAATGTCTATGAGATAAGTTGAACTTGTCCTTCTCCAAATCTGCATGGCGGCATCCTAATCCCCAGAGCCTAAGAAGGTGCCACTGTTCTGGATCTAAATAAGAGGCTGAGGATGTAGCTAGATGGCTCGCTGGAGTCATCTTTGAAGAAGAATTGATGCAACACATGGTGATGTGTTGACCGAGGGAAGAGCAGCCGGGAGAGGAGCAGGTTTGAAGGAAGGAGAGGGTTTAAGCTGGATTTTGGGGTCCACAAGTGACATCTGATAGGCATGTACATACATGTAAGGGCTCTGTGCATTTGAGGGAAGTCTGGGCTATAGGTCTAGAGCTACAAGTCCTCATTACCCATGGTGAGTGAGAGGAGAGCGCAGAGCAGGCGACTCAGGACCTCAGACAGGGCAAGGAAGAGGGTGTCTTCAAGGAGACTGAGAAAGTGGAGCCAAAGCAGTATCAGGAGAGCAGAGCTCTGAATCGCACAATCTGAGGAAGGCAGGCAGTCAGACTTCCAAAGAGCCCGGGAGCCAGAACAAACTGGGTGACACTGCAGTAGAAAAAACTTTGTCCTAAAAGCCCCTTTCTCCCTTGAAGTCAGTCTGTGTCAGGACTCAGGAGCCCACCTCTGAACAGTGGTCCAAGAGGCCAGACTTGCTCCATCTAGGTCTCTGCCAGATGAAGGTGAGATGCCAGCAACCATGAAGGCAGTGTGAGAGAGGCCACACTCCCCTCTTACCCTTCAAGGCTCTAGGCAGAAATGGGTTTTAAACTGAGTACAGGGTTACCACATGTCAAAGCCCTTTTATATATCCAGGAAGAAGATAGATAGATAGATAGATAGATAGATAGATAGATAGATAGATAGATAGATAGACAGATGATAGACAGATAGATATGAGAGAGAGAGAGAGAGAGAGAGAGAGAGAGAGAGAGAGAGACTGAACATAACGATCAAATAAGGTAAAAGACAAAAAGTAACAAGATCTTGTGAATCATAGGCAGATCATACTGGCGGATCCTGAAGAAAGAGTTCAGTAGCATCCCTAAACATCATTCTCAAGCAATCCCTAATCACTCTTCTATCCCTAAGGACCTTGGCTTTTAATAACCAGATCTTCCTAGTGCCCATTTCACCCACCAAAAGCACGAGCCACCCATAAGGTGTCTTCTGTCACATACAAGCCAACTCAGATGAGCGTGTGGTCAGTCTGGTTGACGTTGCCTTTTCAGACAGTCTAAAGAATGAATCAATGGAGGCAGCGGCTGTGTGGAGGCTCTGGGCTAAGCCAGAGTCTTTAATTGCATTTCCTTCCCTCATGACAAGTAATTAGAAATGACTGTTTCCTACCAGTCTAAATTACAGGATGATTATTTCCCTTTCACATTCACTAGGGGCTTGGCACTACATGTCTGTGGCATTTTTTTAAGTATACTGATTATTGGAAAAGGTGTCCAATAAGGAGCATTTTCCCAGCTTCTGGGGCAAATTTGGTCATAAGGAAGGGACGTGGTGAGGAAAGGTACTTCCGCGGAGAGCCCATGTATAGGTGTTTTAAAGGCTTACCTTGGAAATATGGAGAAGGTATAGCCATGAAGCTACTTCTGAAACAAGATCCCCTCCCTCGTGGCATAATTTAAATATATATGTATATCAAATGAAAGCAAACGAACGATGAACAAGACTACTGGCCACCTAACAGAACACAAAGATCAATCAGTATCAACCAGAGAGTGCAACCATGGCCTTCATCGGGGAGGAAGAATTCTAATCTTCAGTAAATGGAACAGGAAGAAGCCTGGAGGAAGAGTTGGTGTGTAAATATTATGTGATCTTGTAAATACTGCTTCCTCCAATGACAGAAAAATATCAGTATTTGTAAAATAAAATTTACAGCCCTATGCATACATATGCTCTCCCTCTACCTCTGTGTACATGAGTGTGTGCATGTCTGCCTGTCTGACTGTCTGTCAGTCTGTCTGTCTTAAAATAAGTAACACACATTTCAGGGCCACCTTTCAGAAGGGCATTTTTTCATTGTTGTAATTAAGGATTCATACTGCTAATAACACAATGTTTCCTGCTCCCTCCATTTTATCTCAAGCAGGAAAGTTGAGCCACAAGCTTGCACATCTGATAGTTTTGATTAATACTATGTAACAAGTTTCCAAGGATGGTGTGGGTCCGAGGTCTTGAGAGATGCTGGTGCAAAAGAGTTTAGAAAAATGATGAGAGAGGGGTCCATATGGTCAAAGTGGCTGATCTCACTGAGCCCCGTAGAGGAGAGGTTTAGCACCAGGAGCAGCAACCGGGCAGCAGGGGTGGGCACGCTTACAAGTGGCCACTGCTAGGGTTTGGGATAGTCTGTTCCATGGGTTATGTATTGAAGACTCCAACCTCGGTGTGATGGTCCTGGCAGGTTATAAAACCTTCAAAGGGTGAAGCCTAGTGGTAGTTAGGTAGGCCATGGGTCATCATCATGAAAACAGATTAATGCTACATCCCTGGGGGAGTGCAGCTCTTATGAGACCAGATGAGTTCTGGAGCTAAGAGATGGCTCAGCCTTTCAGAATGTTTACTGATTTTTCTGGATCCCAGCACCCACATGGCAGCTCACAAAAACCTGTCACTCCAGAGAAACCAATTGCTCTGCTGACCTCCACGGGCTCCTGCATACACGCGGTGCACATGAACTCACGCAGACACAGAAACATGGGTGCATAAGTAAATAGCTAGGTCTCTTTTAATGAGTCCTTACAAGACAGGCTTGCTGCTGCCCTCAACCATATCCCATGCCCTTCCTGTCCCCATCACATCACACACGCCCATCACTGTCTCCCATACCATTCATGTCACCATCACACACGCCCATCACCGTCTCCTATACCCTTCCTGTCACCATCACACACGCCCATCACTGTCTCCCATAC
>OU015747.1:4296303-4308540 GCA_907169655.1 Acomys percivali | reverse complement strand
CTCTCTCTCTCTCTCTCTCTCTCTCTCTCTCTCTCTCTCTCTCTCTCCTACCACCATCATCATCAAAATAGAAGGATCTAACAACCAGTGTTCATTAATATCTCTTAACATCAATGGCCTCAACTCCCCAGTAAAAAGACACAGGCTGACAGGATAGATGTGAAAACAGGATCAACCATTCTACTGCATACAAGAAACACACCTCGGCAGTAAAGACAGACATTACACCTCAGAGTAAAGGGTTAGAAGACAGTATTCCAAGCAAATGGACCCAAGAAGCAAGCTGGAGTAGCTATTCTAGTATCTAATAAAATAGACTTTCAACCAAAACTAATCAAAAGAGATGGGCATGGTCACTACATCCTCATCAAAGGAAAAATACTGAATTCTCAATTCTGAACATCTATGCCCCAAATGCAGGAGCACCCATATTTGTAAAAGAAATGTTACAAAAGCTTAAATCACACAACAAACCCCACATATTAATAGTAGGAGACTTCAACACCCCTCTCTCCCCAATAGACACACCATCAAGACAGAAACTAAATGAAGAAACAAGGAAACTAATAGACATCATCAAGCAAATGGACCTAACTGGTATCTACAGAACATTTCATCCAAACACAAAAGATTACACCTTCTTTTCAGCACCTCATGGAACCTTCTCCAAAACTGACCATATACTTGATCACAAAGCAAACCTCAACAAATACAAGAAAATAAAAATAATCCCTTGCAACTTATCAGACCACCATGGATTAAAGCTGGAACTCAACAACAAAAGAAACAACCAAAAGCCTACAAACTCATGGAAACTGAACAACTCCCTACTAAATGACATCTGGGTAAGGGATGAAAGAAAAAGAGAAATCAAAAACTTCCTAGAACACAATGAAACTGAAGGCACAACATACCCAAATTTATGGGACACAATGAAAACAGTGTTAAGAGGAAAGCTCATAGTACTAAGCGCCTTTATAAAGAAACTGGAACGATCCCATACTAGCATCTTAACAGCACACCTGGATGTTCTAGAACAAAAGGAAGCAGATACACCCAAGAGGAGTAGATGGATGGAAACCATCAAACTCAGGGCTGAAATCAATAAATTGGAAACAAAGAAAACAACTCAAAAAAAAAAAATCAATGAAACCAAGAGCTAGTTCTTTGAGAAAGTCAACAAGATAGACAAATCTTTAGCCAAACTAACTAAAAGGCAGAGGGAGAGTATTCAAACCAACAAAATCAGAAATGAAAAGGGAGACAAACAACAGACACCAAGGAAATGCAAAGAATCATCAGGTCTTACTTCAAAAGCCTTTATGCCACAAAATTTGAAAACCTAAATGAAATGGACAATTTTCTTGACAGATACCAACTACTAAAACTGAATCAAGAGCAAGTAAACAAACTGAATAGTCCTGTAACACCTAAGGAAATAGAGGCAGTCATCAAAAGTCTCCCAATAAAAACCAATTCTCTTCAAACTATTCCACAAAATAAAATCAGAAGGAACATTACCAAACTACTTCTATGAGGCCACAGTCACCTTGATATATAAGCCACAATAAAATACTTGCAAACCGAATTCAAGAATACATCAAACTGTCATTCACCATGACCAAGTAGGCTTTATCCCAGGCATGTAGGGGTGGTTCAGTATATGGAAATCCATCAATGTAATTCATCATATAAACAAACTGGAAAAAAAACACATTATCATCTCCTTAGATGCTGAAAAAGCACTCGACAAATCCAACACTCATTCATGCTAAAAGTCCTTTAGAGAGCAGGGATACAGGCACATAACCAAACATAATAAAGGCAATATACGGCAAGCCTATAGCCAACATCAAAATGGAGAGAAACTGAAATCAGGGACAAGGCTGTCTCCATATCTTTTCAATATAGTACTTGAAGTCCTAGCTAGAGCAATAAAACAACTAAAGGACATCAAAGGGATACAAATTGGAAAGGAAGAAGTCAAACTATCACTATTCATGGATGATATGATAGTATACATAAGTGACCCCAAAAAATTCTATTAAGGAACTCCTACAGTTGATGAACACCTTCATCAAAGTGGCTGGATACAAAATCCACTCAAAAAAATCAGTAGCCCTCCTGTATAAACATGACAATCAGGCTAAGAAAAAAGTTAAGGAAACTATACCCTTCACAATAACCACAAATAATATAAAGTATCTTGGTACCTCTAACCAAGAAAGTGAAAGACTTGTATGAAAAAAAAATTCAAATCTCTGAAGAAAAAAATTGAAGAAGATTTCAGAAGATGAAAAGATCTCCCATGATTGTGGATTGAGAGAATCAACATAGTAAAAATGGCCATCTTACCAAAGGCAATCTACAGATTCAATGCAATTCCCATCGAAATACTCACAGAATTCCTAGCCAACCTTGAAAGATCAATTCTCAAGTTCATACGGAAAAACAAAAAACTTAGAACAGCTAAAACAATCATGTACAATAAAAGGTCTTCTGGAGGAATCTCCATTCCTGATCTCAAGTTGTACTATAGAGCAACAGTAATATAAACAGCATGGTACTAACATAGAAATAGGCTGGTTGATCAATGGAATCGAATCTAAGACCCAGAAATAAACCCACACACCTATGGACACTTGATTTTTGACAAAGAAGCCAAATCCATACAATGGAAAAAAAAAAGACAGCATCTTCAACAAATGGTGCTTGTATAACTGGATGGCTACATGTAGGAAAATAAAAATAGATCCATATCTATCACCCTGCACAAAACTGAAGTCCAAATGGATTAGATAACTCAACATAAAACCAGGCACACTAAATCTGTTAAAGAAAAAAGTGGGTAAGAGCCTTGAGCTCATTGGCACAGGAGACAACTTCCTGAACAGAATACCAATAGCTCAGCCCTAAGATCAACCATTAATAAATGGGATCTTATGAAACTTAAAAGCTTCTGTAAGGCGAAGGACACTGTCAACAGAACAAAGTGATAGCCTACAGACTGGGAAAATATCTTCACCAACCCTACATCTGACAAAGGGCTAATATAAAAAATATATAAAGAACTCAAGAAATTAAACACCACCAAACCAAATAACTCAATTGAGAAATGGGGCTCAGAACTAAACAGAGAATTCTCAACAGTGGAATATTGAATGGTGGAGAATCACTTAAAGAAATGCTCGAGGTCTTTAGTCATCAGAGAAATGCAAATCAAACCAACTCTGAGATTCCATCTTATACCTATTTGAATGGCTAAGATAAAAAAAGTCAGGTGACAGCACATGCTGGCAAGGATGTGGAGAAAGGGGAACACTACTCCATTGCTGGTGGGAGTGAAAACTCGCATAACCACTTTGGAAATCAATCTGGTGCTTTCTCAGGAAATTGGGAATAACTCTACCTCAGGACCCAGCCATACCACTCCTGGGAATATACCCAAAAGATGTTCCATCATACAACAAGGACATTTGCTCAACTATGTTCATAGCAGCCTTATTTGTAATAGTCAGAATCTGGAAACAACCGAGATGTCCCTCAACCGAAGAATAGACAAAGAAACCGTGGTACATTTACACAATGGAATACTATTCAGCTATTAAAAACAAGGAAATCTTGAAATTTGCAGGCAGATGGATAGAACTAGAAAAGATCATTCTGAGTGAGGTAACCCAGACCCAGAAAGACATGGATGGTATATACTCACTCATAAGCAGATATTAGCCACATAATACGCGATAACTACACTACAATACAGAGACTGATACATCAACCAAGGACCCTGTATGATGTGTCCCCAGACCCTCTGTTCAGATGTAGTAGTAGCACAGTCTCCTTGTGGGTCCCATAATGTGGAGAGTAGGGACTATTTCAGACATGGACTCTGGCCACTGAACTTTGATCACTTCCCTCTGGCAGGGCAGCCTTGCCAGGCTACAGAGGAAGAGGTTACAGGTACTACAGATGAGACTTGAGAGGCTGAGGTTACAGGTTAGGAGAGGACTAGGGGAGGGAGGGAGAGGGGGAGAAGGAGGGAAAAAGGAGAAGGGAGGGAATGAGGGAGGAGGGTACAATCTGGACACACAGAACTTAAAGTGCAGAACAAGCAGGTAACGTATCTTGCTAACCCCACCACGTGGGACTAGCTCTGAGACATGAGTGTCTAGGCACAGACAATGCTTCTTGTTGGCTACAGAACCCCTATGAATTACTATTAGAGGCCATTCTTAGTATGGCTTGAATGAAGATTTACAGATGTCTTTTTTTTTTTTTTTTTTTTTTTTTCTGTTCATACAAAGAACAGAAAACCAGCCTTAATTGTTCTGGGTATCACGCACAACTTACACATTTATAATCTTAGGACTGTATAATGCTTGTGAGAAATTATGCTTTCAAAACAAAAGAACCTGATACTGACATTGGATCAGACCTGGCAGGATTCATTCCTCTCAGCGTGCTGGACGCTGACATCCTGCATCCTTCATGTTCCTGCACCAAGGGCTTCAGTTGCTGTTCCTCATCAGAACAAGACAGCTCCCAGGAAACCTTTGAAGAAAGCTTTCTATCCCAATTGGTCCAGCATTACCAGACTATGCCACACAGGACTCTAATTAAGCCTGGAATTTCTCAACATTTAGAAACTGGACCACAAATGCTAGTTCTAGCTTGTTTAAACATTTCTCCAATTTTATTTGGGCCCATACAAAGGTATTATTCATCCCAAACCAGCTGAAAGAAACCTTAAGAGAAAAATGCTCCATTCCCTTTAAGGGGGGGGTCTCATAGGCTTTTGGCTGATTTCTTGGGTTATTCAGTGGGAGTTGGTTATAAGTTACTATTGGTCTTATTTAGAGAGAAAACATGGTTGGACTCAGGGATGTCTCTCTTTTCCTTTATTTATTTATTTATTCTTAGGTTTGGAGATAGGGGTTGAAAAGAAAGAAAGGGAGATATAGAAATATATAGGGAAGATAGAACAAAAAGTAGCTTAGTGAATCTACTCCTCAACTTAATGCCTCAATTGTAACTCATAAGGTTATTTTTTTTAAAGATTTATTTATTTTATTTATTGCATATGAGTACTTTATGTGCAGAAGAGGGTATCAGATTACATTATAGATGGTTGTGAGCCACCATGTGGTTGCTGGGAATTGAACTCAGGACCTCTGGAAGAGCAGGCGGCGCTCTTAACCACTGAGCCATCTCTCCAGCCCCCTCATAAGGTTATTTTTAATCACTGGTATAGACTTTTGTATATAGATGCAAAAGAAGTTTAATTCTAGATACAGTGGTATAGAATTCAAATGTAAGATTATTCTTCACATGCATGATATACATTTCTACTTTAATATTCAGTGTTGTACCCATTAACTCAATTATAATACAAGGTTTACTTCCAGTATTTTGAAAGTGCTATTTCAGGCTGTTTAGGATAAATAAGTTATAAAAGTTAACTGTTAGTTGATCAAATCACGGTCATATCAATTACTAGTCTATTTTTTATCACAAGAATATACATCTTCAGTATAACATATACATATGATTCTATAGAAAGATAAGGTAAAATAGATAAGGTCCTCAAAAACCTCAGAGACATATTGAATATGGTATTTTAAAATGTTTTTATTATTTTAAAGATTCATTGACAATGAGACAGGTTAACTCCTGGCAGCACCCAGCCTACCTCAAAGAGGATGATGAGCATCAAAGAACCCCCTTATGGAGATGGCTTCAAATGTGGCAAACAAGCCACTAGGAAAAATGTCCTCATTTCTACCACAGAATTCTGCCTAAAAGAGGGCAAGCTTGGATGCAAGCAGAGATGAAGGCCAAACTCTGCCAAGACAGGGTAAGCAAGTCCTCAACAGTATCTGCCTCACAAATGTGTCTGTCACATATATTGGGCCATAAAGCTGAAGATGATGCTCCAATGTTATAGAGAGTTTTGGGTGACTATTCGGGTAGCAAACTGTCTCTGGCATCATCTCATTTGGAAGGCTGCTAACCTGCACCCCCTGTATACTCAGGTAATCAAGTTTATTCCTTCTCAAGTCTCTGATGGGGTTGAAGACCAGATAGTTTAGTCTTACAATGAAGCTTAGTTGTTTAGGGCTTAAGATATTTTTAAGTCTAGATAGATGTTTTAAGTTGATAATGATAACATATGAGAGGTATTGTTTTACATTCAGAATTTTAGATGCACCAAGATAAGAAAGATGGTTTCTTCAAGGCTGACAAATACAAATAGCCAAAACACTAAGAATGTAACATTTATATAATTCCTGATGGTTTCATGGTTCTTCTTGCTGTAGGAATTTTATTGTACCTATGTGTAATAATATAAAGGCATATGTAAAAAAAAATTTTTTTAAAGAAAGAAAAAAAGAATGAGAGGAAATCAACCCAGTAAAGATCAGTAACAGCCGTTGGGTAGAAAGGACTGCGGGGAGCAGAGCCGACCCCAGAGACCCAGCCTGCAGGAGGGGGAGGCGCTGGCAAGGCTGGATGAATATTGAGTTTGAACAATTCCATGTCTTTGCCAGAGGTGGGGGTGGGGTGGGGTGGGGTGGGTGGGAATGTCTTATTGTGGCCTGGTTGTGCTCCCCCCAACACACACACTTTTAGATGAGTAGGGAGTTGGTTTGTTGTTGTTGTTTTGGTTTGGGTTTTGTTTTGGGTTTTTTTAATCAGCAATAATCCGTCTGCACTGTGGCATTCTGTGAGCAAAAGGCTCTTTATAACAGCTTCCATTTCAGACAGGAGATGCTGCCATCTCCTCCAACTGGTGAGGAAGAAAGTTGGACCGCTCACCTTCTCAAGGTTATAATGGGGTGTGCAGGGCGTGGCTGGCATATCCTGCCCTCTATCTAGGGGCGGGGCTTTCCCTCTCCCAGGGACTCACCATACAAACCAGACATTTTGGTTCCACTCCCCCTCTGTTCCCCTTGTCCCGTTGCCCTTTACCCACCTCCCTACCCTCTCTCCTTCCTTCCCCCCAACCCCCAGAGAGTGCTCTCCCTTCCCCTCCCCCTTCCACGCTACTTCCAATAAGCCTGCATTTATATTATAGCTTCATTGCTATTAGCTCATTCTGATTATTTAATCAATCATGGGTGATGGGAAAAATAAAGTCACTTTGAGCAATGCTGTTTTTTATCAAGGATCTTCAAGCCAGGCTTGGTGGCACACATCCATAATCCCAGCACTTGGAAGACAGAGGCAGGTAGATGTCTTAGCTCGGGGCCAGCCTGGTCCACATAGACAGTTCCAGAATAGACAAGGCTACAGAGAGACCTTGTCATGAAACATTCCCCTCAAAAAAAGATCTTCAAGTCCTATCTGAGGTTGGTTATTCACCTGGTCTTATTAACCGAGTAGGCACAGCTTTCTAGTGCGACTTGGAAGCCTATGGATTGTAGGCATAAGACTTATCAGAGCTGACTGATACTTAGCAATATTGATGCCAGTGTAGTGGATCGAGTGGTTTAGTTTCAACCACACTGCCGAGTGCAGTGCTTTGCTTGAAAACAATAAAATAATAACCACCATCATTTTTCCTCTCCCCCTCTCTCAGGCTTTGACCAGGAGAAAATAACTACAAGAAACTACTAATTTACAAAATGCGCAGATGACCTACTTTATTCATAACCATAGGAGTTTTAATTTATTAAGCAACAATTTAATATGAGCAGTGCCTAGTAATTCTAGTTTGCTGTGTGTTTTGTGGGAGAATAATGTATTATTTAATGGAGAGGATAAATTTATTATTGGGAAATTTTAATAATGAACAAAATTATGCTTGTGTATTTTCTTGGGAAGTAATTAGTTGCATAACTGTCCTTCCCTGAAGTGTGGCGGTACTGGTGGCAATTACTATTTAGTGCTGAATTCCCTGGGAAGCAACCTACCCATGTCTGGCTGCAGTGGCATAGGAGGAGGACTGGAAAATGTGAGAACCCCTGGCCCTGGAAGGAACTCATGACTCTCCCAGCTTCTGGCTCTACTGGCCACAATGGAGACCTAGAGACAGAATGACAGCCACTGGTAGAGGCTTCTGCTCTGTCACTCCAGAGGGCTTAAAAGGCTGCAGCATCCAGGCACCCCAGACAATCTTCCTCCCTTCCACTTGTTAAACCAAACCGCCTGTGACTTGTTCATCTCATTGGAAAGGCTCCTTTACATGAGGGCAGAAGCTCTAGTAGTGCGTTGATATAAAGTACACACTAGGCTAGAACCTGTGAATCGCCGGGCATTCATTAGTCATTATGCTTGGGAAGTACTATGCATTATTAAAACGCTGCAGGCAAGAGCCCAGTCCAGAACAGCTTAAGCAAATAAGGAGTTCACTGGCACATAGATCTGAGGAAAAACCTGAATAGATCATGGGATTTTTAAGGGGAAAGTTCAAGAATAAGGTCAAGAATAGTGGTCCGGAACCAGCCACACAACACTGACAGAGCTCTCTCAACCCAACACTGGAAGTTGGTATAAAACCTTATGGTAAGATGAACTTTCTCCAAAAATCCAGGGAAGAGTGTGAGAGGCCAGGCAGTGCTTACGTTAGCTTAGTGCCACCACTGATAAGATGTCCCTTATTTCACCTAGCATCTGTATCTCTGTATTAATCAGTATTCCTATATTATAATAAAATGCCTGAGATGATCAACTTGTAGTCCATGATCAGTTGGTTCCAGTGCTTTGGACTCACGGAAAGGCTCCAGGTCATGGCAGGATCCCAGGGCAGAATAAAACCATTCAACTTTGTGGCCAAAAAGCAAGAGAGAAAGAAAAAGAGGCTCTCCTGTCATGATCTAAGGACCTCCTCCCACAAGGTCTTACCTTTCAAAGTTTCTACCAACTCCAGAGAGTATCACCCTCCAGGTCAAGCCATTAACACAGGGGAGTATGTGGGGAAACTGGTAGACAGGAGGAGAGACATGAATGGAAAGGGCTCCCACGGAGGCAGCAGGAGACCCCGTTTTCCATGACGGCCTTCACTTTGCAGGATGGGGACCACCACACACCCCCACAAACTGGGTTCCATCCTGAACCCTCTGAACTTCCCCAAATCTGCAGCCCCATCAACCTTTTCTGAACCATCCCTCTCCGAATGTCCTCATGTCTGCTTTCTTGTTTAGTTAACGACACCACACTTTTCATTTGCTTTAGCACCACAATCCTGTATCTGGTAGCTCAGCCCCTATTTGTCCTGTGCCAATCCATTCTCCATACTGTTTGTTATATTTTCTAAAATGGAAAATGACTCCTATTATTCTCTCACTCAAAACTTTGACTATACTCAAAAAAAAAAAAAAATTGAGTCACTGAACACAACCCAGTCTATAACCAGTTGCCAGCCCCTTTGATAGTACAGTCTGTAATCAGTCATCAGCCCTTTACAGTCGAGGCTTCCAATTCTGTGAATTTAACTAGTTGTAGTTGGAAAGCACTTTTTAAAAGTGTACCTGTATGAACAAGTCCTCATCATTTTCTTAAACAGTGCCTATTTGCATAGCGTGTACATTGTGATAGGAATTATAAGGAATCCAGAGATGATTGGATATATGCAGAAACATGTATGCAGGTCATGTGCAAATACTACCCCATCTTATATAAGGGACTTGAGCATCCTAAGATTTTGGTAGCCTTGGAGTGCTGGAATCAATTTCCTACAGGGGAGAAGGAAAGATTATAGTTCATTCATAACCATCAGAGTTTGATACTATTTAAAAAAACAAAACAAAAACTTCTTCCAATTGATCCCTCACTTAATCCATTATTTGTCCATGCAGACTCTATCTGCCTATCTATCTGTCTGTCTATCTGTCTGTCTGTCTGTCTGTCTGTCTGTCTATCTGTCTATCTGTCTATCTATCTATCTATCTATCTATCTATCTATCTATCTATCTATCTATCTACCTATCTGTCTATCTGTCTGTCTATCTATCTGTCTGTCTGTCTGTCTATCTATCTATCTATCTATCTATCTATCTATCTATCTAATTTCTCTCCAATCTTTTCAAAGCCCATTGAATTGTATTGGCTTTATTTTTACCTTTATAGATCTTCTGTACACTGTACCTTTTGAAAAATCCCACTCCCCTCTCCATTTTATTTTCCCTTCTCTTCTTTTCCTTTTCTCTCCCTCCTCTTTCTCTCCTTCCTCCCTTTATTTCTTTTTGAAATGGGCTAGCACTAGCCTCACTTTGCTGTGTAGCCCATGCTGGCCTTGACCTTTCAATACTCCTGCTTTCTCCCCGAGGGTGTTGGGATGTTTTCAAAGGAACTGAAACTCATTGATCAATGATACAATCAACTAATGATACACCCAACAGGCAGTATTTGAGGCTCAGGGAAAATTGGAAATATAGATTCTGGCTAGGCAGCCATATGATAAATTAGACCTCTAGATCTAGAACGAAAAGATCAGGTCCCTGCGAGTGATTAGTAGCTGCTACAGAAGTGACAAAGACAGACAAGTCCTCGAAGTGACACTTAGTCCCTTTAGTCCTCATCAGAATCAGCGCCTGCCGCACAGAGGGACGTCACTTGCTGAGGGAGGTGGCTGCAGAAGCTGTAAGTTAGAGCGGAGTAGTCAGGTGACAAGTACCAATTAGTCAGTACTGGCTGTTAAAACATGAATGCGTCTGAAGCCTTTGGGAACCATGCCGACCCTGCCCACCCCAGCTCCTCTTCTGGGATGTTCAGACTTCCCCCATAATCCAGCAGGAAGATTTGTGCGGGGCACAGAGAGGACTCCTGAAGTCAGACCCTGACTGCTCAGTGCTTTTGGTTTCTTCATGTCACCCCTGGCCAGAGAGCTGACACCCTAAGTGCCCTCCGTAAGCCATCAAGTCCCCTCCAGGACAGCAGAAGTGGAATGGCCACGGGATGCTGAACGTAGTCTTTATTTTCCTTTTGACACAACTTGTGAGAAAACAGCATGTGGTAAAAGCCAGGGTTAATGTAATGTGCCGCCCACCAAAGGGCATCTCCACAGTACCGGATACGCTCAGCTACTGGGAAAGGGGAAGGTATGTGCGGGATGCTGGGTTTTGTACCAGACCACCAGGAGCATTGCCTGAAGTCATAGAAGGGATGGTTCCTGGCGCCTACGTATGCAAGGAATTTCTACAGCTACAAAACAGAGCTCACAAGGAGCACACATAACACAAGAGTTATGACATTAAGCTGAGAGATGACTTAGTTGTTAAAAAGCACTTGCTGCTCTTTCAGGGACCTGAGCTCAGCACCTCAGAACTCACATGGTAGGACTCGCGAACACCCATAACTCCGATTCCAGCAGACTTGACACCTCTTCTTACCTTCGTGTACACCAGACATGTACATGGAATACAGACATACATGCAGGCAAAACACTCAAGTATGAGCTGGGCATGGTGGCGCACGCCTTTAATCCCAGCATACAGGAGGCAGAGGCAGGCAGATCTCCGAGTTTGAGGCCAGCCTGGTCTACAGAGCAAGTTCTAGGACAGCCAAGGCTACACAGAGAAACCTTGTCTCAAAAAATATATATATAATAATCTTTTTTTAAGGAGTTAAAGGGGTTTAGATTGAATGACTTAGGACAAGCCAGGTGCCTGGCATACAGTAGGCACTCATTAAAAGCCAGTCCACAATTTCCTTTGCTTTTATTCTCATTTCTTGTACTCTTTTTGTCTTAGTGAGGATTTTATCGCTGCAATGAAATCCCATGACCAAAAAGCAAGTTGGGGAGGCAAGGGTTTATTTGGCTTACACTTCCAGATCAGGAAGTCAGGACAGGAACTCAAGCAGAGCTGGAGCCCCGAGGCTGAAGAGGCTGACGCAGATGCGATGGAGGGGGAGCTGCTGACTGGCTTGTTCCCCATGGCTTGCTCAGCCTGCTTTCTTCTAGAACCCAGGACTAGCAGCCCAGGGATGGCTCCACCCACCATGAACTGGCCCCTCCCCCATTGATCACTAACTGAGAAAATGCCTTACAGCTGGATCTCATGGAGGCATCTCCTCAGCTGAGGCTCCTTCCTCTCTGATGACACTAGCTTGTGTCAAGTTGACACAGAAACCAGCCAGTACATCTCTACCTCAAAATCTTCCCCCACCCACTACCACCTACCCCACTGTCTCTAGACATATACTCACTGCAAGCACACACGCACGCACGCACGCACGCACGCACGCACGCACACACACACACACACACACACACACACACACACACACACACACACA
>OU015747.1:4277086-4291272 GCA_907169655.1 Acomys percivali | reverse complement strand
ACACACACACACACACACACACACACACACACACACACACACACACGAGACAGACAGAAAGAGAGGGGGGCACAAGGGCACGTAGATAAATGGAGAGAGATAGAAGACAGACAGTTTGTTACCCTGGGACTGAGTAACTAGGCAATTCAGTCAGCGGGCAACCCAGGCCAACCTCAAACCCTTTCTGGTCTTTGCCTCTCGGTTCCTGGGATCAAGCCATGCACCCTGTTGACTAAAGGACACAAAGGCTACAAATACTAGAAACTTGGGTGGGGGATACCTCACAAAACTTCTCTATCATTTAAATGTGTACCCTGTGTGCATCTTGTCTGTGTAAACATTTAAAGTTTGAAATCACTGGGTTACTCAATTTTTTTTTATAATTTATTCTACAGTATGTCTACAAACCTTGACCAAACCTAGTGCTAACTGTGTTGAATGGCATTCCCTCCTGAGGCCAAGTAGTGAGTGCAGCATAAGTACCCAAATGTGGTCCTATCTGGACTGCCTGGCTCGGCTCGCCCAGTGACACCAGCCACAGGCTCTGCTGGCACTGGCTGATGCTTGAATGGACTTTAGGATCTGTTGAACTGCTGTGAAATGTCAATGTTTCTCTTGACTATGCACTCACGTGGAGGGCTGTGCACTAGCACCTCCTCTGTGCACAGCCCAGAGCAGCGGTTCGCAACCTTTCTAACACCACGGCCCTTTAAGACAGTTCTTCATGTTGTGGTGACCCCCTCCCCCAAATCGGACATTTATTTGCACTGTTACTTCATAACTTTAATTTTGCTACCGTTACGAGTCAAGTAATAATATAAATATCTGACTTGCAGGGCTTCCGATATACTTTGCTAAGGTTACGGGTTGTAAGTGTCTGATACACCTGCCCCTGTAAAAGAATTGCTCAGCGCACACTCCCTTGTGCATTGTGACCCACAGGTTGAGAACCACTGGCCTGATGAGAAAGCTTTACACCAGTGTGTGAGTGAGCATGCATGGGAGCATCGCAGAGTATAAACTGAAGTGTTCCGGGTGGGAGAATCCCAAGCCAAAAGCAAGATACAGCTATGGAAAGGCCAAGAAATCCACCCCTCAAGGCGCGGCTGCCATCTTCGGTAGCTTCCCACACCACCATCGTCTTCGCTTCTCAGAGACCACGTGGGACACAGGAAACCAGCTTCCAAGCAAAGCTGTCTGATCACTGCTAATAAGTGTGTGAAGCTTTAGTCTTCTGAGGATTTTCCGAAGTCAGGCCCACTCCTGTTGCAAAGGATGCCAGGGAACCTTCAGCTTAAGGAGAATTCCCTCAGCCGTCTTTGAAACGACATTTCAGTCTTGGTGTGAATGGTTTCCTTCAACCGAAGGCGGTAACCGCCCTAATGAGGGGTTTCTGTGCACAAATATCCTAATATGTGCTCAGGATATAGACTGTTAAAATGCCTAGAAGTTTTAAATACATCTCTGTAGTTTCAACAGTAAGACTAGAAAAACAAAAACCAAAACAAAACTATGCTATCCAGCAAAGGCTACATGCCTTAAGAATGTCCCCCAATGTTTTAAAATAACAATTAAGGAAGGTACAGACTTTCTAGCCTGAGAGGGAGAGAGAGAGAGAGAGAGAGAGAGAGAGAGAGAGAGAGAGAGAGAGAGAGAGAGAACTGATTTAGAAAACAGTAAAAGAAAAATTATGGCTTTTCTATCTTCTCTCTTCTACTTGTGGTAGCCTGACTTGAGACTGAGGTAGAGACGTGTGTGAACCGTGGCCACAGGAGACCAGTGCCACCGCAGAAAACCAGGAGATAAGGAGGTCCTTGCTCAAGCCTCTATTTTTAACTGGTTATGATTCACATACTATAAAATATTCACCCCTTAAGGGAATGCCAGGACGTTCCTATCTGTCCCTTTGCCCTTGCCAACACTTTCCTGAGGCACTGAGTGAGCTAATGGCACTGCTGTGCTCTAGGCAGTGGCTTCTCCCGCTGAGCCTTCCAGTGTCAAAGTGAACTCTGGTACCTGTGCACTTTGAGATCCGCAGCAAAGTGTTCCTTCCTATCACTGGAATCACTGGAATTTCATTCACATCTGTAAAGTGAGGGCAATGGCGTCTGGATTCAGGATGCCCTGAAGAGACTGCCATAGACAGCACACGGGAAATGGCTAGGGGAGTATGCAACGCTGTCATCACACCAGCTCCGGGAGACCCTGACGCCACCTTCTGGCCTCTGTGGGCATTCATACATCTCTCCCCCCCCCTCCCTCTCCCCCCCACCCCCACCTCTCTCTCTCCCTCCCTCCCTCTCTCTCCCTCACTCTCCCTCATTCTCTCTCTCTCCCTCACTCCCTCTCTCTCCCTTACTCCCTCTCTCTCCCTTACTCCCTCTCTCTCCCTCACTCCCTCTTTCTCCCTCACTCCCTCTCTCTCTCTCTCTCTCTCTCTCTCTCTCTCTCTCTCTCACACACACACACACACACACACACACACACACACACACACATGAAAACTAAATGTAAAACATGGGGGATGGTCAATATCAATATCTTATGTCTCAAGGAAACCAGGTTTGTCTTCCCCTCTTGCCCAAGGTGGCCCATCACCGTGTCCTTCAAGAAATTAAGTCCTACACCAAGTTCTCCCTGTTCTGAAAACCAACACTTGAGACACCACCCAGCAAGCAGCCGTCTACTCGGTTCCATAACGATATTACACTTAGGTAGCAGGCCTCCCTTCTCTGTAATGTCCAGTTTTTCCCACAGGGCAGTCCTTGATATGAAACTGCAGCTAAAGTAGCATGGCTGTTTAATCTCTGGGCCTGGGGATGTTTCAACAAAGCAGCTTCAGATTTAGACCAAAAAGGAAAGGAGGGAAGTGAGTGAACAGTTATGTAGATGCAAATTTTCTTTCCTGTGTTCTTTTTAAAAAGCCGTTTAGCTAACATGTTCACAGGCTAAGCTGTGAGTGGAATCCTTGCTTCCGTGTTGCTAACTGTGTGACAGTGGGCAAGACTCCACCGCTTTGGATTTAGGGGTGTGGAAGGAGGGAGGAAGACACCCCTCATCTTTCTACGGGGCCTCGCTGGGTCTCTGTGCAGTGTCCATATGGCGCAGAGAAGCTCAGGTTGTGCTGTCAGGTCTCCTCGCACTCAATCGCCGCCACCTCCACCTACACAGGAGCATTTTCCATCCTAGAGCAGTGGTTCTCAACCTGTGTGTTGTGACCCACAAACGACCCTGTTGCAGGGAAGGACTAGCAGACACCTGCCTACTGCATAGCTACATTACCCTTCCTAACAGTAGCAAAATCAGTTATGAAGTAGCAACGGAAACGGTCTTATGGTTGGGGTCACCACAATGTGGGGAGCTGTGTTAAAGGTTTGCCGCAGCATTAGGAAAGTTGAGAACCACTGCCCGAAGCCTTCTTCAGATGGCTTTGAGGTCTTGTTTTATTGTTTTGTCTTTTAAAGAAACATATGATATGACTAAATTTTCTTTGACGTTGCTTCTACCTATAAAGCAAAATGACTACATATTCCTGTTCCAGAGACATAATCCCCTGTTCTCATCAGTTGGCCAGGAGCCCATAGCTTTGTTTTTCTTTTCTTTTTAAAAATTTATTATAATTTATTCACATTACATCCCAATTGTTATCCCCTCACTTGTAGCTTCCTGTTCCCTCTCTCTTCTGCCCTTTTCCCCTCCCCTAGACCTCTGACAGAAGGGCACCTCCTCTCCCACCATATGACCACAGTCTATCAGGTCTCAATGTGTGTGTTTTTGTGTGCGTGCATGCCATGGGCCCCTTAGCAGGGTGATTATAGTCAAAATAGTATGCTTCAAAACAACAAAACAAAATGGGAGGAGCTAGAGGAGGTAATGGTCAAAGACTATGAAATATAATTTATGCTGGTCTAAAAGTTGAATAAATCTACGGGTCAACATGGTGACTATACGTAATAATTGTGGATTGTATGCTTGAGCATTTTTAAAAGAGCATACCTTAGGTGATCTCAGCTCAAGCAAAAAGATAAGTAGAAAAAGTTATAAGTATGTTAATAAGGTTAATACCACAACCTTCTTATAACATTTTCATACTTTAGAGTACCAAATCCTGTCCAATAAATATGTACAAGCTCTGCCATTTTGAAAAACTTAAATAAATCAATGAAAACAAAATATATCTGAGGAAAAGTACATCGTTCTATGAGAAAAAAAGTTAGAACAAAGTTACCAGAAAATGTTATTGATGGACTGGGGTGTGGCTCTGTAGTACAGCATTTACCTAGAATATACAAAGCTCTGAGTCTGATCTCTAACACCACAAAAATTGCAAACAATTTTGTTATAACAAGCTATATGCTTCTTCATTAATGTAGTCAACAATAACTTACAGCGACTAGGCTGGTAAGTGTCATAATATTAAATGATAATGAATGTAAATCATCTGTAGAGACCGCTACAGAAGGCCCACCACGAAGTGCAAATATTCGTGACTTCTATTGGTCACAGGACTGACAACGGCTGGAGTAGCCGTGTTGCCTAAATCCGTCATTTAGACAATTCACGCAGAGGCCACGGATCTATTCCTATGCCCCCTGCAGACTACACACGAACTCAACATGAGGAACCTCTCAGTTAAGCTAAAACTAGCATATAATCCAGAACGTCTACCGTAGCGACGGAGGCCTGATGCTGACCAACCTACCTGTGTAACGAACAAGCTACGGGTCTCCGCACGCTGCCTTGCTTTCCCGCATGGAAACACTATCAGGTGAATATGACACCATTACGCAGGCAGGCACGTGGGTTGAAGACCGCCACCCTGGAGTCAAGGCTGGAAGGGAAGGGTTCCAATGGAGTCACGTGTCCGCCATGACGGTGACCTGCCAGCGTAATGTTCTTTTCCTGCTGATGCATCTATGCTCTGCCTTTCATCAGTATGACCACTGTTTTTCCGTCCCATGCCTCTGGCTACTCCTCATCTTGTCTGTTTGCATGTAGACACGACTGGGACTATGCGTCTGTCAGGCAGACAACAGTCTCCCTCCTGCAGAACCCTCCCCCCCCACCTCCCCCACCCCCCCATCCCTCCTCCCCTGGCTGCTTCCCTTTTGGGCCTTGGGCTTCACTGTAAGTTCCCACCCCAGCTCCGCTCCTCCTGTCGGCCTGTCTAACCTTCACCTGCCTTTCCAGACCTCTTGGGTCCCGGTCCAAAAACATGCAAGCTCATGGGCTAAAAGGAATCTTTTCTTGTCCATATCCCCCTTTCTATTATATAAAGTATATGTGACAAACATGATTATGAGATTTGAGATAATGTACTAATTCCTATAAATTGTGTATTCACCTTCTGAAGTGGCCAAATTTGGATTCTAATACTTTTGAGAGAGGATCGTGACAAGTGCTCCTGTAGCCGCCAAACTATGTCATTCATTTGTACCATTAATTTGGGTCTCTGATCATTAACCATTGTTTGCCAGAGCACACGTCTTCCAGTACACCAAATGCACCTGTTCTTTCTACTGGAGCGGCTCTGCCCTTGATGTAAGGAAACAGTAACCGCTGAGCAATTCTATGCCTTACATTAATTTGCATCTCCTTCTTTACGTATGCCGTGATTTTAATTTCTTCCTTACAGTCCACATCTATAATACTGGGGTGCACAATAAAGCCTTGAGAAGTTAATCCACTTCTTTCCAAGATTATCCCTACTATCCCTGAAGGTAAAGGACCATAAACAACAGTGGTTATTTTGTAACATTCAACCTGTGGGGATAGTGTCAGAAGTTTATCAGAGGCCAGATCCAGAGCTGCACTGCCTTCTGTGGCGTGCATTGAGCATCAATACCTAGTCTTCGTTTTCCTGCAAGTTTATGTTACCTCCTGGCTGACCAAAGAAAGATGGCTCCTGTTGTTTGCTGTGGGGCTTCGAGCTAACAGGCCCCTCCTTTCATTTCCTGATGGCAAGAGATCACCTCATATGTCTCTCTTGGATGGACATCCCTAGACCAGTGTTTTCCCTCCCCACAGCAGCTGAAATGCCCTGGGGTGCTTGGCACATTGTCGCTATCACGGCCAGAAGCTCCTTCTTCTCTTCTACAGGACCATTTACCCCAAAGTTAGTGCGCCTGTTATTGTGAGGTCTGGAACTTTTAACCTTACAGTTTCTTTGTACGTGACCAAATTTGCCACAGCTAAAGCACTGGGTGTTTCGATATCTGAGACCCCTAGCTATAGCTTGTCCTATGATAGTGTTTTGATGCTTCTAAGAGCTAACATTAACCCTCTCTCTCCCCCTCCCCCTCCCCCTCTCCCACCCATTCATCTAATGGGGCTCCTCGTGTTTTTAATGGTCGAATTGCCCTCTTACACTCATTATTTGTATTCTCACATGCCATGATCAGTGTCCATGCCTGCTGGTCTCAGGATCTGCTGTGGCCCTATCTAAAGCTGAGCCCAGTCTCTGTAAGAATTCTGTGACGGCTTCTCCAGGGCCTTGACATATCTCAGTAAATGAAGTGGTTGTTCTACCAGGCTCCTCAACCATTACCAAGCTCTTAAGGCCAATACAGGACATCGTTCAGTTAATACATCTTCAGATCGGGTTTGTTCTCTTAAACCAGCATGACGCCCTGCACCAAGCAATTGATCTTTAATACCATTTATTTTCCCCTTGTTATATTTTGTTGCTCCATTCTTGTGGCTTCGATTCTCCACCACGATAACCAGTGAGACTGTTGAGCAGCTTCTAACACAGCTGACGCCAGTCCCTTCCAATCTTGGGGAATAAGTCTATGCTGCGTAGCCCTGTTACTTAACATTTGTTTAAATGTGGATGCATTCCACACCATACCATGGCCTCTTTAAAATGCTTTACATCTAGCATCTCTGCTGGACACCATGCCATCTCATCACAAGCCTCACCACCATCACTAGCAGGGATATGTTGCACAAAGACTGGAAAAGCTGATGGTGTCTGTGTAGCCCTAGAGAATTCCTCTATCGCAGCACTTGTCTCCAAAAGCCCTTTTGGCCTGTCTGCTTTCCCGATTTCCTCTAGAATCTTTACAGCCTCTCTAGCTTCCCACTTTTCTCCACCTGCCTTCTGCACGCTGGTGCTCTGGACACCTGGCGCACGGAACAGGGCAGGGCGGCAATTATGGGAAACACTGGTTCTCAGTTACCAGGGTTTTCCCTTTACCAACGTCACTTTTTGCTTTCCAAATTCTTCGACTTCTACCTGAAAATTCTCTAGTTAAATAACCAACTCTGCAGTCCTTTCCAGAACGGTAGAATTTACTGACCCTTCTGGTTTTCATATCTTATCGGTCTTTCTTCCAATCTTTTAAAAAATGTAAGACAGTAAAAAGACAAAGAAAACAAAACAAAACAAAACAAAAAATTCCCTCTGGTAATAAAACAGGAAAAAACTTTGCAGCAGGAGCTGCGATTTTGCTGACACCATGAAACAGCATCTCTCTATCTTCAAAACCTGTATCTTCCTCCACAACATTAGAAGTTAAGTTACCCATTATGCCCAAAGCACGTCGGGCACCACCTGTAGGCTTCAACCTTTTCCAAACCTACTTTGAGGATTTTTAATGCTTATACCTCCCTTCCAACCCACCTACCTTAGATAGGAGAGAAAAGAGGTTAACAGGAACAGGAGAAGTAGACCTTTTTGGACTCAGTTCCTGGGAGCAATTCCCCCGGTGCAGTCGGCAGGATTTCAGCAGACCAGCAATTCAACCGAAGTTGCTGCTGGAACCTGGAACAGCAGCTGGAACCCAGAGCCCCGAAGCCTTCACTGGAGCAGTTCTCTCTAGGATCGTCTCAAAGTGGAGCGATGAACAGCCAAACAACACCAAGACCCAAAATGCCCAGGCGTCCTGTTTGGAGCTCATATGTATATCTGTCCTAAGATGCATTTCAGCTGGCAAAAACCAAGCCCCACCCCCACCCCCAGACGAAGTGGTTTGCCTTCTAGTAAATAAACATCACCTGTTCTCTCACACGTCTGTTCCCTATCCCACACTTGGGATCAAAACAAAAGCATGTTTACGTCTATTATAACGCTGTAAAAAAAAACATTGGTAAAATAATATGAACACTTGAGACAAAACAGTTAAGACTGCACTCCTGATGCAGTACCACTAGCCCTGGCTGTGCTGCCTAACTCTTCAAAGTCTTAGTTTCCTCTTAAGAAAAAAATGAAAATAGACCTTTTCTCCACAAAGTGGTTGTGAAAGCTAAAATCATTAACGCTTGGAAGCAGCCAAGTGCGGTGGTACACACCTGTGATCTCAGCACTCAGGAGACAGAGGCAGCTGGATCACTGTGAGTTCGAGGCCAGCCTGGTCTACAAAGAGAATCCAGGACAGCCAAGGCTACACAGAGAAACTCTGTCTTGAAAAACCAAAAGGAAAAAAAGAAAATAAAGCTTGGAAGCGTTATACAGAGCCTAACATATAAGGAGGGAAAACCGTCAGAAGGAGTTCCTTGGAGGCCCTTGGTTTGTTACCGTCCATCCCTCACGGAAGTTCTCCAGCCCCCATCTGCACACTCACTGTGTTTCCAGGCTGCTGACTTATTTGATGACATCTCCTTTCCCCACTGGGAAGAGTAAGCAGCCTGAAATAGTCCTTTCGACTTTCCTGTTTGAGTGTGAACTAGCTATTCACTGTAGTCATGGTTACCATCCCATGAATGTCTCTGAAGGCCTTAGGTAACTGAGACCTGAGCTAAAAATGTCAAGAAAGATCTGGGGGTCTAATCATCAGCATTATCATCTACTGAAAACTTACTGGCATGCCAGATACTTGTTGGAGAATATTTTATTTAATCACCCTGCCAACCCTGTCTGTATTATTTATTATTTGAGTTTATAGTTGGTGAATCAGGTTCAAAGGTACTACAGTATGTGTTTTTCAGAGTCATACAGATGTCTGTCGTGAATTGAGGGTTGTTTCCCGTTAGCCATACACTGTTTTCCCTCAGGCCTGAGGTAGCTACAGAGAAACATCTGGAATATGTTATGGGCAGATAATGTTTGCTGGGTTATCAGTTCCTCTCTGCAGCCACTTGGGTTCTCTGTACTGGGACGTTTTAGAGGAGAGATGGCTTCAGGGTGGCCATCTGGCAACGGTTCACAAAGCTTTTGTGAAGTCACATGTGGTCTCGGGGTTGCCAGGAAAAAGGATGCCTTGATGAGCCAAAATGCAAATTCCACAGGGGAGGAAAAGTGAAAGTGAGCTTGTTCACACCGTGCAGGACTCCAAGGAAATGACACAATGCGAGAGACACAGTGTCCTGCCTTTAGGCTCCATCATATCACAGGGACAATAGTTTGCATTTGATCAGAAACCTGCCTTCCAACAATTTCTTTCTTAGGTCATTAAAAGAAGCAGAGGTGACCCAAATCAAAGTCGCATGTGGGACTGGGAGTTCCCTCACCAGCCTTCAGAGTTTCTCTTGTCCTAGAGACAAGACACGCAAAGCAGCTCTAAGCTAGAAGAAGAAGAAGATGTGAGGTCCGTTACCCAGTCTGTCCCCATTGGAAAAGATCTCCAGGGCTCTTTGCTGGTATTTCCAGAAGCTTCTTCGGCTGTGCTGTCTCCTCTTCTATTTATTTAAGTCTCGGATTTTGTGACAGGGTCTCATGTAACCCAAGCTGGCTTCATTCAACCTTTATGCCAAAGGCTGTCTGATCCCCCCTGCCTCTGTTTCTCCAAAACACACCTGACTTTACCTCTTTTATTTTTCTCTTTAATTTTCTCCTTCTCTCTGCTGGGTTTGCTTTCTCTGAGATACCTGCCCCACTGACCCTGCCCAAGCTAAAGGATTTTTACCAGGAGGGTCTCTCTGCCCAAAGGAAGGTAATATTCCTCTAGCCAAGATGTTACCTGCTTTAAATACCCTTTAATTAATAACCTTCTTCTTTGCCTCCAAGTTATATTTACAACCAAAGACTGTGCCCAAAGAAATCCAGAGACCATTGGTATTTATACAAGAATAATTAAAGGCATTGTTTATAAGCAATGTAGTCTTGGCATTTACAAAGGGGCATTTGGAGATGATTTTTTTTTTTCAAAGAGGATTTGAAAGCTTTTTTCAAAGATTATTAGAATCTCAGTTTGACCCAAAGTTCTGACTGTCTTGGGAAACTATATGCACATGTAATGTTTGAAGTGTTCCTTTTTCAAACAAAAGAATCACTACAGCATGTATAAATAAATTTGAAAATCCAAAGTATAGCTTATGACAATTTATGTTCACAAATACCATCCAGCAAATGTTGAATGAATTTACCTCCTCAAGAGCAAACCATATCTGGATGCTCAGGTGAAAAGCCCTGCTAGACTCATGACTTACTGGCTGCTTATCTTCAGGCTAGAAGAAGTAGGCCATAGCTAATCCTCACGGAAGGGGACCGAATTGAATTGTTGATGGTTAAGACAAAGTGTTAAAAAAAAAAAAAAAAAAGTACAAAGCTTGAAAAGTGACAAAGCTTGAAAAGTGACTCAAGCTGGGGCGTGGTAAAGCATGCATGCCTTTAATCCCAGCACCTGAGAGGCAGAGGCAGGCAGATCTCTGAGTTCAAGGGCAGAGTGATTAGCACTACACAGACAACCTCTATCTGGAAACACACACATACGCGCGCACACACACACACACACACACACACACAGAGAGAGAGAGAGAGAGAGAGAAGATGAAAAGTGACTCAAATAGTTCAAGAGAGAAAGAAGTAGAGTGATGTTTTGGGGGCTGTCTTGATGACCCCTTTATTCTTAAAGGGGACCATTACAGGCTATCAGAATACATACAACCTCTATCTGAACACACACACACACCTCTGCTTCCCCTTCCCTTTGAGTTTCTTACAGAGTATAGTGTAGTTCAGCTCTCATACTCTGGTGGAAACCTGTCACTGGGCCTCACGCAGAGTCAAGTCTAGGACTGGATCTAAGATTGTGTGCACAATAAATCCCTAAGTGATGCTGATGCTTAGGGCCTGTGAGCCGCACTTTTAGAACCACTTGACGAGTTAGTTATTCAAGAATATAACTGGAGTTCTATCCTTGGGTTCGAAGGCTGGCACTACCTTTCACCAATAGGAGGAACCCTGAGCCCCTCCTCTGTACCTCTGTGTCCCCTCACTCCACTCAAAAGGACCGGAAATGCACCTGCTGTGTGGTCCTATGTAGGTGACACAATGCACAAAAGCCCCGTTGTTACATGCAATGTCTCCTCTGGTCTAATTGTTATTGCTACTTCTCCCAGCACATCAATCCTGCTAGCACCATGGGGAGGCACAGGGTACTTCTCAGCAGCATCTATCAATGAGGCCTAAGAACTCTGGATCACCCAGAGCTAGTGTTACAAACCCGGCATGCTCCTGCACACAGAACCCTAGCTTTCCCTTCAAGTCTACTTCAAAGACTAGTTCCCAAATCCTGCCTTGGGTACCACTGAGTCCTGGGGGGCGAAGTGTGGGGTGGGGCAGGGGCACCCTGTGTACACTTTTATTGGCATTTGGTGTTCCTACCGAAAAGCAGAATCTACAGAGGAGAAGCACCCTGTTCCCCAAGCACTAAAAATCAGGTTTGGCTCAATTTGAATGCTTGAGTCTACAAGCCACAGGCCTGAACACACACACACACACACACACACACACACACACACACACACCCCGACTGCTTTGTCAGTAGCAAGTCTGATGCTCATAGCACTTTAAAATTAGATTGATTTAAATAAGAAGACTTGAAAGTAAGTCGGGAAAGTTCAATTGCTTAGACTTGCTTTTTGTTTTTATTATCAACAAACAAGTTAATGGTACACTCTTGGAAAACTATATGCACATGTAGAAATATTTCCCCTTTAAATAGAAGCATTCATTATAACACGTATAAATAAATTTGAAACTTTGAAACATAACTTATGACGCTTATGTCCACAAACATAGTCCCAACGTGAAGAAAAGGAAATCGGACAGACATGCACCTGCTAACAAAAATATATACCATTGTCTGAACCTGGTCTCTCTAAACACAAAGGAATCGAACCCGTGAGAACCTTATTACGTCATAAAGACACACCATAGAGACTACAAGAAGAGAAAAACATTATACGGTCACATAGAGGAGACGGTCTGTACTGATAGTAACACGATACAATTGCGTCACAGAACACAGCTGTAGAAAGACACCGAAAAAAGTTAAAGCCTCGACATTCAACTAATATCTATAGTTTGTGCCTTTTAAAATAAAAGAAAAACCAAAATCCCAACAGAGATGTCTAAACTGCGCATAGAAGGAATCATCAATATACAGTCCGTCCACCCTACAGGAGTAGTCCAGCTCGGATCACTCAACCAGAAATGCAAGCCGAGACACTTTCTGCAAACGTGTGTGTGCCTTTCCCTTTCTCTGTGGCCAGCTACGTGGACAACTGACTCCAATGCAAAGCAGTGCCAGAAAGTTCCATAAAGCTGGTGGAAGAAGAAAATGCCAGTCGGGGTGGCGGAAGGGAGAGAGAGAGACAGAAGGGGGGAAAAAGGAGCGCTGTGAAATATAAAACACGGTTTGCAGAGTTTGAGGATGAAAAGGCATCTGACGTACAGGGCGTCTTTCTGGGCCAAGCGGCTGCGGAGATCGGGTTTGGGAACAGCAAACGGTGTGGAAATCAGTTGCGCTAATGCCGAGATGGTCTCTGGCGAGGTGGGGACAGGCAAGCGGGCTCCAGAAAGTCACTTTGGCTGCCAGGACAGTCTGAATGAGCCATCTCTGCAGTGGCCGGAACCCAAGGACCTGCAGGGAACCAGGGCTGGACAGGCATCAGTACTTTTTCCTAAAGAGAAGCCACGAGACAGTCTGTGTCATCTTGAGCGTGAGAATTTAGGGGTCCTCAAATCAAATCCTCAGCGTCAGCCAGTCTTCCCTCGCCACGTTTGTATTTTTTAAATTGTTCCCTCTGTTTGGATCTTTTTAACTTGTGTCATTTCGTTTTGCTTTTTTATCCTTGCTGTTTTCGGAACTTTTAATTTTTTTTCTAAGAAGTCACTGAGTTGGTTGTAGCCCCCCATCTCTCCCTATCACCTACTTAGGGCTACAGACACACATTCTCCGAGACAGACATACACCCGACACTCAGACACAGCCCCCTGAGAGTGCCCGAAGTCCAGGCCCTGCAGCTCACACCCCCTGGGCAGCAGGTGGAGGAGCCCTGTCCTATGCCCCAGGCAGGTGCAAAGCCAGGGAAGTTTTTTGTTTTGTTTTGTTTTGTTTTGTTTTGTTTTGTTTTGTTTTGTTTGGGGGTTGAGAAAAGGGGTAGGAGAGGGGTTGACATGGGAGCGACGTCATTTTCTCGTTATTCGAATCGCCATAATTTTAGGCCTTCTGCAAAAAAAAAAAAAAAAAAAAAAAAAAAAAGCCACTGGCAGCAGCGACATTAGCCTTGGGTCTACCTACTCCCTCACTCGCCAGCCTGGGCCCAGGCTCGCCCACCGCCGCCTCAGATCGCAGATCAGAACATACTGCTCTTCACTAAGGCGGCTTTGGCACCGTTGGGTCTTTGGAGCGAAGATAAGACGCTGGCGAAGGGGCCTCCGAGAGAATCCGGGATGGAGGTGATAGGGCCCGGGCCGGGAGCCCAGCCTTGTCCGGGGCCCCCGGCCGCAGCCAGGCCTCCTGCCGCCGCCGCAGCCGCCGCAGCCGCAGCCGCAGCAGCCGCAGCAGCAGCGGCAGCCGCACCGCCCTTGCCGGGTTCGCCTCCCGGGCCCCCCGGGCCCGCCGCCCCCGGAGCTCCCGCCGGGCTGGGCCCGCCGCCGCCGCCGCCGTTTGCCCCGCAGCTGGGGGTCGGGTTGGGGTTGGGTCCGGGGCCCCCAGTGCTGTCGGGATCGGTGCTCTTGGCCTCTTTACTCTCGTCGTCCCGGGAGGAGTCTGACTTCTTGCCAGAAGAGCCGTTTTTGGCTGCGGCAGCTGCGGCAGCGGCTGCGCGCTCCTGCTTGCGAAATTTGGCCCGGCGGTTCTGGAACCACACCTGCCCAAAGAGAGGGGAGGTGATGAAACCCGGGAAGGAGACCAAAAAGAAAAGTGGCGCTTGGGATGACCCACTTCGTTTCAGATGGTACATGTACACACACACACACACACACACACACACACACACACACACACACACACACACAC
>OU015747.1:4260286-4272128 GCA_907169655.1 Acomys percivali | reverse complement strand
CTCTCTCTCACACACACACACACACACACACACACACACACACCAGCAGGAGCCCTCCCGAGACTCGACCTACACGCCACGAATTTCCACGCTGCTTTCCAACAGCCTTCACAGCCACAGCTGCAGATGATTCTCGGTTGAAACTTAAGGTGCATGGGTAGTTCTTTGGAAGGAGTTTAGAGAGAGGTCCTGGCTATTCAGTTCAGAGCCTTTGGGTTGAGCTGGCTAAACGGAGAGCACAGAGAACCAGGGCACCGGGAATCCAGGCAAGAGAAGTGCCCCCCTAAGAGGGACAAGCCCATCCGAAGCCGCCACCGCTGGGCAGCTGGGCGCCAGCCCAGGGCTTGTCCCCCGCCCCCCAGTAGTCTGGCTCCAAATGCTTCCACTTGGTCGCGCCAGCCGTCTTCAGGGTGCCAGCCCTGTTCATTGGACCCGACTGTCCTCTCTCTCTTTCTCCAGACGCCCCCTGGTGCCCATCCTCACCAGACCCGAGCTCTGCGCTTCTCCTTGAAGACTTCTCTGAGCTAGAACCGCACGGTTGGATGAGCAAACGCTCTTGACTTCATTTTCCTCTTTGTAGGCCTTGTAGGTTTATTTTGTTCAGTGTCACCGTCCCTCCCACCCGCCCTGGCCCCAGCCCTGGCCCCTCTTTTGTGACTCAGGGTCCTGTTTCTGCTCAGCGATGAAAGGGATGTGGGGCTGGGCCAGGCCAGAGCCCCAGCTCCCTGCTTTGTCCCAGTTGGGCTTTCTACACGCGAGCTCTCCCCTAAAAGTTGTACCAAATGGTTAATTTAATTATTCCAACTATAGACCAACTGCTTCAGCAGCCGCCACCACGCGTCTGGGAGGAAAAAAGAAGCCATCTATAAGAAATAATCTAATAAAAGTGAAGTGTAGAAAAACCCCTCCTGATTTTCAACCGGCACAAATAGAATTAGAGGTTCAGCATCCTTTTCCCAAACAGACCTTTTGTCCAGATCACAACTTCAGCCAACCAGCAGTGTGTACAGTGCCTGCTATTTATTTTAATAGAGGCGGGTGGGAAGCGAGATGGATTGATAGATAAACGGCTTCATGGATAGATGGATGGTTTGATCCATCTTCCTCTGTCTCTCCTTTCTTAGTATGTGTACACGGTTGACTTTTTATCCCCCTGCCAATTTTCTGAATCAGTAAAGGAAAGGCAATCTAATGTGGTAAAAGAAGAGAGAAAGCCATTTGAAGTACAAGAGAAGAAACAGACTACCAGCACATAGACTGTGAGGGGAAAAAATGTTTACATGCTACCAAATGAAAAAGGTTGACCGTTTAAAAGAAACTTTTCTTCCCTCTACTTTGCCATTCATAGGAGCTATTCTTTCTCCTCTTCTTTTTTCTTTCCTTGAAAGTCAGAAACAATGTTAAAAAGACAAGGAGACAAAACCAGCAAACAAAATGCCATTGTGTTGTAGTAACCATTCATGGGAAACCGCTTGCCAGGCCTCTCATGCCTCACTCCTAGGAGGCCGTTTTACCGTCGGCAAGGCACCACAACATGGGGATGAATAAAATATCAAATACCGGTGAGAGTCTAAGGGAATTTTCTGTTTGATTGCTTTATTTAATGTTGCCTCTGGATCGGCCCCCTCCCCCAGCCTGGTGGAGAAGGAACTCAGAGCCAGAATTCTCTGCACCAGAGAAGGATGCAATGTGTCCTTGGCTTTCTCCCCACAAAGAACACTGCAGGCTGCAGGCTGCAACTGTTTCCTCCTTACCTGCACTAAGAAAATAGTTACAGAGTTTTTCAGGACACCAACTCCCAGGACATAAAACAAATGAGCCACAAAACTCTCAAAAACCCAATTGCCAAGGGTGTTCCCTCAGTATTTGAGCTTTTTTACTACACACAACATTTGCAACACAACCCAGATTCACATGTTTCCCAATAGAAACCTTTTTAGGCTTGTAACCAACCTCCTGGCTTGACAATACATGGCCGAGTCCAGTGATGGTTAGCCATGGTGCCCACAGTGATGATGATAATGACATTGGCAAGCTTTTCTTGGAGTCCCTTAGGACTTTGGGTTGGATACCAACTTTTGCATTTGGAGATACCAATCTCTCAGCAGGCTCTAGGTTATCAATGGGGGAAAAGTGGGCAGTCAAGTACAGAAATTCCATTTTTTAGGGGATTTACTAGAAGATACATAGATACAGATGATAATAAGTTAATTCTACATTTCATCTTACATTATGGACAGAATTTATTCATGATTAATATAGTGCTTTATTTTTGTATGCAAATACTGAATGTTAGGAAGAGATGTCACTGTAAAACCTTTTGTCTTTGGCTAGCTGGGTGGGATTGTGTTGTAGTTTTACAGATGACTTGTAAATGGTGTTTATGTATCTGGATTTGCTTTGGAGGTACCTCAAATATAAGTGTTCTATGCTGGTAGTGGGGAGCTGGTCCCAAAAAATGTTCTTTAAAGACCTCTTCCTGGGACACACCTGGTTCCAGG
The DNA here is from genome assembly GCA_907169655.1 of Acomys percivali. Taxonomy (NCBI): domain Eukaryota; kingdom Metazoa; phylum Chordata; class Mammalia; order Rodentia; family Muridae; genus Acomys; species Acomys percivali. The sequence goes on along the minus strand of OU015747.1, from coordinate 4,269,627 downwards.
CATCTTCCCTCTGCTTTTCCCTCCCCCATATAAAGCCACAATTAGCAGAGGGACTGTCTTTATCTTCAGCCGGGAGTTTGGCTAATGGTGGGAACATCTGCTGGGCATTTGATCAGAGTCACAGATGTAAAAGTGACATCTGCTTGTAGCAAAGAAAGGAGAAACAAAATTAAATTAGGCAGGGAGCCCTGTCTGCCTGAACAACAACAGAACTATTTGAAGGAGAGGGGGGAAAAAAAAGAAAAAGAAAACCTGAACTGCCCAAGCCTGCAAACGACAAACAGAGAGGGCTGTGATTTTTCTAAGTTAGCAGCTGCTAGAAGCTGAGGAACAGCATCCCACACAGAGGAGCAATGCTCTGAGCCCTTGAAGTCCACATGCTCCAAAGAAAGTGGCTAGACAGCTTCATTCTCAACCAAACAACACCCCAACCTATGTGACTAAGTTGGGAGCTGAGAGACCATCTTCAGATTGAAGACAGGGTCAAGTCAAAGCTGGGGCCACTGATGTCCTAGGTTGTCTCTGCATTAGCTTGGGCAGAAGTGGAGTTTCACTCAGGAGCTGTATTACAACTTCTACCACCTACTATGAATGAGTTTATGGGTTCTGGCTTATTTGTGCATCTACTGTGTTGGGCAGGGCGGAAGAGCTGGCTTGGTGGTTAAGAGCACTTGCTGCTCTTGCAGAGGACTTGGGTTCAGTTCCCATCACCCACAGATACAAACAGCCTGCAGGCCCAGCTCTAGAGCATACTGTGAGCCCCAGGTACATGCACGGTATACATACTGCAACCGGGCATTCATGCATTCGCATAAAATAAGAACAAACAAGTCTTTTTTTTTTGTGTGTGTGTGTGTGTGTGTGTGTGTGTGTGTGTGTGTGTGTTTGGCATTAAAACTGCCTACATGGTACCTGAAAGGTGGGGAAGGGGAAGAAAGGGGAAGAAAGAGATAATGGCTTAAGTCTTTCCAACCTTGGTAGGCTCTCTCTCCCTTCCTTCTTCCTCCTTGTCTCCACACCCGCCCCCCCTTCTCTCTCTTCTGTCACTCTCTCATTCCCCAAATTTCTCCAAGTGAAGCGCATTGCGGTTATGTATATTAAGTTCCTCATGATAACAAATTCTACTGCACAAGAACTCAATACTTCTTGATCTACCGCCCAAGCCATTTCTGCATCCATTCGTGTTTTCATTGGTCCGCTGCTCAGAGGAGGAGGCCTTATTCTAACCTCAAACTCATCTTGTCTCTGCACTCTGGAGTTCAATGGCTGTGGGACCCATCTTACCCTCCCACAGGTCTTCAAACCCTAGTGCTTCTGAAGTCACAGCCACGCCCACTGACGACAGCTTTCCGTAGCCACGCCCACTGACAGCTTTCCGTAGCCACGCCCACTGTTGCCATTCTTAACTTCTCATTGTCCCTCCCTATGTGTGGTTTCCACACCCTCACGTAAATAAGCTATTTTCTCATCAGGGTCACCAACTCCATTGAAGACTTTCTAAGCCTGGACTTCCTTGAGTGTATTTTATTACTCAGGCTGCTTAGCAAGCATTTCCGGTTTTGCCTACTTCTAGGAACCTAGTCGGACTCCACCTCCCTACCTTCTAGAAGATGGATACTGCCATGTGCCTTGCCTTGGTGATGCCAGTTAGATGAATGTGTGTGACCTGTAGAAAGCAAGAGAAGGCATGCATGCCTTTCCTGTCTCTTTTGTTCTTATCATTAGCAGTGGCCACACTGTTAGCCTTAGCTCTTGAGTAGGGTTGCCGTGGAGGAAGAGATTGCTGAAGACCCACGATGAACAGGTATCTCCTTCAAGTGCTGGGGGCCGCTCCGGAAGAGATGATGTGCGCCTGGGTGGGTGCTACCAGCTGAGTAGGAATGAGTTAATAAAATGATGATGAAGATTTCAGGCACAAGACTCTGTGATAATCAGGGTTCTGGCCAGTTTTGCATTAATTTAACACAAACTATGGTCATCTGAGAAGGAGGAACATCAGTTTTAAAAAAAAAAATGCTCCCATAAGATCAACTGTAGGCGAGCCTATAGTGTATTTTCTTAGTGATTGATGAAGGTGGGCTCAGACCATTGTGGGTGCTGCCACTCCTGGGGCTGGTAGTCCTGGGTTCTATAAGAAAGCACACTGAGCAAGCCATGAGGAGCGAGCCAGTAGGCAGCACCCCTCCACGGCCTCTGCATCAGCTCCTGCCTTGAGGTGCCTGCCCTGCTTGGGTTCCTGTTCTCCCTGCTTTTGCTGATGGACTGTTATACAAAAGTGTGAGTTTCAGGACGCTTTCCTCCTGAAGCTGCATTTGGCCATGGTGTTTCATCACCGCAACGGTGACCCTGAGGACAGTCAAAGGCACCAAAGGCAAGGAAAGCTTGGAGCATTGGGGAGCTTAACACGGAGTTCAGCTTAGGTTTTCCTTATAACAGAAAAGGTAAGAGTGATTGGGGTACACTAAAAAGTACAAGGAGACACATGATAAATTCAGCAAAGCAGCCCCAAGGACAGGTATGAGGCAAAAATACACAAGAGCGATCTAGAATAAAAAGAAGACACATTTCTGCCCAGTGTGTGAGTTCAAGGGGCCCCACAATGATTGTTTAAACAAAACCACCCCAGATACATGAGCTTGCAAGATTTACACTCTGATACTTCAGCTCAAGGATCTCATTAACCCACTTTTTCTAGGCCTGCTATCGCTTGAAGAAGCCATTCCCGCACCCTGACCACATTTTTAAGGTCTCTACTACGTACCAGAAACCTGCTCCTTGGTGTAAACGTGGTTGTGGATAATCTTGCTTTAGAAATGGAACAAACCAAAGATCCGCACATAAGGGGAAGCACCCAGGTCAAAGCAGCACCCCTGTAGCGCACAGTGCTAGAAGGTCTGGCACTACATCTGAAGCTGTGGGACTCATGCCGGACTGGCCATTGGACAGTCTCAGCACTGACCACTCTGCGCAAAGGCCTCTACTGCTTCAGGGACTGGGGTAAGGCTCTGAGAAGTCTAGTTCATTCCTGACGCCCTGTGAACCGATTTAGTGGGGAAGTGACTGGGAACGTCGCTCACATCATTTTCTCTACGGGAGAAAGAAATAACTGCGGACCGGGGAAACCAAGGAAGGTACGTAAGTTACCACTGAGAGGAACACGAGGTACAGAGAACAGGCGAGAAGGGGAACCGCCGGACGGCCCCTCCTTCCTTTCTTGAGATTTTGTGTGGTGCCCCCCTCCACTCCCACCCCCAGGCATATTTTCAGATGAAGCTATGAAGAGGTGATGTCATAGGAAGTCAAGCCCTGTCATGACCGAATGAGCTTCCGGAAGTACATCAGGTGGTGTTTCTTCCCTGCGCCACTACTGTTAGGCCACACAGCTGTCTGCTGATCCCTTGCGCCTCACCCCTGAAGCCTGCCTTCCTCCTGGCTCCCAGGCAGCCTGTGCTGCCAGCGTCACATGCAGCATCACACGCAGACAAGTTCCACTAGCAGGGTCTTTGCATCTTCAATCAGCCCAGGGAGCCCACTGAGGGGTGTTGGAGGAGTGTCCTTAACTGCTCAGCCTGAAAGGTGTTTAAAAAAAAAGTCAACAACATCAACAAAAAAGTGAAAGGGTCTAAAAATATTTCCCTTTCTGGTTTTCAGAAAACCAGAAAGGGAAATATGGGCTCTTTGTGTGGTTTCATTTAGGAAGTTTGTGCGGTTTGCCGGTAAAGTGCTTGTAGCATCATGCATTTTAATGTGGATTTCAGCTGATTCAGAGTTTAGAGACAAATGCAATCCAGTATTCAGGGGCTGGCACCACGTGTCCTAGACCTTGGGAGCCAGAGACAATAAGATGGTTCCAGTATGCGTGTTTGTAGTATTTCCCCTGCTGGACAGACTGGGAATACCCGGTTTCTACTTAAAATGCACATTTCTTTCCTCCAGCTGTTTGTTTACGATAATGAGCTAATTGCACCGTAGAGAATGACAAAGCCAAGGGGTCCCTGAGATAAACTTGCCGTGAAGACCTGTGCTTATTCATAAAGTTTTCACTGTTCAAGGTTGGGCTGGAAGACATGAGGTGGGAAGAGGAGGTGGGGGAGTTGCTCAAGGGAAGTCGGCATGATAGTGGGTAGACACCCCCCAGGTTACCTAGGAGACTAGGGAGCAGCAGCCACCAGCTCCACCCAAACAGCACTAAGAGCTATGGAATCAGTTCTCAAATGACCCAGGATGGGGCCAGAGCTATGCTTCAGAGACAGGGCCGAGGCCATGGCCGGGCTCCAGACTGGCCTTGGCCAGGCTTGAGTTCATGAGAGAAATGTCTTCATTAACCACTGCTGGGCATCCATTTTTCTCCCATATGCTGAAGGTGCTCTTGTAGCTAAGGGAGCTCTTCAGCCGCACCTTCCTCTCTGTGCAGACAGCCAAACAAACAAGCAGACAGACAGACAAGAGCAGTCCATGGAGAGGACTTGGGAATTTCCCAGCATGCTCATGATCTACCATGGAGGAAAAAAACAGTAGTCCATGGGGGCATGTTTCCATCCATTTTTAAAAACTGCATTTAGTTTTGTAAAAATGTGTATGAGCAGAAGGAGAAAGGACAGAGAAGGTATGGGAGAAAGTCAGAGCTCTGAGGGCTGCTCCTGAGGGCTGGCTAAGCCGGAGAAAGCCAATACCGCCCAGAGACTTGTGAGACAGCTGACTCCGGCTTCCTTACTCCTGTTTTTATTACTTCCCTTTCTTATTTTGAAGTAGCAAATATCTACAGTATAAACCACCATGGGATGCAGAAGACAAAATGAACAAAAAGAAAGCAAAGGCCTTGATGTTCTCCCATGTCTTCCCTGTCTTTTCTCCTTGTGCTAATACGCATTTTTACAAAATGGGCTACCATCTTCCCCAACGACATAGCATAAATTCCCAGTTAGGAAAGCTTTGTATGGTCACATAGTATTTCAATGTACAATAAAAACCAGTTTGTTTTGACAACTTCACATTGTTGGACAGTAAGAACGCTTTTAATTTTTAAGAAATATATTTAAAACACTTCTCAGGACAGTCTTTTAGGTAGGCCTTTCTGTACATCCATGGATTTAGGATTGACTGATAGCATGGGAACTCTATGGTGACAAGGAAGGGTGTCTGTCCTGAAAGGCTGTGCACACATGCTGCAGATTTGCCTTCCAGGAAGGTGACACATGAAGCAGAGCGTGGGGGGCGTCTCTCCCGTGCATCCCCGGCCTCACCAAGAAGTGTGGTCCATCTGCTCTCAACTGTGCCATTGTAAATGAGCAAGAAAAACGCTGCCCAAAGAAGCCAACAACCCCACGCAAAGGAACAAAGGCAGGAATAAGTAATCCTAAATATTAACAGTAACCTATAAAAATAGAGTTAAGATGACAAGGCTTAAAAAATCTAATGATGACAAAAGGACCCTCTTTAGGTTTGAAGCCAGATGACAAGAGGAATAAATTCCACCTGGGATTGATTTTTTTTTCAACATTGAAAAATGATGAAGAAAACCAAATAAAACTCCTGTTTTGACTCTGCCTTTTCTGTCAAAGAGAATAAACTTCAGTAAGGAAGGATTACTGGGAATGCCATTGACAGCCACCAGAGCCAACGGCTGTGCCTGACCTAGAAGGGGTCTGCCTGACCACTTCTGTGAGTTCCTACAGAGCTCCGAGGCCCAGGGAACACGCCGGCGGGATGCTGAGTGACTGCAATCTCCGTAGGACCATGCAGTACGGAGAAAGACCTGCGAGACACGCGGTCGATGGGATGCTCAGCACACAAGCACAGGGACCCAGGTTCAACCACCAGCACCCACTTTAAAAAGCCAAAGGCTGGGTCTAGTGCCATGTTTGTAATCCCAATAGCAAGGCGGCGGAGACAGGTGGGTCTCTGGGGCTTTCTGGCCAGCCAGCCTAGCTTACACAGCAAGCCCCAGACCACCGAGAAGCCCCACCTTAAAAACCAAGATGGATGGCTCCTGAGGAACAACACCTGAGGTTGTCCTCTAGCTTATGCATACACACATGTACACACACACACACACACACACACACGTATACACACACATGCTACACACACACACATACTATGCATGCACACACGCACGCTCCACACACGTACACACTCACATACATACATAAGCTCCCCCCCACGCTCCACACACACACACATGTATACAGACACACATGTACACACACACATGTACACACACACTCACATACTCTCACAGGCATTCGCATGCTCACTCGCACAGGACTGAGACAGAGGTGGGAAGGCTGCTCTTCTGACGAGCTGTTTCTTTTTCAGGAAACCAAAGTAGGTTCTGAAATGCAAACGGCCACAGAATTCCAGAGAGAATTTGACAGTGAACAAAAAGGATTAAGGAAAATGCCTACACGAAGGGTCAAGAACCATATATATAAAGGTGGCGTCAGGAACCTCTACCCCGGAAGTGGCAGGTGTCCGTTCATCACTGGCCTTGCTTCTCACACACCCATTCTGCTCCCAGTAGGCTGCTAAGGTGAGTCTAAGGCACCACAGGACCCTCTCCTCACATAGCCTCATAGCTTATCTAAGAGACAGGGCTTTCTTTAAGAATAAAACAAAACAAAACACAATTGCAGTGCCACCCTCATACCAATTAATAATAATAATAATATAATAATAATAATAATAATAAGAAGAAGAAGAAGAAGAAGAAGAAGAAGAAGAAAGAAGAAGAAGTAACAACGTCTTCACCTCCTCAATTATCCAATGCTCATTTCCCAGATTGACTCACAAAGGAGTTTTGTTTTTACCTTTTCTTTTTTTCTCCAGGTTATGCTGTTTGATTCAGAATCCAAGCACTGCTGGTGCACACATTGCCCTTAGAATTTTTGCAGCTCATCAATATCTTTTGATCTATAGACTTACCTTCTGTCCTCCCTTCCTCTTTACGAATAATATTGTGATAACCATTATTAGTGATTATTAAAATAATCTCTGTGTTATCTTGCAGTGCTGAGCCATGAATCAAACCTAAGCCCTTACCCCCGCTGACCAAGTGCTCTGTTGTGGAGATATCTCCCTTGCCCTTATGATTAATTTGAGAAGAAAATGGATCACATATGTTATGAATGTTCCCATGGGGCCATCTTACTCTGGTTGTATGTATTTCCTGTAACCTGGTAGCTGATCCCAGAGGCTTGATCAGCCACACGTTAGAGTTGAGTTTAGTTTTGGGGTTTGCTTTGTTTTGTTTTCAAGACATGGTCTCGCTGTCCTCGTTGGCCTGGTACTCCCTGTGTAGACCAGGCTGGTCTTGAACTCACAGAGATCCACCTCCCAATTGCTGACATTAAAGGTGTGTGCCACAGCTCCCACCTCTGCATTTTCAGGTCTTTAGCTAGGATACTCTGCAGGGGTGCTGCGCTGAAAGCTGTTTGTCTTTGGTAGTGTGGAGTTTGCTCTCTGCCACTTGAATACTCCTCCCAGCTGGGACCACTCCTTTGAATGTTGCACATCCCCTTCCTTAAAGATGTGAGAGGTTGTAAGTTAACTTACTGGCTAGGATGCCGTTCAGGAGAGGTCGGGACTGTGCTGTGGTGGTCCACTCCCACAACGCTCACACCAGGGAGCCGTGGAAGGAGCTTGTGAATTCGGGCCAATCTGGGCTGCTCAGTGAGACTCAACTTCAAAGGAAAGGAAGAGGGGAAGGAAGAAACGAGGAAGGAGGGATGGAGGCAGAGGGGCGAAGTGACGGAAAAAGAAATTTACCATCAGTCTTTAAGTCCCTAAGAGATGATAGGCAGGATAGATGCTGGATTCTTTGCATTTGATTAGCAGTTTATAGAAAATGGGTGTTTTTCATCGACAGCCCACAAAGCTCATCAGTGGGATTTTTCTTTTTCTTACAGCATCATCCACTCACAGATCTACACATATTTTTCATATTTCTTTCAGTGCAGTAAGATATATTCTCTGTCTGTCTGTCTCTCTCTGTCTCTCTGTCTCTGTCTCTCTCTGTCTCTGTCTGTCTCTCTCTTTCTCTCTCTCTCCCTCTCTCTCTCTCTCTCTCTCTCTCTCTCTCTCTGTCTGTGTGTGTGTGTGTGTGTTCATGTGAGTGCATGGAGGCCAGAGGTTGACCTTGGACATCTCTCTGAGTTGCTCACCACCTAATTTTTGAGGCAGAGTCTCTCACTAAACTTAGAACTCATCAATTGGCTAGCCTAGTTGGCAGTCCCGCCTGTCTCTCTGTGACCCTAGCACTCAGGTAAAAGATGCACAATCACCCAGATTTGGGGGGGGGGGGTTGAGACAAGGTTTCTCTGTGTAGTCCCGGCTGTCCTGGAGTCACTTTGTAGACCAGGCTGGCCTTGAACTCACAGCGATCCGCCTGCCTCTGCCTCCCAAGTGCTGGGATTAAGGCATGTGCCACCACACCCGGCTTCACCCAGTTTTTATGCTGGGGCTCCAACATGTCCTCTTGCTTATACATCAAGTGCTTTGCTGATGGAGCTATGTGTATCCTCTGCAGTGGCATTTTTAACATTCAAGTTAGCCTAGCTCAGATTAGTGGGGCTGTCTTCACAGCTTATAATTCAATTGACAGGTCCCTGAGGGTTCCCCATAGCTTCCTCTCTGGGTGGAGCAACCAAATGGTCTAGCCTCATCTTTCCCATCTTTGCCTATATCTGGCACCAGCCACTCATCAAGAAGCCGTGACTTTTCCTTATTATGATTTAGCATTTGAGAGCCACCTTGGGTGCTATACAGGATTTTGTAGTGAGTGGTGTGTTAGAAAAGAAGAGGCTGTCAGTAGGTCCAAGATCACCAGTCATCAAATAAGAGATGCCTAATTCTACATGAGGGCGAGGACAATTAGGCATAAGCAGCCTGGGAGACAAGTCAAGCACAGAGAAATATGCCTGGGGTCAAGGAATAAGGCTTCATCGAAGAGCAATAAGCAATAGAAACAGGCAGGCAAGGTGTTGCGGAAGCGGGTTTGCGGGCAGAGCAAGGGCCGAAAGCAAAGGCTGAGCGTCCGAGCGCATGGCACGCTCTCAAGAGTCCTCTTTGTTTCATTTCCTTTGACAGGGTTAGTGGATTTAGAGAGCGGCCAATGCCACGGACATAATGAATCTGGACTTCAGCAGAGCGTTCGTCCAGGCCTGTCACAATATCGCTGTGGACAACATGGAGAAATATGGGCTAAACAATAGTACCATTAGATGATTAACAACATTAGGTGAATGGATGACTCCAAAAGAGGCTGATTAGCAGATTGATGTTAGCATTGGGGATGGGCTCCACTGAGGGACTGAGGCCTCTGTCTGTCGGGCTCCACTGAG
>OU015747.1:4228446-4240232 GCA_907169655.1 Acomys percivali | reverse complement strand
GAGAGAGAGAGAGAGAGAGAGAGAGAGAGAGAGAGAGAGAGAGAGAGCGCACCACCATAAAGGACTCTTGGGTCTTCTGTCTCCTTTTCTCCAGCTAGACTCTCTGTCTGGAACAGAAGGTCATCCACCTGGCCCCAACATCCCTCAAACAAAAGGGTCTATGTCTGGTGAATGTAAGAAAACAAAACAAAAAACTTCTGGAGAAAGGAAAAAGGGAGAGGTAGCAAGCCAACCCAGCCAGAATAAGTGCTCCAGTTTAAACACCAGGCGATCTCTCAAAAACAGAAGTGTTCTCTTGCAAAAGAAACACCACTATCACCGCACTTCTGAGGATGGCAGGATCGTGAGGGTACACAGGTTGACTGGTGGGCGGGGCAGGGTGCTCTGCTATTCTTTAAGGCAGAGGCGAGCTCCACCATTTTGCAGATGAGATCTAAGTCCTGCCAAACTAAACTGCATGGATCTTAGTTACCTAGGTAGATACAGAGCTTTACTCTTAGCCCAGAGTCCAGAGACAGTGAATTTGACGGCTCCACTCACCCCCCCTTCCTCAGCTAGGTTCACCTGGTCACCAACCCCCACTCCACCAAGGGTGACGGGAGACAGCAGGAGTTGGGGGGGGGCAGGTGATGGGTCTTTATAGTGAGTCAGAGCTCAGGCTGGGGGTCCAGCAGTCTGCCCTTGGGCCTTTCTGAAGCTGCAGTGTCTCTCAAACAATGACAGCAGGGACAGATGCCAAGGGTTTCTGAAGGCAGAAAGACCCATGCCTCAGCTCTTTTTTTTTTAAGGGGGGCGGTCATTAAGGGAATGGGCCTCTTTCACCCTGTTATTTTTCCAGGTCCTTCAGACAGAGCAAGGTGAAGAACAAGGGCAGGAAAGAGTGAGAGAGACAGGAAGAGAGGGAGGTGGCAGCAAACCAGGATCCACCCTCGTTTCCTACCTGTGCCTAAGGAGGTTCTGATGCTCACTGACTTTGAAGGCAACAGCTGGGTTCTGTGAGGCGTTTAAATGGGTGACAGGAAACCACAGACCATGGGCCCTCACTTTCTCCTCTCTCACAGCCCCCTTTGTTTAGTGCTTTTTAATTTCTAGGGTGCTGTCTTTAAGGCCCAGCAAGGTGCATAACCAGGACCCATCTTGTACCTGGGTCCCTTTGTGCAAAGGGCTTCGATCTTGCCCTCTGCTGGGCTCTAAATAGGACACGCCTCCTGTCCCTGTCTGAGTTTTTAATTCTTAGTGTCTTGGCTCTTTTGTTCTCTACATCACAGGTCTGGATAAGGAAGGATAAGAGAAAGGGGTCAATGACAAGTTAAGGTTTTTACATTTCAGCTGTTGCGAAATTTAATAATTAGGATAAATGCTTTTAATTCAAGGCCAAATATACAGAATAGTCAAAAAAAAATTAAGCATAAATTCTCATCACACCATGTCGGAGTGACTGAAATAAGGAGTTTGGAGTGAGGAGAGCCTGGACTCAGCCCTTCCCGAGCTGTGGGGCTTTGATCAGCTATTGGCACCATCTAAGCATTTACTTTCTTAACCGGTAAGAAAAACAGTGGCCGGAACAAACGGCTATTGGGAGAACTAAACAGGACGGTCTCTTAGAAGCTCTTCACAGCATCAGGCGTACCGTAGGCAACTGAGAGGGGGAACTGGTTTATTTGATTTATAATTCCAGGTCATAATTCATCGTTGAGAGGAGGGCAGAGCAGGGACTCAGACGATAACTTGGCAGTAAACTTCGATCCCCTACCCAGATCTGGCCAATGGACAGGACATTCTCCACAGTTGAGTGGAGAGTGGGGTCTGACTTTCACAGGAACTCTGGTGCCCCATATTTGACCATGTCCCCTGGATGGGGAGGCCTGGTGGCACTCAGAGGAAGGACATCAGGCTACCAAGAAGAGACTTGATACCCTATGAGCATATACAGGGGGAGGAGGACCCCCTCAGTCACAGTCATAGGGGAGGGGAGTAAAGGGAAAATGGGAGGGAGGGAGGAATGGGAGGATACAAGGGATGGGATAACCATTAAGATGTAATGTGAATAAATTAATTAAGAAAAAAACTGACAACTTGAAGCAGCAACCTTGAAGGGAAGGCGCTTGCTGCCTAGCCTAAACCTCACTATACAGCCCAGGGCCACCTGCCTGCTCACCGTGGGCCAGACCCTTCTACATCCACCCATCAAGACAATCCCTCGCAGACATACCCGGGATTCCAGGCTGGGTCAAGTTGGCAGTTAATGCTAACTACGATAGGAGGAGGAGGAGGAGAGGGAGGAGGAGGAGGAGAGGGAGGAGGAGGAGGAGGAGAGGGAGGAGGAGGAGGAGACACCCAGTAAGGCTCAGGGATTCCTGAAACCAGGGCGGGCATCAGTTATCTGAGCTCAGCCATCTGGGTTCATTCACCTGAGACAGGGGAATTGAGCTAAGGACAACCATGTGGGTGAAACAGGAGCTCGAGATTCACTCATTTTGGATCTACTTACATTCACCACTGACTTTAGGCTCTGTGTTTTTAAAGGATCCAGTTGAGTGAGGCAATTATGGAAAAATTCTACCTGGCAGTTATAGTCCCAGTGGGAAAAAGTACCTTTATAGATATGATTATATATTCTTCATTGACCATTGTTTTTAAAAAGTATTCTTTTTTTTTTTTTCAAGACAGGGTCTTTCTGTGTAGCCTTGCCTGTCCTGGACTCACTTTGTAGACCAGGCTGGCCTCGAACTCACAGAGATCCACCTGTCTCTGCCTTCCCAGTGCTCAGATTAAAGGCGTGCACCACCACACCCAGCAAGAAAATATTCTTTGCTGAGAACTCTGTACTAAGATGATTATCTCCCTTGCTAGGGCCTTGGGACTAGACACAGCCCTGGCACATGCTCTTGACTGCCCTTTGGAGCCTATGAGAAAACCTTGCAAGGACCAACTGTAGGCCAGTAGACCTAACCCTGACTTGCCTTTCCTATGCAGAGTTGTTCAATGCTTCCCTGTGTCTCGACAACAGAAATGTTTTGTTCATAGGAAAAACGTTATTTACAGATCTACCTATTAAGCAGGCATAGTCATGCATGTCTGTCATCTCTGCACTTAGGACACAGAAGCCGGAGGATCGTTACAAGTTCAAGAGCAACCAGGTTAGTAAGAGTGAGTTCTGCAAGACACCATTTGAAAAAAAAAAAAAAAATCTAGCGCCTATGAGGAAAGTTTAGCTATTCAGTTGAGTGGTGTCAATGAAGCCAACCTGTTTCCTATGTTGCTTTTGACAGTGGGGTCAGCTATATCTTCTTGTAAGAGAGCACTTCCTTGGCTGCTAGACGCTTGCTCTCACCAGGGAGATCTGAGCAGAGAGTTTCTCTGTCACTCCTTTTCTCTCTGCTTAAAAGATACCACAAAGCTTGTCTGGGCCACTGCAGGTGAAAGTGCTAGCTAAGGGCAGCTTGTCTCCTGCGCACCACAATGACGTAGGCTTTAAAAAGCAAAGCACAAGAAAGAAATGATGCTCTGAGGATGAGCAGGAGACGCTTAGATCATTCATTTTCCATGTTGGGGATCAAACCCCCAAACCCGGACTCATGCCGGGACGGTGCTCTGCCACTGGGCTGCATCCCCTTGTAGAATTTACATGTTAATTCCAGCACCCAGAACTCAGGAGGTTTAGACAGGAGGACCAGGAGTGTAAGGTCATCCTGGGTGCACAGGGGCCAAGTGGTGCCGCCGAGCGAGCCTCTGCTGCAACAGGACTTGTAAGACAAGTGCGTGGCATCATTTAAGTGGGATGATGTCTGTATCTGGGCAAGTGTCTGAGCCATTACAAGGTTACTTCTAGTCTGTCCTGTTGGTCTGTGAGCACTGGGCTACACACCGAGAGACTTTAGGGACCGTGACAACCTAGTGGTGTGTGTATGGCTCTGAGCTGCCAGGTATTGTGTGTGTTGAGGGACAGGTGAATCCATGACCTCATGAGTGGACCCTTGCCCGTCCCCCCTTTCCCAGTCTCCACACACCCATGGGAGGGCAAAGGGGAGGAGACAGGACCTAATGGTGTGACAGGACTGTTCTCACCCTCTGGGAACCAAGAGAGGCAGTTTTCAAAAGTGCTGGACCAACCCCAGTTAGCGAGGAGAAGAGAAAGAGTTCCAATCAAGGGGTCTGGCCTCTGAGGGCAGCACAGCCAGAAACTCTCACCCAAATTAAGGGAGACAATTACACAGAGACGAGCTGCCAGAGAAGGGGAAATACTGAAACCGTTTTATCCCAATTATGCCCTCCTCCTTTGCAGAAACACACAAGAACATGGAGTCTAATTTGGGCTCCTCTTGCTTTGAGGACCTGAGGGGAAACCAGCCTCGCGGGTTTTTTGTTTGTTGGTTGGTTTTGCTTGAAATTCTTGTGAGAGAAGAAAGTAAACATCCCGGTAGTTAGGATCCTGACTAGGCTTTTCTCACGGGACAAAGCATACACCGGAAGTTTCTCTTTTTGTTGTGGCTGCTGTTTCCTGTTTATTTGTTTTGTTGTTTGACACTTAAATAACCATGTGGCCGTCAATATCTGATGCTTCTCTTTTAGGGAAAGAATATAAACTCCCCCAAGTTTATATCACATCATGACTGATGTAATTTGGGGAACAATACCATCTCATCCATTTCTGTGACAGGCACATTTTGCTCTTAAATAATTAAAGCATTTAATCCCAGGTTTCCCTTTCTGCCCCTTAATGTGTCATCTCATTAACCAGGCTGTGCTTGAATTGGATCAGCAAGGTTTACTGGAGATGATATCAAAGTGTGTGAGTGGTGTGTATGTGTATGTGTGTGTGTGTGTGTGTGTGTGTGAGTGTGTGATGGAGCACCATCTATTTTCTGCTAGGCATTTGACTTAATGACAATCCCTTCCACTTATCCATTTCATTATCTGCTTCCGTGTCTTCGGCAGGACTATAAACCATAACCAACAAGAAAAGATGGCACGCTCCTCAGAGTAAGCCTCAGTTTTCATGTGTATTGGATCTTTTTTGTAGGGTTCTGGCAACCAATTGGAAAGGAACAAAACATTTCCTTGCTTTCTACCTGAAGTGCTGCTCACACTTCCGGCCACCTTGGGAAGGAACCCCTGGCTGGTGAGGCTGAGGAAACAATAGGTGAGGAGGGGTGGGCGGGAAGCTCTCTGTGCCAATACTTTGAAACAGCGCGATTCCCTCCAGCCACAGACAGCCCTTATAATTGCCACGCTCCGGCCTCACTCCCTTCCACTTCCTTCCCCCGACTTCCTTTCCTAGGTACGCTGATGTTCTGGGTCAATCCTAATTGTATTTGTGTGGAGCACTAAAGCACACAGGATTCTCTGCTTCAACAGGCATTATCTTCGAGAATACAGAGGCGCCCTCTCCCCGCTTCTTCCTTCCTTCACAGGAATTTCCTGACGGTAAAGAAAGTTCAGATGTTATCAGTGCAAACCTTGGGCCTGCGGTCCAGAACCACCTGCGTCCTTGTTAGGGATGCGGTCTCAGGCCCGATTCACTGCACCAGAATCTCCAACGTAACCATCACCTCCTGGGGTCTGCTTGAACTCTCCGGGTCTAAAAAGCACTGCCTTAGGTCAAACAGATTAGAAAAACAAAAACCAAAACCAAAAAACAAACATGAAGCTGTCTACAGTGTGTAGTTACAGATACGTAGTAATGCACAAATTAAATATTTGCTATTCTGTTTCCTTTCCATGTTTCCCAAGTCCATAGAGGAGAGTATATAAATGTCCCAAGAAAATGTTTATAAAGATGTCTGGATGAGAGGAAACAGAGCAAATCTTAGCACAATGGCTATGAGATGCCCAGTGACAGTGACTAAGCAGCATGCAGCAGCACTGAGCTCCCCCATCCACCCAGTGCTACCCTGGGTTCTTCTACTCTTAGATAATTTCAAAGCAAACCGACCAACCAGGAAAACCTATGGCCACGTCAGGAGGCCTCCTTTGGGTGGGAGTCCCCTCTGGGATTAAGATAACATCACACCACCACGCTCTCAAGCTCACGGTCACCAATCCGGCCGCGTTGACAGGCAGTGGGGACCTGTCAGAGCTGGATGCTAGAGAGATGACTCGGCAATTAAGAGCACCTGCTACTTTTGCCAAGGGCCGAGGTTCAGTTCCCAGCACCCACACAGTGGCCCACAATCATTTGATCCTCCCTCCAGTTCCAGGGGATCCAACATGGCCCCACCTGACTGCTGAGGGTACCGGGCATTCATGTAGTGCACGTACATACATGCAGGCAAAATACTAGTATATATCTTTAAAACAGAAGTCCTGTGGTCTATAGGGATCTATTGGGTCTACAGCGGGCATCACCTTTCATGCAGGATGCCAGTTAGTTTGCCTGAAGGAATCGCGACAAAAGAGTAAGATTACCATAATTTCTGGCTCTGGCTTCCCATCACATCACATACTTTCTCCCTCTGAAATGCATTTCCCCATACTAACATCTTCCTATGGGGGAGGGTAGGAAGGGATGGGATGGGGTGGAGTCGGGTGAGATGGGATAGAGTGGCATATGGCAAGCTGGCATCTCATCAGAGTTCAACCCATGGGTCTTGGACTTTCAGCCTCAAGAACTGTGAGCTAAATAACCTTTTCTCTCTCTGTTACCTAGCCTCAAGTATTTGGTTATAGCATCAGAAAAAATGGACGGGCAGGAGGCAAAGAGCTTGGCACTGGGACCAATCATCTCTCTTTTCCTGGAATAAGAGACTTTAGCAGAACACAGAACTTGCTATTTTTAGAACCATGACAACAACATCAAGATAACCAGGACGGTTGGGTATTCTAACTTTGGGTATTCTAACTCCATTTATAAAACTCAACCAGGCTAATGGAATTGGACCACAAAGAGCAGTATGTTAGAGGCAAACTGCTTTCATAGGAATAATTTACTCAAACTGCAAGCTAATCCTAGCCCTTTCTCTTGAAGAAAAAAAAAAAAAAAAGAATGACAGATCATCCAAGCAGATGACTCTACGTTGGCAGGAAGGGCCCAGCTCTTGTTTTCAGCATCAACAGATAAGCTCATTTTTAACTAAACGCTGCACTAACTGCATTGGTTTTTAAGGCAAGGCTAAAGGCGTTAAGAAAATACCCAGAGGGCACAGAGACCACCATGTCTGGGGTCTGATGAACCACACAGGGGGGCTTAGGGGGCTTGTCTCCTTCATGGGTAATCCTCTGCTGCTGTCACTGACCACATATTCCAACCCAGTGCTGTTAGTAGTGTTAACCTTTGGTCACTTCGTTGAGCTGTTCTAGTCCCCCCCCCACACACACACACACACACAACTGTGCCCAAGGGCTCTCACAAGATGCCAAGGGTACAAGTTCTTGCTCAGGGTCCAACAGCTGTCAGAGCAGATGGCTGGGGGTTTGTACACTGCGCCCCCAGCATCATCCTTTGGCTCTAGAGCCACCAGGAACAAATTGACAAATTAGATTAACTGGGGACAATATGCTGTTTGCCTGGAACGCTCCCTTTATACCCTCACACACTTTCCTGTGTTCTTTTCATGACCTCAGGGTAGAAGACATTAGCCACCTCTCTGGCCAAATGAAACTGAGAGGAAATGCAGCCACCCTTGGCTGCCTCTTTTGTCTTATAACTGAGTGTCTGTGGAGTCCCACGTGGAGCCAGCTTGTTCCCGGGTGTGGCGCTCAGATCACTCCTGGCCCCACTTGGTTTATTTTGGCCTTGTGTCCCATGCACTTGATGGCTTATGTGTCCATTCCAAAAGTCTCTCAACCCAGTGAAGCAAAAATGTAAGCAACTGGTCTGCTAGGAAAATCTTATTTTTCCCCTCCCAACTCCACCTCTGCTTGTCTTCTCAGCTTCTAGTAGTTTCCCTGATGGACACCACCACATGGGGTGACTCTCAAAGGGCTTTGTGCTTCGGGACAGCGTGTGTGTCCCTGGATTTGTGGAAGGTGCCTGTGTGGCTGGGTGGGGAAGTCGTCCTGGGAAGTCTGTGGGAATTCCTGAGGGAGCCCTGAGTTGCTATGAATAGCCTGGCTTTCCCTGAGGAGATTCACAGAGGAGCCTCCCGCTGTGCCCTCTCGTCCTCCACTTGATGAAGGAGACAAGCCCAGGGCTCCAGAGGTTGGGAAGGGCTCAGGGAGGAGGCCCGTTAGGGGACAAGCTTTCTTGTGTCCAGATTCCACTTGGGTGACCCTGAGAAGAGAGACTGCTGGCCCTTATCCAGGGCCACAATGCCCCATTTACAAGCTGCAATTAGTCTCAAACAAAATTTGTGCAATACACCACTAACTGTCAGCTCAGGAGGTTGAAAGTTCAATCCTGGGGAGGTCAGGGTGCCATCCAAGGGGCTGATGATTCTGGTCACAGCTCCCCCTCCCCCACCCCACCCCCACCACAGAGGGGACCCAGTGGTGGGGAGAGACCACATTCCAGATTAGAATGCCTACGAAGCGGAGTAAGAAATGCCAGGGGGCTCACAGCTCTGAGGGCAATTGATTGGTACAGCAGGAAGATGTGCCCCTTACACAGTGGCCGCTCTCAGAGGAGCGACTTAGTTCATACTAAATGTAGCCATCAGAGGAAAAAAAGCAAGACGAGCAAAGTCTGCTATTTATTGGGATTTATGTCCTGTCTGGGAGTTTAAGCAGTTTTCCTTGCATACTCCATATAGAAATTTTTTTTTAAGGCCAGAGGGGTGTAAAAACATGAGCTGCTCTTTGCTAAACCAAAATGTGCAAATAGTTCTTCTGAAAGGATAACAAAAGAGCCCATTTCACCTTTAAATACCAGAGTCAGAAACGGGAAAAGGCTACAGCTGACCGGTGAACAACCCGAGTTAATCAATAGTGGATGACCATCAGGAGGGTGGGGCGCATTAACCCTGCTGAGGCCCAGGTGTGGAGCATGCTCTTTTCCTTGTGGTACTGCGTTAACACTTCCCACTTTACCTCTTTCTCCTTTGAACTGTAAGTACTCTCCCATTCTATCCCCTGAGCTCTGAGGATCCTGGAATTACGCTGCACTGCAGAGAAACGGGGAGCATGTCAGTTTAGAGGCGGGGTTCGAGTGGTGTATTTATTTATTTATTTGTTTATAGTTATGGGCGTGCAACAGTTGCCAATTGCACGATATGGGATCCTGTAGAAGAAAGTAAATTTAACGATTTCACTCACCTGGGGAAGGCATCCACATCGTGCGTTTTTATTTAAGGCACCTAAGCGCTAACCCTGAGAAAGCCAGAGAAAGACTGGTCGGTTTTTGCAAACTTTCAGTCAGTACTAAAGCTGATAAACTCACTGAGCCCACACAGAAAGGCACTCGGTGGCAGACAGGACATGGCTCCAGGCAGGAGGAGGAGGGACTGGCCATTCCATCCTCTGGCCTTGTTTGTAGGACCCCGTGCAACTCAGAGGCCCTAACATCTTTGCACATCTTTTCCAGGCTCCCAAATAGGCCAAACCCAGATTTCCAAATGTAAGACTGCTAGAGACAACAGATACGGTGTGACACCCAGTCTCCCAACAGAGAGCACCTTTCCTCCCACTCTCCTCTTGCAATCACCAAAAACCATCTGGTGCGGATGGGAACTTAGCAGGGCCTCTCTTCCCAACATGTGTTCAGGGAGACAACCTTTCCCCTTCTCTTCCTGCCACCTTCCTCCCTCCCTACACCCACCTCAACACTGTACCCCAAGTCAGCCTTAGCAAACACAGCTCTGCACAGTGGGCCGAGACCGTGGGCCAGACCGTAGCGCTCCGTGATAAATTAATGTGATACCTCCCGTCACCTGGTGGGTAATTTTTTTCTAATTAAGTTAATTGGATTTTTTTTATTATAAAAGGAGTGCATGCTCATTATTAAAACATGTGTGAAAAACAGAAAAGTGGGAAGTTGAGAGGAAAAAAATAAATCCTACAGGTGGGTAATAACAGCCCCAGAATTATTCGTCATTTTGACTGGGCTCTGTGTGATCTTGAATTAGCTTTCTACAGCCAACTATGGCTCTACTTTCTCGTTCACCTCCCTTTGTCTCCCCGAAGTCAATGTCTGAGCTATGTACCACTGTTCCCTTGGAGAGGGGAAAAAACTCCTCTCTCTGCCTGAACCTTGGGACCACTTAAAACTTCAAGGTACAAGTGTGCCCTTCAGAGTCGACTGGCCCTTGCACTCAGCATGCCTCCTCCAGGCTAGGCATAACCTTGTCATCTACACCCATGAGAGGTCATGAATTCATCTCCCCCGCCCCCAACAATCGAACTCTGAGTTCTCTGAAATACAGTGTTTTATAGTACAGTGATATTCCATGTCTGCCTGAATTCATAATGATCTTTTTACGTCTCTCGCTATAGAACGCCGTAGAATGCACACATTTCTTTTCCATATTGTTTGTTTAGTGCTGGGGATTGACCCCATGATCTTACTCATGCTAAGTTCCTCCTACCACTGAGCTGCCCAGCCACTAACACACAGACCTGCACATTTCTACAGAGGCGAATCATGAAGCAATTACCATGCAAGATTTTTGGCTCAGGTACTAACGCCAAGGAAGCATCAATCTGGCCCACCTGGAACTCAGTGAGGAAACAGGAGACACCAGGAGAGCTAGCTCCCCACAGGCAAAGCAACGTCACAAAAGCAAAGTCCCCACTGCCACATACCCTCTCCCTTTATCACTTGATGTGAATCCCAGTCAAGAAAACAAGGGTTCTGGCTTTGTTCAGCAGTGGGAAGTGCTAATTGAAAAGCATCGCTGGCCCAGCGTGGTGGTGCACGCCTTTAATCCCAGCACTTGGGAGGCAGAGGCAGGCAGATCTCTGTGAGTTGGAGGCCAGCCTGGTCTACAAAGTGAGTACAGGACAGCCAGAGCTGTTACACAGAGAAACCCTGTCTCGAAAAACCCCAAAAAAATAAAATAAAATAATAAAATAAAAGCATCAATGAATTCCAATGGGAGAAAGTAATAGGCCAGCAGACGGGAAAGAAACAGAAAGCCTTTGACGGGTAGTTATCTGAATCCCAAGTAAGTCGGAATTTTTATATAGAAAGTACAGAGCAAAGAACATTGTCCTCTGCATTTCACTGGCTCTCGATACATTACTATTTCATTGAAATATATAAATCTATCACTACATTGCTGACGGATGCAGTAAAGAATAAAAGGCTCAATTGTGCTCCATACACCAACAAGTCACATGTTTTTGACCCCTTTTAGAAATAATTTCTTAAAAACTTTCAGTGGAGTATTTAAATTATCTGGTTAACACAGTCACTGGAATGAACTCAAGGCTGCACTGATAATTCCTGGGACTGTCCCAGCAACCCCAGGGTCGGTAGTTTCCAGGCTGTGTGAGGCCATGGCTCGGTTAACTTTGTCCAGTAATGCCGAGGAATGCTTTAACAGAAGCCTCAAAGGGTGTTTTTTGTCAAATATGTGTCCAGATGTTTGTGGCCCATCCAGTGCAGAGAGCAGGATGGGGCCCAGGAGACTTCTTTTGCACACCCAGGACGGCTTATAAGCTAATGCCTGACTTCAGGAAAGTCAAAGGAAACTGCAGGCACCATCACTTTTCTCCTCCCCACCCCCACCCCACCCCCACCTTTCTTTTTCAGACAGCATCTCACTATGTAACCCTAAGAACTCTCTAGGTAGATCAGCCTGCCTCTGCCTCCTGTGTGTTGAAGTCAAAGTTGTGTATCATTGCACTTAGCAGAGAGGAGGCACCATCTTAATCCAGAAAATGTCCCAGGGTATAGTGTTGTGCCTATT
>OU015747.1:4215808-4228436 GCA_907169655.1 Acomys percivali | reverse complement strand
GGTCCCACACAACCTGCAGCTTCTGAGTTCAAAAACTGGAACATTCCTTCTCAGACCCGCCCTCCCTTTCCTGCGGACAGTGGGAGAGAGTTAAGACCCTATGGCCAACGGGCCAGCCTAACTCAGCTTCCACCCATGGCCCCACCAACATCTGACATGAATGAGAACACACAGGAGACATGGACATGTCAGATACACAATAAATCCAGAGCCCAGTGGAAAGGGAGAGCTAAAGAAAGAAATGTGTAAGTCACTGGTCAACTGATGCCATGTAAGTCTCTGCAGAAGAACTTGGTGGGAAACTATAAACCAAAAACATAAGTGTAGGCGTCAGCCTTTCCTGAACCTTCTTTAATGCACACTTCCCTTCCAACCCACCTACCTTAGATAGGAGAGAAAAGAGGTTAGTGGGAACAGGAGAAGCAGACCTTTTTGGACTCAGTTCCTGGGAGCCATTCCTCTAGCGTAGTCAGCAGGATTTCAGCAGACCAGCAATTCAACCAAAGTTGCTGCTGGAACCTGGAACAGCAGCCGGAACCCAGAGCCCCAAAGTGCTCTCTGGTGTGTGTCTCTCTAGGATCATCTCGAAGTGGAGCGATGAACAGCCAAACAATAGCAAGACCCAAAAAGCCCAGGTCTCCTGCTTCGGGCTCATATATACATATCTCCTCTCAGAGTCTGTGCTACGATGTGTTTCAGCTGGCAAAAGCCAAGCCCCCTGCACAAGGTGGTTCATCTTCTAGTGGACAAACATCACCTGATCTCTCACTAGTCTGTTCCTCACCTGACACTTAGGATAAACAAAACAAACAAAAAATCTATATCCACTACACACCAGGAGCCCCAAATCAAGCCCTGATTCCCCAAATCCAAAAAGCGAGTGGACAAAACATACCAGCGATGGAGACCGAAAATGGTCTGCCAATGACAAAGAAAGAAAAACCAGGTTCAGAGACTACCATCGCAGGAGAAAATAAGTCTTCCAAAGACAAAGTGGCCGAACCACTTGAGTTATTTTGAGAGCTCAATAAGAGTCAATGCTTCTGCTATTCAGGCCAAACGCCTGACTTGTTTCTCCCATCCCCCTTGCCATGTGAGTTCTCCAGGGTCTGCTTACGTGTCCTCCTGACATGGCAGCTGGATTCCCAATGAGAAAGAACTAATAGGGCGAGGCGGCTGCCTGCACCCTCTACTTAACCCCCAAAGACACACACTATTACTGCTCTCATCTTTCTTGTTCAGGAGTAAGCCACACAACCACTAAGAATGTAACAATTATTTAATTCCTGATTGTGTCATGGTTCTTCTTGCTATGGGCAGTTTAGTGTGTGTGTGTGTGTGTGTGTGTGTGTGTGTGTGTGTGTATTATATGTGTGTGTGTAATAATATAAATGTATACGTAAAAAACAAAATGTATTTTTAAAAATCAATAAATAAAAGAGAAGTAGGCCACAGCTTGGAGATGGTGGTGCACACCTTTAATCCCAGCACTTGGGAGGCAGAGGCACATGGACCTCTGTGAGTTCAAGGCCAGCCTGTTTAGTAGAGTGAGTTCTAGGACAGCCAAGGCTACACATTGAAACCCTGTGTAGAAAAGACAGAAGCAAGCAGACAAACAAATTAAAAAAAAAAAAACACTATGCCCACCTCATACACAAATAGAGGGAATGAAATTCTACCTGTTAGAAGCGGGGCACTCCAGAATAGCAGAAACAATCCTATACAATAAAAGATCCTCTAGAGGAATCTCCATACCTGATCTCAAGCTGTACTATAGAGCAACAGTAATTAAAACAGCATGGTACTGGCACAGCAATAGGCTGGTGGATCAATGGAATCGAATTGAAGACCCAGAGATGAATCCACATACTTTTGGTCACTTGATTTTTGACAACGAAGCCAAATCCGTTCAATGGAAAAAAGATAGCATCTTCAACAAATGGTGCTGGTCTAACTGGATGTCTACATGTAGAAAAATGCAATTAGACCCCTATTTGTCACCATGCACAAAACTCAAGTCCAAGTGGGTTAAAGACCTCAACCTAAAACCAGAGACATTAATTCAGTTAGGGGAAAAAGTGGGGAAGAGCCTGGAACACATAGGCACAGGAGACAACTTCCTGAACAGAATACCAGCAGCCCAGGCCTTAAGGTCAACAATTGATAAATGGGACATCATGAGGCTGAGAAGCTTCTATAAGGCAGGTGACACTGTCAAGAAAACAAAGTGACAGCCTACAGACTGGGAAAAGATCTTCACCAACCCTTCATCTGACAAAGGTCTAATATCCAAAATATATAAAGAACTCAAGAAATTAAACACCACCAAACCAAATAACCCAATAGAGAAATGGGGCTAAGAACTAAACAGAGAATTCTCAACAGAGGAATATCAAATGGCTGAGAAACACTTAAAGAAATGCTCAACCTCCTTAGTCATCAGAGAAATGCAAATCAAAACAACACTGAGATTCCATCTTACACCCATCAGAATGGCTAAGATCAATAACTCAACTGACACCATATGCTGGTGAGGATGTGGAGAGAGAGGAACACTCCTTCATTGCTGGTGGGAATGCAAACTAGTACAACCACTTTGGAAATCTATCTGGCGCTTTCTCAGGAAAATGGAAATAGAGCTTCCTCAAGACCCAGCTATTCCACTCCTTGGAATATACCCAGAAGATGCTCTACCACACAACAGGGACATATGCTCAACCATGTTCATAGCTGCCTTTTTTCATAATAGCCAGAACATGGAAACAGCCTACATGTCCCTCAGTAGAAGAATGGATAAAGAAACTGTGGTACATTTACACTATGGAATACTACTCAGCTATTAAAAACAAGGAATTTCCGAAATTTGTGGACAAATGGATTGATCTAGAAATTATTATAATGAGTGAGTTTACCCAGAGGCAAAAAGAGTTAAATGGTATATACTCACTGATATCGAGACACTAGTCCAAGGGATGCGTACCATGAAAAACTTTACTTACCAAGAAAGTGGGTCAGAGGAGAGGACATCCTATTGAGACTTTAGGCGAGAGTAGCATGGAAGAATGGGGAAATAGTAGGATCCACAGGGTCCTGGAAACCTACAAGAAGAACTTTATGACAGGCAGATCTGGGTCCTGGGGTCCTCCTCAAACTATGGCACCAGCCAAGAAAAATATAGGCAGTAAACTTCGAACCCCTACCCAGACTAGCCGATGGACAGGACATTCTCCATCGTTGAGTGGAGAAGGAGATCTGACTTTCACACAAATTCTGGTGCCCCATCTCTGACCATGTCCCCTGGATGGGGAGGCATGGTGGCACTCAGAGGAAGGATAGCAAGTTACCAAGAAGAGACTCGATACCCTAAGAGCATATATGGGCGGGGGAGCATATATGTCAGTCACAGACATAGGGGAGGGGAGTAGGGGGGAAGCGGGAGGGAGGGAGGAATGGGAGGATACAAGGGATGGGCTAACAATTTAGATGTAATATGAATAAATTAATAAAAATTGAAACAAACAAACAAAAAAAGGAGCGGGGCACTCAAGTTGTTTTTCTCAACATAAAAGACAGACTTCCCAGTGATAAGGGTGTCCCGACAGACTGTAGATTGTGTTGTCTTGTGGAGCAAAGTAGAGGCTGTCCTCACTGGATGGGTTCAGCTGTTGGGAAAGTTGAATATGCCTTGTTCTTGCTATAGTGAGTGCAGATAAGGGAGTCAGCCTTGGCCCTCTAGCTGACCTTCTGGCCTGAAGCCCCATCCTCACTGCACAGCCTTGGTGGTTGGGGGGCTGGGGTCAGTGAATGGAAGTGGGGGAATCTATGAAAGGAGGGGTTGGCAGCACAAGCTATAGGGCACCAGCATCAACTCAGCCTCGAATGGTGTGGCAAGGCAGGCTGCCCAATCAAGAGTAGGAGAGGAGCCAGCATGGCTGCCACGAGCTACCTTATAGTCTGCCTGGTATGTCTAAGCAGGATATACAACGACCCTAAGTCAGTGCACATCTTTGCAGGCAGCTCATTATTATCAGATCCCAAACAGAAAGGTCTGTGTCTCATGTGCTCCTGCATTACCTTGAGGCCACAGGATTCCAGAAGTAAGTTCCAGAAATGTCAGTCACGGATGCACTAAAAAAACAGTAAATAGAATTGTATGCAACCAGGCTGTAATGTTATCTGCATATGACAGGGTTTTTAAAAGGAACTATGCATGTGTGCGTGCGTGCGTGCGTGCGTGCGTGCGTGTGTGAGTGTGTACTATTTACTATTAAAGACATGGTGGTGCATGCCTTTAATTAGCACCCAGGAGGCAAAGACAGAGCCAGGAGGATTAGCCAGGACTATGTAGCAATCCTATCTATAGTTGGGTAGATGATAGATAGATAGATAGATAGATAGATAGATAGATAGATAGATAGATGATAGCCAATGCATAAAAGGACAAGGAGTTCATTGGCTTGGCTTAATGGCAGAGTCTATGCCTCCTGTCATGGCCACCTGCACAGTCCAGAGGCTGAGAAGCCAGTAGCTCTTCAGTCTATGAAGCCAAAAGCCTCAGCAGTCCCAACCTTGTGCTGAAGATCCGGAGGATTCTTGGCTAGCTGCTGGTCCCCAGGCCATGCCGGGCCATGCCGAAGCTGGAGTCTGTCAGTGGAGGATGGCAGCAGCAGCAGCACCTGATGCCCTTGCTCGGCAGGCAGGCAGGTAAGCAAATGACATTCCTTTCTCCTCAGATCTCTTTCTACCTGGGCAACCCAGGAGAAGGTCCCACTCACACCTAGGCAGGGGCTTCTCCTTCAGTTAATCCTTTCTAGCCCTGCAGACCCACCCAGAGAGGTATCTCTTAGTTAATTCCAAATCCTATCAAGGTGGCAACGAAGACTGACTATCCCAGTATCCTCGAAAGAATTTGGATTTCACGGGGAGAGGGACCGTGAGTTGGAATCCTGAGCCTGTACTTAGGAGTTGTGTGGCCTTAGGTTAAAATAAAGCTTGACTTCTTTCTCTGTAATCCCTAATTATCTATGCCATTACCTTTGTTATTTCTGTTGCTGCATCAGCTAAAGAGGAGTCTATTGATTGTTAGAGTAAAGGAAAACCATGTTGCGAAAGATCTGAACAGACGGTATTTTTAACCAACGTCCCTTCACTTCTCACTACAGCTATGGCCTTGCTACCCTGTCCCCTCCCTGAGCAAAGTCCTGCTTTGCTGGGACTGAGGGTTTCCTCAAACATAGGACTCCTGGCACTAACGCCAGGATAGTTTAGGCAAACACATATCGCTGACCATGCTAGAGCCACGCCATGTAGCCGACGCCCTGGAAAACCAGCAGCTGGGAGATTTCCCTCGGCTTCAGCGTCAGCACATCTTTTCTTGTTCCATCCAAGTCTGAGGGGAGCAAGGAGAGTGAGAGCTGCCATTTCCTGAGCCGTGCAACTCGTGTAACCCAAGCACCAAGTTAAACAGACTTAGCTAAGCCGGATGCTCTACTTCACCTGACACCTTGGGGAAAGCATTCTTGAAACTGATGCTGTTCTTGTCCCCATCTCATCAGCCGGAAAAGCAAGCCACAGAGCACGTGACTAAGGCACGTGGTAAGTGGGGGAGTCACGATTCCGGGTCCTCTTGCTTCTACAGGTAACCCTTTAATCCAGTGTTTCTCAACCTGTGGGTGGCAACCTCTTTGGGGGGAGGGTCAAGTGACCCTTTCACAGGGGTCACCTAAGACCATCGGGAAACACAGATATTTACATTGCGATCCATAACGTAGCAAAATGACAGTTACGAAGAAGGAACAAAAGTAAATTTACGGTTGGGGGTCACCACCACGTGAGGAACTGTATTAAAGGGCCGCAGCATTGGCAAGGTTGAGAACCACTGCTGTAATTCATGTTGCCCTGCCTCTCATGACAGGGTCTCTCCATCAACAAACACATCTCCCCCCTGGGACAGAAATACAAAAGAGCTTCTGGTTTCAGGGGGGCTGAGAGATCCTGCCATGGGCACTGGATTCTGTGGTGTGTTTTATGAACATTTCTTCCTGTGAAAATAATACAGTATGAAACTATCACTGGCTTTGTCTTTGCCTCAAGCCTCTGTCGGTTCTAAATAAATGGACATGACCTATATTCTCTGAAGATCAGCTTTGTTGTTACAAGTTCAGTGAGATATTCCTGAGGAGTTGGTCAAATTGAACTAAAATATTAAAAGAGATGGTTTTAGTCAAAGAACGGAGGTGCTACATAGAAGAGGGCTGCACCCCACATTCCCTTCTGCTTTCAGGAGGCAAATAACTACCAAGGGATTGACAGCAACTTTAATGTTTGAACAACCAACCTTGGGGAGCCTTCCTGGGGCTACTGCGTATTGTGTCCAAGTGGTCCTGCCTCCCTGTTTCAGACAGCTAGCTCACTAAGTGACTACAAAGTGTGTAGTGTTTTGGGGCCTCAGTTTCCCTTGTGGGCTAATCGAATGACTTCTGAGGTCCCTTCTAGCTCTAAAGTGACGCTAGACAAGGAGCTACAACTCTGAGATGTCACAAACTTACCGCTCTGGACAAGTACACATTAAACTGTTTAGTACTTTAAACTTAGGAGGCCAAGTCAAGAGGATTGACAATTCCAGATTAGCCTGGGCAGCTACAGTGAGGTGAAGGTGAGTTTTGAGTTTTGGCTCGGGGTGTGGGGAGTGGGGGGGTGTGGGGAAGGAGAAAGCAAGAAGAAAAGTGCCACACTAAACTTTATAAATATACTTGAAGATGAATTGGGAGATATTCTTTTTTTTTTTTTTTAAGAGGGAGGTATGATAGGTGTTTGCTGCATTGAGGCCGTACAATATTGCCTTCTGATGAGAAAAGACTAGAGTAAGTTGTAAGCTGATAGCTTAGAAGATGTAGCCAACATGTAGTTAAGAAGTGAGGCGTGTTACTTATCGACAGCTAGCTGGTAATCTTATAGGGAAATAGAAAGAAGAGCAGAAAAGAAGATGAAGCAGATGGAACAAATGAGGATGTGTTTACAGACAGAGATGACAGAAGCAGGAGCCAGGCAGGCCACTGCCATCCAAGCATCCTCCAAGACCGGCATCCCTGCCTCAGTCGCCCACTGAGAGCCCTGCCCTCTAGCTGAGGCAGCAACAGAAAGGGCATCCTTATTTCCTCTGCTTCCTAGCTGTCACCCAGAGATGCTAAGAAGCTGTGCTCTGGTGCACACCCCACCACCACCACCATCATCCAGCAGGCCTAAGCCAGCACTTGTGTTGGCACCAGGTACCTCCCAAGGACCGAACCTCCTGGCTCAGTGGTCTTCATAAGCACTCAGGTAGGAGAGGAAGCTGATGTACAAAAGAAAGGATGGGCCGGAGAGGAAGCATGCGTGGAGATGCAGAGTGCGGCTCAGTGGTGTACAGAGGACTGCCCTGGCCGCCCCCCCCCCCACATTGCCTCTCCTACCTATGTAAATACTCTTCCTTTTTTTTCTGTGTGATTTAAATTAATTTAGTAAATCAAATGACTCTCTCATGTGAACTGTCCTACTGTGTGACCCTGGAATAGTCTGCCCACTGGACACCTGGGGGGGCGGGGCACCACTGCCGCAAAGCAAACCCCCAAAATGGTTATCTCCTGACTCGGTTCCACACTGAGTTCATCATCTTGGTGGTGCTGGTGCTGGAGCAGTCCTTAAAAGGGCCAAGCTCTGCCCTGTTAAAAACAATATGAATCTGTGTGACAGACTGAAATACTGTCCTCCTGAAAAAAGATTGAAATGTAGCTTAGTGGATGAGAGGGAATTACCAAAAGCTTTCTGGGGCCAGTTTGAAGTAAGACACTGAGCTCTGCGATGCCAGTCTGTCAGTCACTGTGCTCTGTCTCCAACTCTTGGACCGTAATTTTGCCAGGATGGGTAACATTTAGGGTACCCTGCTGTACCATGCTGCAGCACTGAGCTTATATCTTACACTCTGTAGGGATGCTCAGGCATGCATGCATATATATATATATATATGGGAACTGATTCTGGCATCAATTTTCTGCTTGAACTCAGTAAGGCCAATGTGTTTCCTTCCTTCCTTTTCTCATGCTCACAAGATCAAGAAACGCTTGGTGCCATAGTCTGCCCACATAGATCTAAAAATAGACACCTCCCCGGTGACTTGCAGCCAGGCCTGTCTCTTGCCATTAAGAACCTTTTCTGCAAACAAAAGCAAAATCCGTAACACCAAGCTCATTCCTGCCTCTCGCAGGCATTTCCATACAGAAGCGGGTCGTCCCAGGCAGACCATGTAAGCCTTCCAGAGGGGAGCATGACAGAACTTGGCTGCAAAGAACAGCAGCTTAGGTTGCTGAAGACTGCCCACTCGCTCATCTCACACCTCCACCTCCTTCTGAGCCAACTGGTCCACATATGCATGTCCAAGACACTGGTCACTAGTCAGTCACGTGTCACAGCTGAATGGTTTAAATGTAGTGCATATGGTTGCTTTTTAAAATTCTAATTCATTTATAATTTCATCTTAATAACCACATATGATCACATCTACAATATTGGACAATGAGGGCCAGAAGAAATGTTGATGTTGGAGCCAGGCAAACCTGGGTTTGAGCCCTGGCTCTGCTGTTCGCTGGCTATTTGACCTTTGGCACATCATTCACTCCAAAGCCTCAGTTGCCCCCACGTACAAATAGGACTAATGATCCCTCAGTCATCAAATTGTTATGTGGACTGAATAAGCTAATGAGTGAATCACTCTCCCATTACATGGGGAGACTATGTCCCTAGGCTCCGAGCGGATGCCTGAGTGTTTGGGTAGTAACAAACGCTGAACATACTACATTCTTCTGTGTATGCACCTCATTAATAAGTGAGGCACAGTCAGATCAGCTAGTAATAGAGTGGAATCATCTTGACAACATATTGTAATAACAGCTCTGAATGTAGCCTCGCTCTGAGCACATCTTCCTGCTTGTACTCACTGTTCTTGCAATGATATGACACCTGAGTGGTAGGATGAAGTGAAGTGAATGACTAAGCACTTCCCAAACTCTGTTGGGGTAGCTTTTGCACGTCTCACGACAGGAGGCTCTCTTATTACAGATCTCAGGAAGTTCCACATACAGTGGCATCTTGTCTTTCCTCAGGAAGCAGGGACCTTCTGCCTTTTCTCCTCAAGGAAAACCTCTGCAGCTTCTCTCCAGCCCGTCGTCCCACTACCACTGTCTGTGTGCTCTGAGGCTGTTGTCGAATAGAACACACAGCTCTGCAGCATCATGACAGCCTGTCCTGTAATTGAGATGGCTTTAAGATGACTAATAGGCAGTTGACAATGGTGTTTGGATATACTGGGAAAGAGACAATGCCAATCCTTGGTGGGACACAGCAACCATCAGATGTGTTCCTTTTTGCTCAGAATGGCACACAATTTTAGATCTACAAATTGCTTACTTCTAGAACTGTCAACTTAGCATCTTCAGATCAAAGTTGACCACAGGTAACTGAAACCTTGAAGATGAAGCCACAGATAACAGGGTCTGAACATCCACAAAAAACCTCTTGGTACCTTGCTACCAGACATGCCTAGCTTCCGGTAGAAATAAATGTTGATTAAACCCCTTCCCTGTCCTGTGATGACAATTCCTTGGTAAAGATGACACTTTGCCCACTGGTGTTTGAAACAACGGTTCTAAACCTCAGGTGACTTTGTTCCCCCTACCCCAGAGGATGTGGCAGTATCTTAGGCTGTTATATAAATGAGAAAATCTTACTGATCCCAAATTGAGATGTGCCAAGGGTTTCTGCAAAACATGTCCCGGTGTGCATGACTGCCCTCCCCAACTCCAAACAATGGGTTATCTGTACAAAGAACCAACCACGCCAATGTAAAACAAAAAGAAAAACAAAGACCACAACTCTGATTAAGTAGAAAACTCAGCAGACATCACTGAGATGCTGTCATTTAAAGCTTTTAACCTGCAGTCCCTCGGTTCTTCCGTGCACTCTCCACTACGGCCACTGTTCTCCAAATCTCTGCTTTTCATCAACTACCCCAGGAAGGCAGCTTTGTGTGAGGAATATACGGATGTCTCTTGTTCACAGAAGTAGACTCACTTCAAGCAACATGGTGTGGCCCCTGCACTTTATTCCTTCTATGGATTCCTCCTCACTCCTTAACGCTTATGAGCATGACCCGTGCCACCATCACTCCCTGGCCGTCCATCCAACGTCACCAAACTCTGTCATCCCCCGCCAGCCCCTAATTTTGCCACTAGTGCACCTGACACTGCAGCCCATGCTTATTTACTCAGAATGGATGGTC
Source organism: Acomys percivali (assembly GCA_907169655.1). NCBI lineage: Eukaryota > Metazoa > Chordata > Mammalia > Rodentia > Muridae > Acomys > Acomys percivali. The sequence goes on along the minus strand of OU015747.1, from coordinate 4,218,124 downwards.
CTCAGCAGGGCTTTAACTGTCCTCATTAGTGCCCTCCTCGGCAAGGCCCAGAACTGTGCCTGGCATATAGCTGCCATTTAGGAAATATTTATTGAATAAATATAAAGGAATATTTCCATTTCAGATCCTGTAACACTCATATTTCAAGTAATTGTATACTTTTCCTAAGTTTAAGAAATGTCTATAAGTCTCTTGGTGTTCTCTGTAATGGGATCTGACCTTTGCCTGTTAAATGCATAATAGATGTACTTGAATTTAGGGAAAATTAACAAAGAATTAAAAAACTATTTTAACTGCAGCAAAATGACCCTCTTCTTTTGTTCTAAAACACCAAATGTTCTCTTACAATTATTTCTCCTAACATCTCAGTTTTACAGAACTGTGCATAGAACTTTGGACAATTTTCTTAAACTTGGTTTTGAAACTGTACAACGCACTTTAAAAAAAAAAAAAAACCTAATCATTTTACAGACTGTTTCCTTGGCAGAGGAAATGCTGCCAAATAGACAGGATCTCCTCCCAGTAAGGAATGGGTAGAGGAGAGGGAGGGAGAGAGGAAGGGAGGGAGGGAGAGAGGAGGGAGGGAGGAGGCATCTGGTCCCTTCGGGGTTCTAACACAGTCCAGGACTGCAAGGCCTGGCAGGCAGCAGCAGTTCCAGCACAAGCTTTTCCTGCCTGCTGCTCTTTCTCCCATCTGTAAAACAAGAGGCCGGATCCTGAAGACCTCTGTCAGGGCGTATGGTCCTTCAGAGATGCCTGTGATAAGCACAGAGCTTGGTCTATCTTCTCCATCCTTGTATCCATTCAGAGACAGAGGCAGCTGAGTGCCTGAGCCTTGGGTCCTCAGCTGGTAGCCCTTGGCTCACATTGAGCCACCCCTCACCCGCACTGGGGAAGCTGTGAAGTCTTTCTCTGGGTTTTATTTGACTGTGTCTTTGGCACTGTCCATTTTTACCTCCATCTCCCAACAGCACTGGCTGAAAGGAAGTGAACTGAAATCAACCTCTTTTATTTATTTATTATTATTATTATTATTATTACTAAGGCAGCAGTCAGTCAAAATGCAAAAGTCTCTGCAGACAGAATGGTTTTTTTTTGGTTCTGTTCCAGTTTGACCTTGCTAGAAATTACAGCTTATATAGTCCTTAAAGCTGTTGGATTTACCTCCTAGGACAACTTCAAAGTCTGCTGAAGGCTAATTAATTGCTCATGATAGCTGGAATGATTACATGGTTTTCTTCCTCTATGAGGAAAATATTCTTGATTATCCTAAGTTCAGAGAGCACAGTATATCTTCTTTTGACCTAGAAATTAAGCTCCCAATGCTTTTGAGTTATCACAGTGCTTGGTGCTTTCCAAAGCTAAGACCAAAGATGGTAACCTTGGTAACCTTGACAACAGCATCCTTATCTTCTCCATCACACAGTGAGCTCTTCAGCTTTGTTTAAGTGGGTGGTTCCTCCTGGACGGAGAGCCAGGCGGCCTGACCTCTAATACTGGGTTTATTTATAGTTTAGGCCTAACACTATGCCAAAGAAATAAAGCATACAGCATAAAATTGTCTAAGTAGTCCCAGATTTTTTTTTTTAAAGGCAGGTTCTCGCGTGGGCCAGGTTTGCCCTCAAAGTTGATACATAACTGAGGATTCCCCTGAACTCCTTGTCCTCCTGTCTCTATCTCCTAAGTGCTGGAGTTACAGGCACACACTACCATATCTAGTTTACATGGTGTAGGGATCAAATCTAGAACGTGGTGCAGGCTAGGCAAGCATTCTACCAAAAGAGATACAGCTCCAGCCACAACCACATTTTTTAAAGAAAAAAAAAATCAAACACAAAAAGTATTTAATGATATATTTTTACTTAGTGTATGCAAAATACACTCTTCGTGAAAGTTTCTCATTGTGCAATCAGTGCAAGAAAGTGTTAGTAACATTTTCATACCCTTTTCTTCATACAACGCATTTCAGTTTGGCCTAGCAACATTTGGAGAAATGGAATTTATTTTCTCAGGGTGGTTTTGGTAGTTTTTAGCAAAACTAGTTAGGAAGCACACAGACTTCTCAGGCACCCCTCCCACCACACATGTACACAGCGCTGCAGTAGCACATCTGCTACAGTCAGAAGCCTACACTGTTCAGATTTTCATTAGCCAGTTTACACCAAGCTTTCCTCCTGCTCAGGTATATCCTACGGATTTTGGCAAAATATATAGTAATGTGCACCTATCATTATAACTACTGGCAAGATAGTCTTACTATGCTAAAAATGCTCTAAGCTCTATCATCTGTACATGTGTCTCTCCTTATAAACCCTG
>OU015747.1:4192086-4213593 GCA_907169655.1 Acomys percivali | reverse complement strand
TTCTTCTTCTTCTTCTTCTTCTTCTTCTTCTTCTTCTTCTTCTTCTTCTTCTTCTTCTTCTTTTTTTAGCTATGCAAAAACCAGACATTTTATTGTATTTTAATATAACTGAATAACTTCAGGGTTCAATGCAACAATGACACTAAACAACTTATCTTGTGTGGCATAAAAACTGTCTAGGTTGAGAAAGTCTCCATGGCACCCTATGTCTGAGGAAGCCACAGTTGTGTTCACGGTTAACAGCAGTGCTGCAGCCTGGCAGGGGCCTTGACTCTTGACATCTGAGCCACAGCTGCCTTGCTCTTCTGATTCTTCTGACTCCGCAGCACATCCCTTAGTTCCGTGGGGACATGGGTTAGCGTGCCCACTTGGGTAGCACTCACTTCAACAGAACTGGCATTGGAGCCAAAAGGCTTGCCTTCTCTAATGGTAGTGGCCTTTTTGACAGGCACGGCAGGGGGGCATCCTAAGGGAACAGGCCTCTTCTGGGCCTACCTGAAGCGAGGGAGTGGGGGAATGAACTTTTGGGGTTGACCAATCCTGATGCTGGTAGCAAGCTAACTTCCTGCCTGTGTTCCGCAAGATGCTTTGATGGGCCAAGGAGGAGGAAGAACATCTGGGAAGGGCTGGAGGCCAGAAACTGGCATCAGGGGAGGAGGCTTGCTCACAGTGGGGGTGGCCTTCCCCGAAATGAGGCAGGAATCCTTCTGGCCAATGGAGCCAGAGTCTGCACAGCCTTGTGGTTGCTCTTTTCTGATTGCTAGGTAGTCGTTGAGCAGGCCCAGCTTGTCACTGTCCCCTCACTCAGCAGGAAAAGATGACAAATGCTAGATGGGGCGGAGTAACTGGCCAGGTGCTTGTGGGCCAGGAGGTCCTCCACCAGCTCAGTAGGCCTCTGAGGAATTCCAGCACTTTGTTCAACGAAGAATCTCTTCAGTTCTTTAGCCACCAGCGCCAGGGCGTCCTCCAGGGCCATATGCCCATGTGTTTTGGTGGATTCACGAAGGTTACGACGCAGGAGGAACACCACACAGTAGACTGCCCCAGGAGCATACAGAAAGGGCAACCATCATCTTTAACACCCTGCAGTGCAGGATTGAGGTTTGATTCCAAGGCAAGGCGAGGCGAACTGCTTCCAATATAAGACCTTAATTCTGCAACGGCGGCCGATGGCTGTTGCGTAATCCGTCTGGTCTGTGTCCATAGAAACAGTAATGTAATCTGAAGGTTTCTCTAGATCCCACGCTTTCCGAAGAACTTGGCAGACGTGCTGGAAAAGCTGCTGTTTCTGAGTGTCCCTGCCACTGGCTTTCTCCTTCATTCTTATTTTCAAATTTCTACATGGTTTCCTTGGCCTTCCCATTACACACCTTCTTTCTCTCTCTTCCACCTGGCTAACTCTCGTCTTCCTAAGACTCATCACAGTGTCTCCCAAGCAGCCATGGTCCCAGCTCTGAATTTGCCCATCTTCTTTATACAGTCACCATGAGTATACTTCTAGGGCTATGTTTTAAGTGTTCTATCTTCATTCATCCATCTTGCCCCAGGGTTTATGAACTCCCTGTGGTCAGCAATCATGGCCACCACTGGTGCCTCCCTAGAACTTGCTCTGTGTTTGATAGAAGGCGCTAGATATATTTTAGGTGATGAATAGACAACCAAAGGCCCACCCAGAGCCTGAGAAGGACAGGGCGGGGATATGATAGTGTCTTAGTTAGGGTTTCATTGCTGTGAAGAGACACCGTGACCGTGGCAACTCTTATAAAGGGAAACACTCCACCGGCGGCGGCTTACAGCATCAGAGGGTTAGCCCATTATTGTCATGTGCTGGAGATGGAGCTGAGAGTTCCACATCTTGATCTGCCAGCAGTAGGAGGGGACTGTGTCACCCTGGACAGACTTGAACATACATGAGACCTCAAAGCCTACCTCCACAGTGACACACCTCCTCCAACAAGGCCACACTTCCTAATAGTGTTACTCCCTATGGGCCAAGGAGTTAGTCAACACATGTGTCTATGAGGGCCGTTCCTACTCAAACCAGCACAGATAATATCACCCAAGGAGTCATTGCACACTTGCAGCTGATTATTATTTTAGTTTTTACTACTATTAGCATCTGTCCTCATCTTACATGTTTAGCTGGAAAGAGGAAGACCCGGCGGTTAGGCAGATAAGTGAGGAGATGGATAGATAGGTGGATGAACGCAGAGTCAGGAAAAACCAAACAAATGCAGCAGTCCTTTCTCCAAAATACCATTTTCCCCTAGGAAAAATAAACCTGTAAGTTGCTTCCTGATCAATAAATCAAGTAGTCAGATATAGGTAGACCCAACAGACTAGATGAGTTGAGAAAATACAGGACTAGAACCCATGGTTCTTTTTAACTTTACTGGATGGGTTTGTTTGTTTTTTTGTTTTCTATTAAAACTAAAGATGAAAGAGGTGATTTGGATTTGCATAGAGTTTTCGTTGTCCTGAGAAATTTGAGGATTCAGATCTCAGCTGTTGTTTTGTTTTGTTTTGTTTTGTTTTGTTTGCTGTGGTGGACTGTGCTGGCAGCCGCTTTCAACTTTAAATCTCAGAATGAAATGTCGTCTTAAGATTGCATCCATTCTGCTCGTGCCCTAATTCTGGGGTGTAGGATTACAGGCCAGCAAGCTAGGAGAGAATCCACACATGTTTGCATCCTGACATCATCATATTAAACAAGTGTTCTGTGCTTCATTGGGTCCTCAGTTGCATCTTTATGTTGAGCTTGAAGAAGGAAAGGTTACTCTGGTCCTTAATCAACCTAAACTCTTTTCAGTGGGATACTATGGTTTCATAATGTTGCTAGGCAACTTGCCATGAGGGTCTATTGAATGTGTTCCTAACAAAACTCCTGAAATCTGGGGAGGGAGGATAAGTAAGGTTTCTACCAATTGGGGTGGCTCCTCAAATCTCTCTGAAAGAGAGAATAAAGTAGGACACAACTACTTTGAAGATGTCCTGGGGAGGGTGGGGGGCAGGGGGAAGGATCATTCCAGGTGAGCGTCATCATGGGGAGGCCTTAGGAGTGTCAAGGAAGCTCAGGCCAGGGGCTTTTAAATGAATGAGCCTGCAAAGGGAAAGAAAAGTATTACCGCTTTCCCACTCATCATAATTCAAGGAAGAAATGCTGCTACCCAAAGCAGAGCCAGTCCAACCTATTTGTGATCTGGTGGCTATCGTGCCAAGAACAACTTAATTCGGGACTCAGGCTAGTGAGCTCATGCTTGGCTAACCTTCCAGGAGCCTGATCCTGGGGGAGGGCGTTGAGAAATTAAGTTCCTCTTCCCTCGATGTTTTAACCCGAGATTTCCATTTCCTCTGCCTCTGTCTGGTCTGCAGTAGAAGGGGAAGATGGTCCCCTTGGGTTTCCTCACGTGGCTGTCTGTTCCATCACTATCCATCCAATCATCCACTTTCATCCGACCATCCACTTTCGTCCGACCATCCACTTTCATCCGACCATCCACTTTCATCCGATCATCCACTTTCATCCGACCATCCACTTTCATCCAATCATCCACTCTCATCCTAGACTCTGCGCTAGGCACTGAGGGGTCGACAATGGGCAACTATGTTAAAATGCTGTCTCAGGATGTATATAACGTAGAGGCTGCTAGTCAGCAGGGTGAGGGGAGCCTGAAGAAATAAAGCTCCAGGCTGAGATCTAAAGGTCAACAGATGGAAGCATGATGAGGGATTAGCCGTCTGACCTTCTTGTGAGAGGAGAGAACAACTCATTGGAGGAACCAAGAGGATCCCATGAGACACGGACAGAGGTGCTGAGGAGTAGAGGATTAGGTCGGGAGGAAGACGTGGGCTGACCAGGCAAGACTCATGACCCACGTCAAGAGTTTCAGCTACTGAGTTGAGATCGGTGAGAAGCCTTTTGCAGTAGACAGAGAGTAACGTGGAGAGACACGCAACTGGTCAACACAAAGACAGTAAGAGACTTCAGACCTCTCCTTCCTCAGTGGGACACCCAGATAATGCACCCTCCTCCCTGGGGACAGAAAGAGCATAAGAGCCAGGGGTAATGGGTAGCTAAAATGAAACTGTGCTTTCTGAATGCAGCAGGACAGTTGCATAGAAGGAGTCATGGGAGCTGTGACTGCACGCACAAGGCCTGAGCAAAATCAGACCAGACAAACCAGCACGGATGGCAGAGGGGCTCACTAAGTGCCATGCCTGGCTGAGGAGCTACTGGCAACTGAGGCCTGATGGGAGTGAGAGAGTCAGTTTTCTCCAGGAATGCAGATGCTGAGAGGCTGCCCAGGCACTAGTAGATGGTCATATATCCATGCACATATGGACAGCACACACTCAAATACATGGGCATATACCCATGCATGTATGGACAGCACACACTCCAGTAGATGGTCCTATACCCACGCACATACAGACATCACTAAATGAACCCAGTGGATTTTAAAAAATGGAAGTGGGAGGAAATAATTATGGAGCTAGGAAGGAATTGAAGGGTTGAAAACAGGAAGTACACTCAATCAAAGCACATTATATGCATGAAGGAAATTCTCAAGCAATCAGTGGTATTTTGTAGACATTTTGTCTTATTGTTTTGTTTGGACATTTTTTTTCTTTCTGGTCTTTTGCTTGTATATTATGATTTTGAATTATGTGTTTTTAACGGGTTTGGAGGAGTTCTTTTTCATTCTGGCTTGATTGAATTTTTGTTTGTTGTTTGTTGGAGAGAGAGAAAGGGGGAAGAGAGGGGCCGAGGAATTGGGGGGCGGAGTAGGCAGGGGCAAGATCTTGGAGGAGTTGGGGAAGGGAAAACAGTGATCAAAATATATTGTATGCATAAAATGCTTTTCAATAAAAGAGAACTTAAATAAATTCATGAATAAACATTCTTAAATTTTTAAATTAGAAAAGGAGTGGTTGGATGGCATCATGTTAGTGCTGTCATTCCGCAGGGCTGGCCAGGACATAAGCCAGGACAGGTTTTGCTAGAGTTGGCGAGCTCAGGTATCAGGCTTTGTGATAGAAATTTTAAAATTTGCCTTACAGAAGAAGCTTTTCCGTTTCAAGAGGTCCCATTTATTAATTGTTGATCTTAGAGCAGGGTAGGCTTCTGGGAGGATATGGAGGTGACTCTAATTACGACTCCTAGTAGCAGCGGTCATGAAGACTGAAGAGGACACCTTCTAACTAGACAGGACTTCCAGTGGAGGGAGAGGAAAGTCAACCCACCTACAAAAAACTTCGGACCCAAAATTTACCTTGCCTACAAGAAGTGCAGGGATATAGATATAGCAGAGATTGAGGGAATGTCCAACCAATGCCTGGCCCAACCTGAGACCCACCACATGGGAGAGAGCCAAACCCTGACACTATTAACGATACTCTGCTATGCTCGCAGACAGAAGCCTGGCATAGCTGTCTCGGAGGGGGCTCCGCCCAGCAGTGGATCAAAACAGATGCTGAGACTCACAGCCAAACGTTGGGCAAGTCATAGGGAGTCTTGTGGAAAAGTGGGGGGGGGCGGGTAGGGAAGGATAGAAGGACTTGGAGGGGACGGGGACAGGAGCTCCACAAGGAGACCAACAGAGCCAAGTAACCAGGCCTAGAGGGGCTTGAGACTGGAGCACCAACCAAGGACCACGCATGGACTGGGCTTAGGCCCCCTATGCACATGTAGCCAATGAGAAGCTCAGACTTCATGTGGGTCCCTGGTAAGGAGGATGGGGGGGAGGGGGGAGGGGGGCTGACTCTGACATGGACTCTGTGCCTGAGTTTTGATCACTTCCCCCTGGCAGGGCTGCCTCGCCAGGCCACAGGGGAAGAGAAGGCACTCAGTCCTGATGGGACTTGAGCTGGAGGGGGTGAGTGGGTGGGGCTCCCCTCTTCTGAGGGATAAGGGAGGGGAGCTGGGAGGGAGGGAAGAAGAGTGGGAGCAGGTAGGAGAGAAGGAAAGGGGCTGCAATCGGGATATAAAGCATATAAATAAATAAATAAGTTTTTAAAAAAGAAATCTCTTTTTAAAATTTTAGATATTTTTCCAAATTGGTTAGATGCTACAGTACTTAGATTTTTCAGCACAGGCCTGAAATATTAGTGACCACTTCAGCTCACGGCTATCTTAAAGGTGAGCTTGGTAGCTCCACACAGGGGAACTCAGTTCCATATACTTTGCTGTCCTCATCCTAACGGTCCAAGGTGGTCTGCCTCGACACGCTGAGCCAGCTACAGAGCAGAAGGGAAACACGGAAATACACGGCTGCTCCTGAAGAGCATGACCTTGGAGATAAACCCACGATTTCTGATCATTTGCAGTTGACCAGGACTAGTCTATCGGCTTCTCATACTTACCAGGGAAGCCAGGAAAGTGGTTTTTCTCCCAAGCAGCCTGCATCCACAGCCTTAAGGTCTCCTTCTCCCACGGAAGGGACACCATATTGGGAGTAAACCCAGCCATCTGTTAGAGATAGACCAATGAATTTGTTCACCAAGCACACCCTGTGTGCCTTATGCTGTTCTGCGTGCACAGGTCACGTGCACAGATCACAAAGACAAACGAGACACAACCAGAACTGTCAAACAAATACCCTTCGGTGCGATAGTCAGGGAGGAGGTATAAAGGTCTCACCTCTTCCCAGCTAAATCTGCATCTCAGAGTGAGAGGCTCAGCTACTGGGATCTCCTTAAGGCTCCTGAGTGCTTCCAGGGTACAGCGTCTTTCCACTGCTACTTTGTAGGAGAGAGTGGGTGGGCGGGCCACTCCAACAGGAGGCTGTGGTAGAGGAAGACGCAGCCCTCCATGAGAACACAGGGACGTGCAAGGGTCTCTCAACAGACAACGGACACATGAAGATACTTGATAAAAGCAGTGCCAGTGTGCCAGCTAACACGTGGGCTCTGTATAAAAAGGGAGCACGTGCCGACGTGGGGTGAGCCACTGTTAGAGCCTGGAATGAGACTCCTTTTTGCAAATTACATCAACCCATAGGGCAGAGTCAAGCTCCCAATAAATGCCCCGAAACTACTTCCAATGTGCAAACTACTAAATATTTGACATTTTATAGTTGGGCTCCTCAGAGACCTTTACATGTACCCCCTGAGAGGCACAGTATCTTTCTCTTGGAACACACGAACATACCAACCCTACAGAATAGATGCCAACTGTGTGCCAGGTTGAACAAGGTCTTGGAGGTCCCCTGCTCTGTCCACCTTTAACCCTTTTAGTTCAGTAAGTTCTCAGTCTGTGTGTTGCTATCCCATTAGGGTTGAACAACCTTTTCATAAGGGCCACATATCAGGTATCCTGCATTACAGTTCACATCAGTACCAAATTGAGGTGTAAAGCTGCAACAAAAATAAGTTTTCCACACCACGAGGAAGTGTATTAAAGGGTCGCAGCACTAGGAAGGTTGAGAACCACAGAAGGCCCAAAAGTAAGGATGTGGTTCCTAATGGAGACCAAGTGAGTGAGGAAAACCTGGTGGCCCAGACAGCTAATGGTAACTGCTAGGTAGGGTGAGAGGTCGTTTGCTGGAGGCTAGGATCCCCTCAGCATAGGGTGGGAGTATTTCCAGGAATTCCCTGAGCGTGAACTAGTTCCTTATTAGGAAAGGGCCGTGCCTGTAATCTTCCCTGAGGCCTATGTGGTGCTCTTTACAAGATCTGGGGGTTACCAGATCAGGTAGAGAGAGAACCCCGCTGAGGAAAGGGACCGAGCGCAAAACAAATGGCTATCGGGAGAAGTCAGATATCAACCTTATCCGGCAGAGTCCCACCGGAAGACATACGGGTGGATATTGGTTTTGTGTTTGCCGTGGTCAGGGTGCCCCATAGACGCCCAGAATACCAGCTGTAGAGTTACATGCACCCTGTTAGTGATGCTGACATGAAGGACAAGGCAGCAGACACAGGAAAGGAACTACGGCATTAGTGACGTAAGAGGAAACACAGGGCAAGAGCAGCAAGAGAGGGAGGAAGACTTCCGGAAGTCAACAGGCAGAGGGAGTGAAGAAGGCGCGCGCAGTGATGAGCTACGGGGCTCCTGGGCTCAGCTCTGGAAACGTGCCTTTCCTCAGCAGTGCCCCTTCAGGCTTCCCTCACCTTTGACCCTGGCTGAAGTTGCGGGAAATGACAGAGCTGGTCTTCATCCCATAAGGGCCAGAACTTTTCTAGTTCAAACCTTGATTTTTCAGGACAGAGGCATCAGAGGAGCCAGGAATGTGCTGAACATGGCTGCCACCGATGAATGCCCACAGCTGGCCCAGGAGAGCGAAGAAGGGCCAGGCTGGAGCTACTTATGTCAGACTTGTCTGTGGCCCCTTCTCCAAAATGAGAAGTAGACAATGGAATGCCATTGTGTATCCAATCAACTCCCAATTATCCAGGGGCAGCGTCGCCACTCTGTGGGTCCCCCTACTGCCTTTGACTTCCCTCCAGCTGTCTGCCCTTTGACCGGCCTCCTGCCCATCAGAGCCCAGTCAGAGGGTGGGCAGGTGGAGGCAGGGGGGGAGGAAGTGAAACTCAGATCAGTCATTTTATGGCTGATTCCTAGGCACTCGCAAGAGAAGAATCGCTGGTTAAACCAACGTGCGCGGCTTATTTGGGGTTTTAATTTTCAGGGCCCTGCCTCACCCTTTGTTAGCGTGGGTAATGGGTAATTGGTTAAGTTGATATTTATTCTGTCTGTGGCGCCTCTGCTATTGTATCTGCCGCGCTTCATTTTAAAAATACTCTGCATTAGTAAAAAAAAAGCTACACTGAGATGATTTTCTTAATGCACTCGGACTCCCAGCGCTTTGGCATAAAACTGGCATCGGCGTTCCCCGCTTGCGAGGGCGCTTGGGAGTAGTTTCAGCGACTACACAATGCGGGGTTCGTGTCCACAGGAAGATTTCCAGCAAATGCTTTAAAGTTACATTTCACAAGCAGTCTAAACCTGAGGCAGACAGGGGAGTGGTTTTAACGCTCCTCCCCGAGGTCCTGTGCAGTCAAGAAGAAGAGGGGTCCTCACCGTGCTCCCTCCAATGGGCTCCTTGGCTTTGAACATTATAGTTTATTCATGAGAATGAAACAAAGTTTGTTCTCTGCTGTACTAAAGTGAGGAAAAAGTTGAGCCTATATGGGAAAAAAAAAAAGTCATTTTGTTTGGAGGAACCGTTTGAACTCACATCAGCATTTAAAGAGAAAACTTACAGCTGTGCAAGCCAAGTGGTGGTGCCACATGCGTTTAAACCCAGCGTTTGGGAGACAGAGGCACGTGGAGTTTTGTGAGTTCAAGGCCAGCCTGGTCTACATAGTGAGTCTCAGTACAGCCAGAGCTACATAAAAAGACGCTGCCTCAAAAAAACAAAACAAAACAAAACAAAAAAATGAAAAAAAAACTATGCAAAAATAGGGCAAGACAGATGGCTTGGTTTTATTACAAGATTACAGTATTCAATGGGGGAAAATTCTATTTACATTTATTTATAAATTTAACTTAATAGATTTATATTTTATATGTACTTATAAATATACTTATATTTATTTCCATGGTTGCTTTGTTTCCTAGGGCCTTTCTTTGTGGCTATCCCATGGTGTTTTGAATCCTTCAGCGTTAATGTATTTCCTAGAAGAGAGGAGCCCGGCACAACTAACCACTGCATAGTGAGACTGAGAGGCAGCCTGATTGAGGCTCAGGCTGTGGGGTCAGAGCAGAGGAATGTGAGCTTGAATAGGGAAGGAGCCAAACGCAGCGCACTGCCAGTGAGTGGGAATCTGCCCTCCAGAAGCTAAACACAGCGCCCTGCCAGTGAGTGGGAATCTGCCCTCCAGAAGCCAAACACAGCACCCTGCCAGTGAGTGTGAATCTGCCCTCCAGAAGCCAAACACAGCGCCCTGCCAGTGAGTGTGAATCTGCCCTCCAGAAGCCAAACACAGCGCCCTGCCAGTGAGTGGGAATCTGCCCTCCAGAAGCCAAACGCAGCGCCCTGCCAGTGAGTGTGAGAGCCTGTGGCTCGATCACAGGGGCCTGGATTTGACTCCTGACTTGGTCACAGATTTCTATTCTGTTGATAACTATCCCTGAACCCAGTTACATCATCTAATGACTAGGAGCAGCAATGGGCTAGCAGCTCACCAAGGATAAAACAGCACAAGCACGCTAGCACATGGCCTCACACATCACGTGAGCCCTCAGGGCTGTCCAGCATAGTCAAGATTTGAATTTATGGAGTGGACTGAAAAATCATCAGTTCCCATCAGGAGTCCACGAGAAACGGAAAAGTTGTGAGAAGAAAGGACTGCAATCTCTTCTGCAACAATACGCTGGCTTATGTACTCAGAGATGAAAAACATCCACCTGAGTGTGTTGAAGGTAGATTCTAAGCCTTCCTGGGGCAGAAAGCCTTTCTTGGCTTACGTTGGCTTGACAGGGCATATGCTTTGCATAGACAAATTTTGTCAAAGGGGTCCTGAAATGGTTTATGCAATCTTAAGGTTTCCCCAGTTCTGTGCTCAGGCAGTTTGCAAGGTAAAGGCAGGAACACAGCTGTCTGGCGGGCGGTCTGTTATACGTTTGTGTGTTTCCACAACGTATAGAACTGCTGCCTCCTGTTTGGGCTTTGCGGAAAATCTTTGGATCGCACTGGATGTCTTACCATGTTAATTAAATAAACTATGACTAATTAAATGTCATAATGCATGATGTAAACCTGTTAATGTCAGGAGAGATCTTTAAAAACAACAATGGAGTAGGGCAAATTTGTCACATGTCAACATTTTCAGCTAATTTCCAGTAGTAAATAAGCAAATTTTATTTCAAATCTAAATACTGTCTGCTGATGTGATTAAGAGGATCCTATATTTTGTACCTGATTGTAGATTGTGGCTTTAGATTGGGGAGGAGCTGGAAAATCTAGTCTAAATAGTTAGCTACCCATATTTTTCAATTAAGCATAATGTTATGTTAACATCCTAAAGAGGTAAAGGATGGCACAGTAAATCCAATTAGAATACATACTTACAACTGGGTTCTCTTGCAATTTTCAAAAAGCTGATTGCATTTTACATCTTCCCTGCTATTGTCAGAGCAGCCTGTACCACAAGTTGCCGCATCCCCCGCCTGGTGTCTGTGTCTCTGCCTGGTGACCTCTGCTGTAAGAGCCGCCGCAGAAATCACAAACTCTCACATCAATTTGCCACAATTGGATGTGGCATCTTGCAGCTAATTCAATTTGGGGAGAAATGCACCTGGCCCTGTTTTTTTCCCTATAGAACGTGGAGGGAGTTCGGAGTCTACACAGACGCCATCCACGCAAGGAACCCATGTGCTTCTCAAGGTCCAACAGTTTGTCTTCGTCTCCCCAAACACAGCCCATGACAAAGGGAAAGGGGCTGAATTATTTAATGCAAAAATAAATTAGATCGGGGGTCAGAGAGGGAGTAAGAGAAAGCAAATGAACTAAAAAAAAAATACAACTGTTGATCTAATGTCTAATTCCCTCCCCTTTAAAAGAGAAGGCATTTTGCTTGTTTTGTTCCACCTCTCTCTCTTTTTATTCTGGTTAGATAATTGCAACATCTCCAATCTGGAGGAAGTGCCACCACATCAGCACTACTTGAAGACAAATACAAAATACACAAATAAAGCTGTATAAGGTGTTTTCAATGTTTCAGACGGGTTTAAGGTTGTAGAAAAGAGACAAAAATGGTCATGTGTTTAATATATTATTGATACATTTCAGGATCTGAGGGCCGCTGTTGAAGGGAAAACACATCTCTGGCCTTTTATTCAGTGACCCACATTTTATCTCAATTATGCCTCAGACACTGAACAAATAAATAGCCAACAACAAATCCTACCTCATAAATATGATGTGCATTGACTATGTGGAGATGCTCTGAAGGGAGTGGGAGGGATAAGTGGGTACTTGGCACAGCGGGTTCCCCCTTTATAGTGCACTACGTGGCGCTGATATGGAGAACACTTTTGTAGAGAAGGAAATGGATGTTGTGACTTGTCCTCTCTGTGTCATATTTCTACGAAAAGACACAAGGCATGTCTCATGTAAAGTAAAGCGAAAATACTATTTGGGAAAATTAATCTTTTGTTTTGTTTATTTTTGTATTTATTTGTTTATTTCAGTTGCATGCAGCGGAGGCACAGATGTACCGTGCTGTAAGTGTGGAGCTCAAGGACAACTCAGGAATCCCTTCTCCTTTCATCATGTAGATTCTCAGGTTCAAACTCAGGTCCTCCAGCTTGGTAGCAAAGTATTTTACCCTTAGAGCCCACTCCCTGGCCCTTAATTCTTCTCTTCTATTTTCTTTTGCTTTCTTTCTTTCTTTCTTTCTTTCTTTCTTTTTCTTTCTTTCTTTCTTTCTTTTTTAAGTTTTTCAAGACAGGGTTTCTGTGTAGCCTTGACTGTCCTGAATTCTCTTTTATAGACCTGGCTGGCCTCGAACTCACAGCGATCCACCTGCCTCTGCCTCCCAAATCCTGGGATTAAAGGCGTACACCACCACCACCTGGTCATTTCTTTTGTTTTCTTAATCAGTCCTTTTTAACAACTAGGCTGTCCTGAGTCAAAGGCCAAACTGCAGTTTTACACATGGCTCCCGCCCTAACCGTCAAACTTCATACCACACCAGCACAGCTTTGCGTGAACAGCTCCTGACCTCCATCTGACGGCCCAGCAACCTGACCAGTTGTGTGATACCCCACGCGTATATGTGCCTGCTAGAAGGTCCGGCAAAGTTGCCTGTACAGGCGGGGCGGCTGGGATGGCTGCTCCTCGGTAGCTTCTTGCTTCAGGTTCCCCAGGACAAGCCATTCGAGGCTGCTGAGGTTCACTAACGATGTCATTTCCAACAAAAGACGACAGGAAGGAAAATGTTGGATCCAAGGAACAGGAAGCCAAATCAAAATAAGTTCCCAGAACTCTCCCGATCCTGCACGCACCATGGCTGGAAGCAACTCTGGGCGGCTCCGTTATTTTCTGCGAGCGAGTACGAATCTGCAGATGACTAGGCAGATCCATCCTCACTAGCTAGCAGGAGGAGATTGCACACGCTCACGCCCTGTAATTTCCCACTTGAATCTGTTGTAGCCACGGCTCATCCTCAAGAGACCCGGAGACACAATCGTTCTTAAGGATGTCCTTAACTCTTCAACACCCACCCAGAGTGGGGACTCAGTGAGTAGCAAAGTTAACAATTAATTAATTGTGGGTACAGTTGCATATATAAGGAGAGGCTGGCGACCCACAGCAGGAGTCAAAATAACAACGGCTTAACCAAGAGGAAATTGGTTTTGCTCCTACGTGATGGTGTTCTTTCTACCCGGCACAGGTGGCGGGGCCCCACGGTGTTTCCAACGACCCGAGTCAGTCCTTTCTGCAGCCATTCTCAGAGTGAGGTGTGCGTGTGCCTTCGCCACTCAGGGTTAAGAAGGCAAAGGGCTAACGCGAGCCCTTTAAGCAGGAGCGGCCACTAACCCACAGCCCGAGCCCTCACAACATAAGGAACTGTGTGAAAGGGTCGCAGCACTAGGAAGATTGAAAACCACTGCTCTAGGGGATCTGATGCCTACTCTCAAGCATCAGGACCCGCGCTAACCCCAGAAGCTGTATAAAAAGCTGGTGCAGCTAGTCTAACCTATTCTGAAAAGTTTCAGGGCAACAAGAGACTGCCTCCCCTTCTCTTACCTTCTCTTATAGTTACCATGTTCTTAACTTAAAACTCCTAAAATGCTACTTTGTCTTATTGTGTTTTAATTTGTGTCAGATCATTAAAAAACAAAACAAAACTTGACATTAGAAGATGGGCCTGGGAGATGGCTTAGCAGTTAAGAATATTTGCTGCTCTTGCTGAGGACTCAGGTTTGGTTCCCAGCACCCACGTGGGTGCTTACAACCATCTGTAATTCCAGTTCCAGGGGAAATGATGCCCTCTTCTGGCCTCCTTGGGTACTGCACACATAAGCACACACAATATTATTTTAAAAAGAAAGTACATGTTTTGTTTGAGTAACTTAAAATATCATGTTGTTCTCCAGATTGTAGCCAGACAGTTAGAATCAATCTCAAAGCAAAATACTAGAAAGCCAGTGTGAAGTCCCACAGACCTGCCACGTCAATGGCCTTTCAGCTAGAGTCTGCTGGCTTCTCCCTCAATTCCCTGTCCATATTGTCTCTCGAGGAAAGCGGGAGCCGCAGTCCCCTAAGTGCACTTGCAAGACTTTTTAAAGCCTTTCTTCTTTCTTCAATGGCAAGTCCTCTTTCCCCTACCTGTGTGATTTGACACTAGCTTCCCAGCAGTTAAAGCATAGCCCACACGCAGCTGGAGAGATGGCTCAGTGGTTAGGAGCACTGCCTGCTCTTCCAAAGGACCGGGTTCAGTTCCCAGCACCCACATGGCAGCTCACAACCGTCTGTAACTCCAAGATCTGACACTTTCACACCAATGCACATAGATTAAAAACTAAATAAAATATTTGAAAAAAAATTAAAAAAAAAAAAAAAACATAGCCCACAGGCCTGCACCCTTCAGGCCAGAATGCTTACTCAAAACAACACAAAACCCTTAAACATCTGAAAATGTACATGGGCTAGAAAAAAAATTAACAAATGTTAAGACATCTCAGAAAAATCAGTAAAAGTGTGCTGCTGTCCCTGTCCAAGGAGCCTCATGCCCTCCTTGTTAACAGTGCTGGCTCCCCCCTGCCTTCACAGCACACCTCCATGTCAGATGGTCCCCCTTCCTGCCCTCCTGGTCCCCCACCCATGCGGGACTAAGTTACTGTACAAAAAGAGGTCTTAGGGATCGGGCTCTGAAATGAAATTCTAACGCTAGACCACCCATTAGCTGGCCTACCCTGGAGAGCTCAGTGGTGGCAGGTCAATGATCGTTAGCTCCTGGTGTTCTGTAGCAATGCAGTTGGTGAAATGTGGTAAGAGCCTGGAGCCGGGTGGAAGAGAATGCCTTTGTGAGCATCTTACCTTAGGCACATGAGTCATTCAGGGGAAATAATGATAAGAACAAGGACCAAAGAATCAACGGTGGATGTTAGATGATGGATGGGTTTGTTTTTTTTTTAAACAACAACAACAACAAAGGGCTGGAGAGATGGCTCAGTAGTTAAGAGTACTGGCAGCTCTTCCAGAAGATCCAGGTTCGATTCCCAGCACCCAGATGGCAGCTTACGACTGTAGCTCCAGTTCCAGGGGGTCTGACACACTCACACAGACATATGTGCAGGCAAAAACAAACCAAAACAAAACAGAAAAAGTACATCAATGCACATAAAAATAAATAAATCTTTTTTATTTTTTTTTTAAAGAAAGATAGAAAACAACAACAAAATCCTGAGGGTGATTAGCCACCAGCTTCCCTGAACCTGAAAAACCAAAGTCTCTGTCCTTGGCACCATATTAAGTAACACCCATTTCCTCCTGATTCTAGGGTCCACACCTTACGTCTCCCGATTAAAGGAGGCTGCCAGACACTTGGTCTTCAAACATACATCTTTAGAAGTTTATTCTGAATATCCAAGCAGTGTCTTTGGAACTGTGCTCGACTTATAAAAACTATTCAGTGGGATTCTATTTCTCTTTTAAGCTGTCAGTTAGATGGTGACATTAACTGGCTTCTTTTACAAAACTTCCCAGTGCTTGTTCCTTATGCAGGAGTCTGACATAAACAAACAGCTAATTACAGTTGCCTTATCCTTTTACAGAGCGCTGGTATCCAGCTAGTTCTATAGGTGCTTTTGACCTTAGGCTAACCTTATATTTAATCTTATATTAACTTACATTAATCTTGGTGTAAAAGTTTTCCTCGTTAACTTTGCCTCTTAATTCTCTCCACAAGGTTTTACAGTTGTCACCTCTGCCTTATGCTGTGGATCATGGCCCTCAGACAGACACTCTTCCGAAGCAGTCTGACCACTGTCCACCTCACCAACCATTTGTCAGCTTAAAGCAGTTGCTGAGAGATCAGTTCCTCCCAAGGCCCTGAAAGCAGCTCAGGTAACCTCTGAAAGCAGAACTAATGAGCCCTGGGCCGTCCAGCTCCTCCCTCCTTTTGCCACTCTGGGCATTGCTTTCAGGCTCAAAACTAAAACAGCTGGACCAACCATCCCCTTCTTTGCATCAGTTAATGTCTCTGTATCAGTAGCTCTCAAAAGAGAACCTCAGAGAAATTCAAGATAAGCTTAACATCCTTCAAGTCCAGCTCAATTCCTTGACCTAGGCAGCACTCCA
This sequence comes from Acomys percivali, assembly GCA_907169655.1. NCBI lineage: Eukaryota > Metazoa > Chordata > Mammalia > Rodentia > Muridae > Acomys > Acomys percivali. Next base: position 4,197,340 of record OU015747.1, on the reverse strand, counting down.
AAACTGAAAAGGACTCAGCCCGACTACTGCTAAGGACAAGCAGTGTGCGTTCTGCTGCTTTCACACCAACAAACCCTGACTGGTATGAAATGGGGCCCTTAGACGCAGGGACCAGATAAAATTTCACCCACAAACCTCATTCTGTGTAAGAGTTTCTGGTTCTCATCCACTCTGGCTCCTCCATTTAGTCACTTCTTTTCCTCCTTATTATTCTCAAACTTACCGTCTTTTAAGTGTTTCACTTACTGGCCTTCTCCGTCTACCCAAACAAAATGTGTTCCACAGAGGCAATGGCTCTCACCCTACAAAGTTACCAGAGGGGACCCCTCTTCAATGGACCAAGAATTACGTGGCTTGAACAAAGACCCTCCTCTGCAGGAAACAGCTTAGAAAGAATCCTAACCCACATTTTTTTATATATCCCCTTAGAGTCTGAAATGATCGTTTTCTGCTAAAAGACTACACTTCCCAGCGTCCCTTGCAGCAAAGAGAGGCAACACTTGCAAGGAAGGGACTATGGGAAGAAATGTGAGCGATGGCTACAGTCATTTCCGCCCCTATAAAGGGTTTCAGCCATCTCTTTCCGTTGGCAAATAGCTCGACTTTTTCGGGTTGGAATTGCTCCCTCTCACATTGAGGGTTAGAGTTTTACTCCCTTGCCATGTGCACCAATAAACATGGTCCTGCCTGTTTAAGGTCCAGATGTCTCTCATTTTCTGACTCCATTTTCTTTAAGCTACCACAGAAATCTGACAGTGGGCACCTTAGACACCTGAGTCACTGAGGAGAAGCTGGATGTTAAAGGACTGATGGGTCGTGATGATGCTGAGAGCCTGAGGGGTGGTTAACCATCCACTTCCCTGCGTTCTGAAAAGGCAAAGGATCTGTCTATCCTTGGCAGCATATCAAATGACAGTCACTTCCCAAAGGTGGGGGACACAAAAAACTAATGATCAGACCCAGTAAGCATAGGAACAAAGTCCAGAGAAGGCTAAATTTCCAACCTGAGGGATTCAGGGATGCTAAGCCTGAGGTTGCCCAGAAGGAGTACTTACTTCCCTGAGATTTAGCGTGAGGATATCCGGCCCCTATATTTGGAAGCCTTGAAATCACAGACCTACCAAACTCCCCTTCCTCCTTGGAGAGAGCAACCATGCCCTTGCAAAACACACACTCTCTCTCAGGAGTTACCACATCTCCCAGCCTGGCACCCAGAACAAAATCACATCACAGCATGGACACTACTTAACCACGTGTGAGAAAGGCTAAGCTTGCTGAGGAAAGAAAGGGACCGCCCACTGAAGAAGCAGCGGAACTGGGCTGTGGGTACTGCCAAGATCCAGGGCTGCACATTTTGGGACTGTACTCTGAAGATGCTGAATCAAAGGGGTGCAGAAAGCAGAGCTGGAAAACAGAGAGTTTATTGACGTAAGCTGTATCTCTGCTGAGGAAAGAATTAAAAGGCAGGGGGACGAAATCTCTAGCACAACAGGAACCAGAGAGAGCTCAGACACAGCAGCAGAATGAGCAGATGAAAAAAGAAAAAGCTTTTATTGAAGGTAAAAAAAACATGCATGAAGGAACACAGAAGACCTGGGCAAAACAGGTAGGACTTGGGAAGCCAAAGGCTGATCCTGTAAGAGTGAAGGTGTTTATCTGGTTTTAGTGTCTTAAGATGGGTCCCCTCCCCTCACTTTGGACTGGTTAGCTTAGAAAGGGTAGTTGACAGCCCACAACGCTGGATAAACATGTCCAGGTCAAGTCTTTTTGGTTTTTTGAGACAGGGTTTCTCTGTGTAGCCTTGGCCTGTCCTAAACTCACTTTGTAGACCAGGCTGGCCTCGAACTCACAGACATCTGCCTGCCTCTGCCTTTTAGGTGCTGGGACTAAAGATATGGGACACCACTGATCAAGGCCAAGTCTTAAGCTTACCCAGCTGGCCTGGATTGATTGGCTGAAGGGCTTGGGGGTCACTGTCAGGAGCCTGACCTGCAAGGCCTTTGTCTCAGACCAGGAGCATGTGGCCAGAAGATTGTCACTACTGTTGTTGTTGTTGTTGTTGTTATTGATTTTGTTGAGACAGAGGCTCGCTACAAAGCCCTGGCTGTCCTGGAATTTATTGGGCTTGCCTCAAACTCACAAGAGATCTATGTGCCAGTGCCTCTGCCTCTCAAGCGCTGAGATTAAAGGTGTGCACTGCCACACCTGGTGCCACCTTTACTGTTTATCTGCGTCCTCTTCCCCCTATGTGTCTGCCTGTCAGGAATCTGCCTGACTCCTTGTCTGTCACTTTGATCCTTGTCTGTCACTTTGACTCACAGTTCACTGGTCTCATGGATAATTAGAGCAAGTTTGCAGAGAATGATGACTCCTATTGGGGTACCAAATGTTAGAAGAAGGAAATCAAAAGCTCAGACAGGTAGGCACACTTGATGGGCATGCCACATAAGATTGCATAGCCTACTAGCTGGGCATGCTGTACAGAAAAAAAAAAAAAAGTAATGCAGGCGTAAACAGCAGACCCTTCATTACTGAAATGGCTGTTCTCCGTAGCAGGGATCAGCAAGCTTTCCTATACAGGGCTTGAGAACAAATGTTTTGGGCCATGCACATCCTGTGGTTCCTCTCACCACTGTTGTGCCCCACCCGTACCGCGAAAGCATCTGTAGCCAATATGTAAAGAAGTGAGCACGTGAGGGGAACAAATGGGCGGAGTTTAGGAGACCATAATAGGAGAGTCATCACCCTGGTCCTCATGATCCAATGAGAGACACGTGGGCAGATGGGGAGAGACGGAGACCAGGCAATGCTAAGGAAGTGGTTCACGTAGTTGTGAGAGCTGGAGAAAATCTGAAATCTATAGGATGGCCACCAGGCTGAAGATTCTGGGGAGGACTCATACTGCAACCTGGAGTCTGAATCCCATAGGGCAACAGGCCAGGTTTTATGATGTAATCCCAAGAACTTCATCTTTGGAAAACCCTTGCTGTGTGTTCTTATTTTTTTATTTTAAGTTTATTAATTTATTCAGATTACAACTCCATTGTTATCCCATCCTTGTATCCTCCCATCCCTCCCTCCCACCCACTTTCACCCTATTCCCCTCCCTAGGTCTATGACCAAGGGGACTTCCTCCCCACTATATGGTCTCATCTTGGTAGCCTGCTTATTCTTTCTCTGAGGGCCACCGGGCCTCCCCACTAAGGAGAAGTGGTCAAATATGGGGCAGCAGAGTTCGTGTCAGAGTCAGTTCCCGCTCTCCACATAACTATGGAGAGAGCCCTGTCCATTGGCTAGATCAGAGTAAGGACAATACAAGTAGCAAGCATCGAACTCCTATGCTGTGTGTTCTTAAATCCTTCAGCTAATGCTACAGGGGCTACGTACACCATGGACATGGCCCTCCATTGCTGAGTGCCTATAGGTTTGTGTGTTAATCACACAAACAGTTTGATGAAACAGCAACGTAGATATTGGGGTTTAACCAAGCAACAGGCACCGGAGCTTCTCCAAATTGACACCCACAATTAATCATTACGCTATCTAACCTTGAACTCACAGAGATCTTCCAAGTCCCCTCTAGGAGTGGTGGGGGCCTCAGTCTTCATTGTCTCTGTCCAACTTTCTCCGTCTCTGTCTCTCTCTGTCTCTGTCTCTCTTCCTCACTCATCTAGTTCCTGATAATATTTTCAAATAATCCTCTGAAACATACATCTCCTTCTGAGAGTCCATTTCTGAAATTTCCTACACAAGACAAAATATAATGAACAAATTATGATAGGCAGGTACCAACCCCCCCAGGATTTGGTTGTTAGCTGTGGTTTCTATTCACATTTGAAATCACTCTGCTGCCTTTGAAGAGATGCTCCTGTTCCACTGTTGTGTGATAGAGAAAGCCATTTGGCTCCAGAAAGTAACCAACTGGCCCATTAAACAGAAAGAAAGTGGCACTCTCATAAGGAACCCTCCTGCTTGTCCTTTTCCTTGCCCGCGCATCACGTCTGAGCGGCCGCAGCTCAGGACCCAGGCAGCTCCAAGCCGTAGCTCTGCTGCCCGCGCCGCGGCACATGATCTGGAGTGTGGGCCTACAGACGAGCAGCAGATGGTCTCAGCCTGGACATCTGGAAGGCTCATCACATTATAGGGCACACATTTGTGATAATACATTTAATTCAGTTTTCACTTAACATTTTTGGCTGGTTGGAAGACCCTGAGGTCAGTATGTAACTTGGCAAGGATTTTTCAAAAAAGATTGTCCCAAATTTACCATCCACGAGCTGATCTTATACAGTATTTTGTTTGTGGAACTGAGACCAGCTGGGTGAAAGCCGATGAAAGGAGCAGCATTGTGGGCAGGAGGCTCTGAGAAGAGCTGTGAACACATGACTCACTCTGTGTACCCTGGGCCTTCCTACAAGGCCTGCTGCAGACAGTGCTGGGGAGCAGTGAGGGGGGCAGTGAGGGGGGGCAGTGAGGGGGGACAGCCACTTCCTTCTGTTTCTGTTCTCCACTTCAGAATACGCACTGCATTCAGTTAATCGAGGGACAATACAACAGTAATTAATAGCCAAGTCATTTTCCATGTTGATTAAAATCTGATATAAACCTTGAGAATAAGATATAAATGAGGTAAATCTCCAGCTTAACTACAACACTGGCGAGCTCCTCACAGGATTTCCTCTTTCTACTATGAAAAATACTATATACATTTTAACAATAACATATATTGAATATTGGCATGGAAGCATATACATTGTTTTTTGTTTCTCTTTTTGTAGCTCCAAATTTTAACTGAAGAAAAAATATGTAAAATGGATGGGTCTCTTTTGTTTTTGTTGTTGTTGTTGTGTGTTTTTGTTTTGTTTTTTGTTTTTTCCCAGAATAAGCCAAAAATAAAATAGTTAGCAACCATTAAGAAAGTGATGAAAGGGTTAAAAGGTCACTAACAAGAAAAGAAATGGAAGTGGCCAATAAATATATAGTAAGATGCTTTTCCCTGATGTTAATGAGAAAAATAAAATATAAGAAGGAGAAACCATTGGCAAAAAGCAAACGAACTGCAATTCAGAGTCTCACTTCTGATCAAGATGGGTCTGTGACCTGACACAGCCACTTGGCTCTCCTAGTTACGCTGAAGATTTCCCTGCTTGTCCTGTGCCCCCCACCATCCCTGCCTGTCCTGTGCCCCCCCACCGTCCCTGCCTGTGCTGTGCCCCCCACCGTCCCTGCCTGTCCTGTGCCCCCCCACCGTCCC
>OU015747.1:4163463-4191986 GCA_907169655.1 Acomys percivali | reverse complement strand
CACAAGCTCACGAATGTCCGTTGCAGCATAATTGGAAGTAGCAAAACAAAGACCAAGTCAGAAGCGATCTGAGCACCGTCAGCGGAAGCATAGACAAACACACCATGGCATGTTTACACAGTGAAATACAGTGCAGCCGTCAAAACGCGTAAGGTATGATGGGAACAGCAATCAACAGAAATCCAGGAGAAGGTACCCAACAGAAGAAAGTAAGATTCTTTCACGTTTGTTATTGCAAAAATTGTAGAAGTTTTTAAAGAAAAGATGGAACTAAGGGACACAGCAATGATCCCTGTGTAGACCTCTGATGACAGAGGTGGGAAGACAGGGGGAGCTCAGAGCTGGCCTCTGAGACATCCACATAATTAAACTTGAGAGACAGGAAAAGAAAAATCTAGCCGGGCATGGTGGCGCTCTACTTTAATCCCAGCACTTGGGAGGCAGAGGCAGGTGGATCACTGTGAGTTCGAGGCCAGCCTGGTCTACAAAGTGAGTCCAAGACAGCCAAGGCTACACAGAGAAACCCTGTCTCAAAAAACCAACAAAAAACAAACCAAATAAAAAAATCTGAAGAAAATAAAAATCTATTTTAAATATATTTAAAATTCTGTATTACTTAAAATATAAGAAACTACTTTATCTGGAAACCTGAGGTTCTTATTCCTCTCCAACTCTGCTGCTCCAACAACTGTATTAATTATATGGAGGCGCATGCTTTTCCCAACAGCAGCCCCACCCCAGGCCTGGTGGTGCCCAGCATGTCACTCCCCCGTCTGCCAACATCAAGTCATTAAAGAGACCAGGATTTGCCTAGAAGAGCTGACGTCATCTTCTCCCCCTTATTTGTGCTACACCCCCATTATTTTTGTGGCTCGCACAGATGGAACTTGGACGATCAAGCTACCTCTGCAATAAGCCTGGTTCGGGAAAGTCTATGCTGCTAAGACCAACTGCTGCACTGTCTTCTCCTCTCATCACTGTGGTAGGACACCGAGAGAAGTGACTTGAGGAAGGGAGGGAGGGCGGCCAGCAAGTCCAGGATAGTCAAGGCTACACAGAGAAACCTTGTCTCAAAAAAACAAAAAAGTAAAATGGGTCCGGAGAGAAGGCTCAGTCAATAAAGCATTTGCTTGCACCTGTCAAGACTTAAGTTCTAGTCCTCAGAACACAAGTGAAAAGCCAGGTAGGCGGCATGCGCTTCCAATCCCTCCTGCCGAGGGGAGATGGGAGGCAGGAACAGACTCATCCCTGGAAGATCACTGGCAAGCAAGCTTAGCCAGCTCAGTGACGGTCCAGGCTGGCGAAGGAAAGACCCTGTCTCGAAGGCTCCTGAAGAATACTCTGGCCTCCATGCGTATGGACATATACACGCACATCCCCAACTGTACACATATGTGTACCCCTACACATGAACATGCACATATGCACACATGCATGCATGTACGCATATACACACAAACAAAAGCAAAACAAAGAAGCAAAAACTCCACGCCCTCCTCCACTACCTCTTAGCATGGTAGAGAAAACAGGTCCCTACAGAAAAACTTAAATCCTGGAAAACATCCTCCGATTCTGGTTCTGAAGTCGCCAGTATTAATGTTCTCTTCCCGTGGACACATAGGCATATATTTGGGATATTCTTCTCATATAATAACACGCTTAACTTTGTTTTCCCTCTGGAGCTTCCCTCTGGGGCACACACAGTGTTCCCATGTACAGACATTCCATAACTTGTTTCTTAAAAGTCTCCCATGAGATGGGCATTTACATATTACCAGATTGTCATTCCTGAAACCCTGGACCAATGTAGGTCTCTATCAACTGTATAAGGTTGTGTCCACTTCTCAGCTCCCTTAACTGAATTTTTTCTTCCTGCCTGGAAAGATAACAGAAGACTCTCATTTGGATCCAGGAGCGTAAAGGCAGCAATTTACTGGATGAACAAGACGTATTGGGTTGTTTGTTGTTCATCTGTTTGTTTGTCTTTCAAGACAAAGTTTCTCTGTGTAGCCCTAGCTGCCCTGGGACTCTGTAGACCAGGCTGGTCTTAAACTCAGAAATACACCTGCCTCTGCCTACCAAGTGCTGGTATTATGTGTATGTGTGCGCCCATGCGTGTGCACGTGTATGCATATGTATACTATATGTATATACAATTTCTGTTTAATTTCCAGACCATGTTTATGCAGTCAGTGCAAGGCTGGAGACTAGTGGCCATCCTTATGAACGTCAGAATGTTTCTTTAATGAAAAACTTCTCTCCCGCTGTGTAAGCTCCCTGAGGTTGGACCCTAGGCCCATTTTCTCATTGTATCTCTAGGGTCTCATATAGGATGAACACACAGAGGTGCAGAACCCGTGCAGAGTGATCAAACGGCCATGCTGTGAAAAATCACTTCCATTAACGCTGTCTCCAAGGTAAGAAACTTGGTCCGAGTCCTCTGGTTTAAATTTTCTACCTTTACTTATTTTTGTCTCGCTGTGACGTTTGTTGTAGGACGGTAAACCTTGATCGTACTTGCACCAGAGAGGGAGTTACAGACAAGCAGGAAAAAAAAAAAAGATGTGTATCTCTGTGGTTTAACTAAGCAGTTAAGGCTTCCCAATGATGTGCCTTGTCCTCCTAGGTTCTCAGTGTAAGTCCTAGGAAAAATGCACCCCCACCCCACCCCTGCATCCAGGACAGTTTCCAGTGACCCCCCCCATCCAGGACAGTTTCCAGTGACCCCCCATCCAGGACAGTTTCCAGTGACCCCCCACAAGGACCTGGGCCACATTAGACAGCCCTGGTGCCTGACCCTGTAAATTCACCTCCATCACAAACCACAAGGGGAGCAGCCCTGTCTCCCCAGCAACTCCCAGGCCAATGCAATGCCAGGAATTTCTCTTCACATGGATTTGTAACAAGCTCCAGAGCGACTGTCGAAATAGCCACAATTGCTGTTCTATGGTTCGACATATTTTTAGACTCAACTCAGCTCTGGTCACACAGAGCTGGGCTCTGGACACTGTCCTCCAGGATTTCTCAAATTGCAGGGGGTGGGGGAGCGGGGAAGCAGGTCATGACCTCGCTAGGGTCACAGAGAGGAAAACAGCGAAGTAACAAGAGAAATTCTCTTGAAGCCACTCTGAGGGGGCAATTCTGTTCAGCTGGTGACTTCACAGCCGTCAAGACGGCCTTCCCAGCTACCTCACTAGCTCTCGGCAGAGACAGATGCTTCTGGAACTAAACCAGATCAAGGCAAAACGAAACCCTAGTCATTTTACTTCCTGGGTTCTCCTACTAATTTAATACATCATAGGAAAGAGAAAAAAAAAACAATATTGCTGACATAGTAAAATGTGCCTACAATGTCAGTGGTTGGGAGGTGGAGGCGAGAGCATCCCAAGTTTAAGGCCAGCCTGGGCTAATTTGAGTCTCAGACTACACCTACACAGTGACAACAAGGATGAAGGAAAGGAAAGAACGCTGCGTTCCTGGCAGCGTGAGCACACGGGCAAGGCTGTCTGCCTATGCAGGAAGCCGCTGGCTTTACTTCACTGCGTATCTGAGGACTTCACCCCAAGCCCCAACTGATCCGTGGGCCGTGACGTGAGCTAACCCAGCCCATGTGGAGTCAGTACATTGCATGCCACCGGGAAGCTGCTTTATGGTGACAACTCATTTAGTAAATGCAAACGTCCTGCTTCTAGCATGGTCCCTATTCACAAATGGGTCCGCACCTCTGGTGGCACAGCGTGGTAGGAACTCAAACTCTAGTGTTTGAGTAAAAAACAACTATTTATTCACATCTGTTATTTCCCTCCCTTACAGTGCTTGCCTCAGGCCATTGACTGTAGCCTTGTTCGTAAGGCTCGTTTCAGTGAATGGAATATGAGTGGACATGCCTCCAGTGGCTCTGAGGGCACCTGTATGGTGTCACTTGACCCCTGAGCTCTAACCTATCAGCCCCTGCCTCAAGAACATGCCTTTTTTTTTTTAACCCACCAGCTTTGGGGATTGATTTTTCTGTGATTTATTTTTTCTTATTTTACATGCCCCGGTGTTTACCATGCATGTATGTCTATGTAAGGGTGTCGGGTCCCCTGCAGATGCAGTTACAGATAGTGGTAAGCTGCAGTGCGGGTGCTGGGAATTGAACCTGGGTCCTCTGGGTTACGAGCCAGTGCTTTAACTGCTAAGGCATCTCTCCAGCCCCTTGGGAATTGTTACAGAAGCTGACCAACATAGGAGGTCCCTCTGCCTCTACAGTCCAGGCACTGGCCATGTTCTCCCCTGTGTCTCATCTCTGGTCCCCTCAAAGGGCACTCCCTAGTTATTTTTCTTTTTGATAGGCCAGGCATGGTGGCCATATTTCCAATGCTCAAGAGAATAAGGCTGGAAGACTAAGATGAGACAGGAGAAGCGCAGGTTTGAGGCCAGCCTGGGCTATATAGCAGAAGCCTCCCCTGAAAGATAAAAAGGGAAGGAGGAAGGAAGGAAGGAAGGAAGGAAGGAAGGAAGGAAGGAGAAAAGAAGAAAAATATCTAACATTCCAATCAAACAATTTTGAAATTATCAAGAAGTTAATCTAATCGATGTATTAATTAATAGCCTATTTGCAGTGACAATGACATTTACCCTAAGACTGAGCCCTGACGTATTGACTAAAGGTGTATGAAGCCAGCACAGTCAGGAACAGATTTCATACGATGAGTTATTTACCTTGTTTCATCCTGTCAAGACAGAAGTTTTATATCTGTATCATATTTAATACCACATAAGAACACTGATGTATGTGTATACTTACATATGAATACTGAACTATGTAATATATACGCATTTGTTTTGAGAATGCCTGCCCAGATTATTTCCCTCATTAAAAGACACAATAAAAATTTAAAATATAGTCTAAAGGGGGCAAGCATATTCAGCCGTAGCTGTAGGTTTCTCGTGCACAGACCTTGGGCTCAGCTGACTATGAGCCCTCAAGTCTAAGTCTCAGAGAAGACAGATTTCTTTCTATATGTCATGTTTATTTTTCCTTGGTACAATACCTGTTAGATCATGAAATCAAATTATTTCACATCAGACCAGCGCATACTGGATAAACTGAAATGGGCTAAAATGAGATTTCTAGATGATGAGGTGTTGTGCATGTGGAAAGTGTCAAGCAAAGATTCTGATTTCTTCGTGTGCAAAAGAGGATTGCCAAACATCCTTGAATCCCCCATTATTGCCATTTAATGAATGTCTACAATGTAGGGGAACGTGCCTCTACATCCTAGTTAAGCACCGCAATGACAGAAATACACACATCTTTGTGGCAGGCTCTGTCCTACATACGTTGCAAGTGTGGTCCACTCTCCCTCAGTATCGGAGGAACATTAGTTTGCAGACCTCCAGAGATACAAAATACACAAATGGTCAAGCCTCTTAATTGATAAACTACATAAAAAGATGTATTATTTGCACAAATCTCTACAGTGCTTAATATAATGTAGTTGTCCACTGTATTGTGGACAAGAAAAAGTCTGCACGTGTGTAGGCTCAATTTTCTTAGCAAATATATTTTATTATGAACTTATTAACTGAGAGTACCTCACTTATAACCTGACTAACCTAAACAATAGGAAAAGAAAATAAAGAATACAATAACGAAACCATAAGGATTATCAGTTCCAAAGAAGGATTCTCCTGGCATAATCAGCAGGATTTCTTCTGCTGGAATCTGGAGCAACCAGAACCTGGAACCTCAGCAGGAGCCCAGAGCCCCGAAGCCTTCCCTAGAGCGGCTCTCTCTAGGAGTGTCTCAAAGTGGAGCAATAAACAGCCAAAAACTATCCCAAATCTCCAAAAGCCTCGCCTCTTGTTTCTGGCTCACATTTGTACCTCCTCTCAGCATTTGTTCAATGTTTTTCAGCTGGTTAACAACCAATCTCCCCCACACGGTGGTTCAACTTCTAAGGGGATAAACATCACCTGCTCTCTCACAAGTCTTTTTCTCATCCCCTACTTGTGATCTAAACAAAAAACATGTTTATCTCTCCTTCACACACGCTCACTATACATGAAGGCTTTTTCTTATATTTTCAAGATGTGCTTTTGGCAGATTCACAGATATGAAACCCACGAGCATGAATATGGCTATACTAGTGTTAAATTTTCACAGTAACCCTCTGAGGGAGGGAGTGATACTCCCATTTTACAGATGAAGAAATGAAAGCATAAAGAATTTTAGTGCCTTCCTTCATGTGCCTACACTCAAAACAGCAAAGTCAGGATCCAACTCTGGGCAGTCCGACCCCAAGGGACGTATCTGGCTGCTTCCCTTTACTGCCGAGGCCTTAGCTCCATCTTACAGATAAGAACTGTGAGGCGCTGGGTAGCAAAGTGAAGACTTAACCTCGATCTAAAGTCACCCAAAGTCTCTGTGCCCTGTGCCATTACCTGCTGTTTTCCTAACGTCAGAATCACGGTGGTTTGTCTAGTTTCTGGAGAAGGCAGCAGCGTTGGGGATACGTGTGTATGGAGCTGGTATCTCACCTTGCTAACAACCCTGTGCTTCACAGAGAAATTACAAGAGAGAGAAATGTCCATGCTGCCGTTTTTTTGTTTTTTGTTTTTTGTTTTTTTGTTTTTTTATTCACTTGCTTCCTTGTCAGTCCTTTTCTTCTTTATCTTTTTGCAGCACTGGGGATTGAATCCATGACCTCATGCATGCCCGGCAAGCGCTCCGTCTTTACACTCTATTCCCAGCTCCCTGCTTAAGTTTTTTTATTTTTGTTTTTGGTTTTTGGTTGTTTTTGTTTTTGTTTTTGTTTTTCTTGGTGAGACAGAGTCTCATTAAGTGACCTAGGCTAGCCTTGAACTCACTCTGTAGCCCGGGCTGGCCTCACACTTGCCTCAGCCACCCAAGTAGTTGGGATGACCGAGCTGAGCCATCAGGCCGAGCCAGCAACATCATTTTCAGTCTGTGTTTTCCCTTTTTGAGTCTCATTTCCATTTTGTAAGGGTTCATCTGGTTAAATAAACAGTCTATAAGTTAAACTCAAATAATATGATAGATCAAATATGATGTTTTCTCCTTGCTTGTGGGAAGGAAAAAAAAATGGGTTCTGCCTAGTCAGCAGTTGACCGATGAGAGTAATTTAGGGTAGGAACCCCTCCAGCGGTGGGCCTGCTGATAAGATGAAGCTTCAGGGACTCCATGCTACAGAAGGAGGGGGAACATGGAAGCGCACCTACCTCAACATGAAAACGTCAGGGAAGAGACAGAGTCCGGCTACATCCTCATGACGGGGAGCAGTAGGCAGGCTCAATGGGCAGCCAACTATCCATTCTCTGCCAGAGCGGGGAACGCTAACTCTGAATCATCTTTAACCCTACATAAGGCTTTTGCTAAGCGACAGGAAAGTTACCATCGTATTTGACGCCTGGAGCTGATAAACCCACCTGGGCAGGTTAGTTCTGCATGTCAGCTTGCCGCTACTTAGAGTCGGCTTGGTGGAGGCTCTGACTAAGGATCTGTCTACACTGGATTGGCCTGTGGGCACGTCTTGGGTGAGGAGGATTGTCTTCAGTGTTACTGAGATTGGCAGATGAAGGAGAGGTAAACCTGTTTTTTAGGATCCCAAGTGCAGGATCAGAACGGTCTTGTGAGAGAACAGGTGAGGTTAATCCACTAGAAGACAAACCACCTCAAGCAGGTGCTTGATTGTTGCCACCTGAAAAGATCCGTGAACAGACTCTGGGAGATATATAAGTGAGCCCAGAACTGGAGGCAAGGCTCGTTGGAGACTTGGGATAGTTTTGGCTGTTCATTGCTCCACTTCAAGACGCTCCTAGAGAGAACCGCTGGAGGGAAGGCTTCGGGGCTCTGGCTCCTGCTGAGGTTCCGGGTTCTGGTTACTCCAGGTTCCAGCAGAAGAAATCCTGCTGATCATGCCAGGAGAATCGTTCCTCGGAACTGAGATCCTTACGGTTTTGTTATTGTGCTCCTTAATCCTCTTTTCCTATTGTTTTGGTTATTCGGGTTATAAGTGACATATGCTTGGTTAATAAGTTGTAATAAAATATATTGGTTAAGCAAACTGAGCCTACAGACAGATACATCCTAAATGGCAGGAGGCACCATTTCATAACCGAGCTGTGGACTGAGTAAGAGTGAAGAAAGCTGGCCGAGCATAAGCCACCTAGCAAGGCAGCAAGGGCACATTCATTGTCCTCCTGTGCTTGACTGCTATGAGTCCCTGGCCTGCCTTCCCTTCAACGATGGGCTGTAACCTGGACTTGGAAGCTGAATAAGCCGTTTGCTCCCCCATGTAGCCTTTTGTCAGGACATTTTATCACAGCGACAGAAATTAAATTAGAACATCACCTTTCCTTTTTAATGATATAGATTTCATATTTTAAAGTAATTCGGAAGCCAATTTTCCCAACAATTACATAATATTACACAATGATGGGAATTTAAATTGGAAGGAAACCTGTTTCCCATTTTGCAAATGAAAAAGCAAAGCAGGGATGTGAGGTTGGGCAAGGTTGCGCAGCTCTATACTGGCATGTCTCTGGAGGGCCACCGTAGCTTCTGTTACGAACTTCAACCTCCTCGAGCAAAATGTCCTTCATATTCAGATACAATCTGAACTTTTCTATAGGCTTTTTTTTTTTTTTACCATCCCTTCCCATTAGGGAAATTACTTTTACTCTTGCACAAGCAACTCAAATCTCAAAGGCTATAACATCCAAAATATAAATAAGATATACTTACAAGCTGCTTTCATGCATACTTGGCCTCTAAAGGTTTTCTCCTTTGAATCTCCTTCCTTCATCCCTTGTCTTTCTGAGAGTGAATAAAGTAGTGCAATCTGTTTTGCTTACATTTTTAGGAATGCAACTGGGTTTCTAGAAGTATCTATAGATTGTTTTCTGGGGAGTTAATGGGGGAAAGAGCTGGTCAGCTGATAATTGTGTGTGTGCGTGTATACATGGGCACATGCACACACACATGTGCACATGCTTGCTTGAATGTACATATGTAGTCTAGATATATATGTGTGTGTGTGTGTGTGTGTGTGTGTGTGTGTGTGTGTGTGTGCCACAAGTATTCTTGAGTGCTTACTATGAGCCAAGCAGATGCAAGAAGTGTAATACCAAGATAAACGCAATTGCCTTTCATTGTCTGCGCTATGGTAAGCAGCTTAGTCTGACCACTCTTTCCTCTAGAAAGACTTCTAAAAAGATCTAAAGTGTTTTTCCTTTTTAACAAGCATGGTATCGTCTGAAAGGGGCACATATCTTACGCATTGTGCTTGACCTTGATGAAGTCCCACTACCTGAGCAGATCTGTGTAACCAGAACCCAGAATGAAAAGTAATGATGAGGAAAACTTCAGAATGTTGCCCTCGAGTTTCCTTCCGGGACCGAAGAGCAGACACCACAATGATCTGCCAGTTTTGAAGGGCACATAAACGGAATGTGGTGTGCTTTCCTCTGTGTCTGTGTGCTTTAGTTACGCTTCTACAACACATTCATCTCACTGCATGCAGCTCTGCCTTGTTTGTTCCCAGTCTCTGTGGAACAGTGTGAATATTACACACTGTATAAATATGCCACCGTCTACATAGGCATAATCTTGTTGACAGTGTTTGGTAGTTTCTAGTTAAAGCAATTGTCTTGGTTACTTTTCTGCTGCCGTGAAGAGGCATTAACCAATTGGGGGCTTGCTTACAGTTTCAGAGGGTGAGTCCATGACCCTCATGGTAGGAAGTGTGGCAGCAGGAAGTGTGGCAGCGGGTAAGCAGGCATGGTGTTGGAGCAGTTGCCGAGAACTTACATCTGATCCACAAGAGGAGGCAGAGAGAGAGAGAGACAGAGACAGAGAGAGACAGACAGAGAGAGACAGAGAGAGAGAGCCCAAGCCTGGTATTGGCTTTTGAAACCTTAAAGCCCACCCACTGTAAGGCCACACTTCCTAATCCTTCCTAAACAGTTCTTCCATCTGGGAATCAAACACTCAAATGCATGAGCCTATGGGACCTTCTCATTGGAATCATCACAACTAATATGAATAAGGCTGCTGTAAGCATTCTTATTAATGTCTTTTGAGGGGTTTTCCTAGGTGTTTTTTTATTGTTCTGTGTACCCAGAAATGCAGTTATTGTGCGCCCATAGGGCTAGTTTCAGTACATATCACCGCACAGTTTTCCAAAGTGGTTTACCAATTCACTCCAACTAGTTATGAAAGTTATTTTGTAAGATTATTTCTTTAACTTTAAAAAATTCCCCCAATAAATTATCAAACGCACCAAATAAGTAACACCATGAGACCCAAAAGCAACCAAATAGGACAGGAGTCCAGAAGTCCACACCGGGAAGCACTGCTGGGCCCACATGACTTAGGGCTTGAGATTTCGTAGGCTTAAGAGACGTCGAGGTGCTGGGCGGTGGTGGCGCACACTTTTAATCCCAGTGCTCAGGAGGCAGAGGCAGGTGGATCCCTGTGAGTTCAAGGCCAGCCTGGTCTACAAAGTGAGTCTCTAGGACAGCCAAGGCTACACACAGAGAAATCTTGTCTGGAAAAATAAAACAAAAACAAAAAAACAAGAGACATTGAGGATGAGAGGGAAATATGGGGGTGAGCAGGAAATAAGCCTGTCCCCCAAAAGAAGGTGAAGAAAACTGTATTTCTTAAACCTTGGCACTGGGTGGAGGATAGGGGTGATGGCTGCACCAGGATAATTTATAAACAGAAGCCCCTTATCACAATGGTTTGTAGTTCAAAGCTACAGTCCTTAGAGAGTTAAAAGAACCAAGCCTAGAAGTCAACAAATAAGGAATGACTTCTACCAGCGAGCTAAGCCTCATGACAGAAACTCAATTTTCCTTCTGACTTATGTCCCTCAGAGAACAGGAACACCTCCTCCACTGGACTCACGGAGACCACGTTGAGGACAAATTGGTCTGTTCGGGTTCCATCTATGTAGCAGCATCAGCGCTCTCATGGGTACAGAGATCCCTGTCTGATTTAGCCGCTAAGTTCTCTGACTACATGACCCAAGAACAGAGATAGGACTCTCTTTTCGTCCATCTAATTCCTTGCGTGGGAAGTTCCAGATTTCTCAAGGTATTTCCTCATAGTGGCTTGGAAAAGTCTATGTGGACAGGATGAGAAAGTAAGTTGGTGGAGAAAAAAATGGAGCCAATGGTTTATTATAGTCGCTTTCACATAAAGAAACATGACCGATGTTTCCATCACCACTTACATAGGAGCCCCTGAATTCCAGGACACCCTGCTTCCATGGCATTTTAAGAAATGGCTTCCCAGAACACACAACTCCACAGCAGACTATGTGACACGGTCCCTGGAGTTATGTAATATGACAGCCCCAGAATTATTCAGGGAGTAGTTTTCCTATGGAAAAAAAAAAAATGGGTCTGTCTTAGGGAAATGACTCACCATAGCAAAGCCTTAATTTTTCTTCTTTACAGCAACCAAAGTCTTGCTCAGTCAAAAGGATGAGTTCACCCTTCCGCAGAGCAAATGTGTAGTTAATTGCATTTTTCCTGAAGCTCAGCTTACAAGACTAGAAGTGGCCAGGCTACTCTTCAACATCACACACCCAAGCTCAACTGCCAAAGGCACCCAGCCATATGAGCCATCCTGGTTTGAAGCTACCTTTCCGATGGTCCACAGGAGCCTCTTGCTTCAATTATAAATTATACATTTCTAGGAATGCAGCTTTTCCCATCGACTGCCATTTCCAGGAAAGACAGGGAATTTTTTTTTCTTTTTTACTGCACTCACTGGAAGTCTTTCTGCTGACATGGTCCATAATTAAAAATCAAAGTAATAAAGTGGCATTCTCAAATTTGAATACCGGCTACAAAGAGCTTAATTGCCAGGCCTCCTTGCCAAATAGCACAGTGGCTCCAGCATTAAATCACAGAGATTTTTCAGAAGAGTGATTTGATATAGTGCTTTGAAAGTGCACACATTTAATCTTATTAGAACAAGTTTGAGACCCTTAAGACAACTTGCAAATACCAAATCACATTTTTTTTCTTTTTATGTTTTATTTATTGGAAAGTTATTTTTAAAGTGGTGGCCACTGTCAAAGGGAAAACATTGTTCAAAAAATCTGGGTTAATAAAAAATATCCATTAATGTTTCCTGGGTTTGTATTGCTTACCTCCATGAGGACGTACAAAACCGAAGATACCATGGGAGCTTTTAGCCCTGCAAATGACTAACAGCTAGTGTCTGGTTTCCTGTAGTGAGCAAGGGATGCTGGGTGACCTGGGAATCTTCTGAACGGAGTCACCCAAGTCAGTCGCTTGCTGTGCCGTTCTGAAATGTGGAAACAAACGTAAGGCATTCAACCTGCCTCCTTCTCTCTTGACCTCCAATATTACCCCAAACTAAGAGCGATAGACGCCATCCACGGCATCAAAAGATACCTCTATAATAAGTCAGATCTTGTTATGCTCTTACAAAGTGTTTTTTCCCCTGATATTACTGATAGGATATCATAGAGTTTTGCATATAGATAATTTAGTCACATGTTAGTAAATTGGTTTTAAGAAAAATACTGAGACTGTTAGGTGTACTCCATTAGAATGTGAACTAAAAAACTTCAAATTTTCATAATCTTGAAATCATGGTTATTTATCAACTGTGACTTCTCTTCAGTGATTTATCTTAATTTAGGAAAAAGACTTAGGTGCACACCTACTGCATTTTTTTTTTTTACTGCAATGTCAGGAGGAGGATTCGATGGAGTCACATGATAGAGTAGTTAGAACTGTTTTTATTTCAAGCACGGAATCTGTATTAAAAAAAATAACAGAGGTTCCTGTCGTCCTTCTGCACCAGGAGAAAAATCACATTCCCTCACATATTTTCTGGGCTCACTCTCTTCGTAATATTTCTTTTGCAAAGGTCCTGTTCATATTTGTATCTTATTACTTTTCTTATACTGGATTTATTGATAGTTTCTAACAAAAATGTGATTTCAGTATATTTACTGAACAAAATTCAATAGAACAGACCCCAATTCAATTTTTTTTCATCAAAATGGAGACCAACAAAGAAGATAAAGTGCTCAGTTTAGACACATGGCATCAAAAAACCTTATATTGTTTAAAGAAATAACTCAATAAGGAGGAAGTGATAGATATCACTTAAAAACAGCATTAGCTTTGTTTATTTATCTGTGCTCCTAATAATCCTGCGTCTAACTCAGTCAGTGACAAACATTTTTGGTGTCCTTTGGTTTATTGAATCTCACATGAATGTAGTCATTTTCTAAGAATAAAGGGGAACATGTGCGTGGGCACTGGGAGATAGCCACAGTCCATATTTACTGTTAATCGTCATTTTGTGTTTTCAAATTTAATTTCCCTATGTCTGCTTCCCAGATTATTTTGCTGTTGTGCCAGCATCTCTCCTAAGTTAATAGCGTTTATGCTTTGGTATGGTAGTTTGTACCCTGAATCTCTAACAGCCTGCTCTGGAAGACCGATTACTGTGGGTCCTCCTCACTGACCATTAGGGAAAGGGTTGAAAAATAACTGCAGTTTACAATAGATTTTTAGTCTAATGGATGGGCATATTCATTATTCACCTGTTTTCGGTCTCTCATGTGTCGCCGAGTGATGACTATAGTTGTTTTAAAGATGATCTTTATTTATGGTCTATTACATCATGCCAAGATTTAGTAATGATTTTAGATTTTTCCACCTAAATTACAGGGCACTTTCCACTGAAAATGGTAAACAATATTACAAACTAAAAAAAAAAAAAGAAAGAAAGAAAGAAAGAAAGGAAGAAAAAAAAGAAGTAATCTGATTTCTGGGAAGAGGGAGCCCATGAAGGATGTGTGCTTTTATAAGCATGGACAACGGGAGGCAAAATAATAACTCCTAACTTTGATTGTTCAAATATATTCTGCAATACAGAGAACTGCATGCAGGCTGGAGCAGGCATGGGGCAGGGAGGTTAAGTAGAGAAGAAGAGGCACAATACTTCAGATTGGCAGTAGGCTGCAGCAGGAATAATCTAATCAAGATGAAATTCAATTATCTCGTCCCAGGGCAGGCTCCTGGGACGGCTGCATTGAACGCTAGCCGAGCTGCTCCTAGACATTTCTTCCCCAGTCAAACTCACATGATGAATGCAGATGAAATTTGAAATATGAAAATCTGAAGTAATTTATGGAAGTTGTCAGAAATTTGGCCTGCTTGTGGTGTAATTTCCTCTGAGACGAGGCAGGCCGGCTCGGTGCTGGGAGGCTTGGAACGGCTGCTGGCCCTTCCAGTGGATGGATCAACCCCTTTAAAATGCTCTTCCAGACAAATTACAGCTCATTACACACAGCCTTGCACCATGCCATTATGTCAGAGGAAATCTTTTTTCATTTGCACAAATTTGCTTGGAATTCTCATATTTATTTGAGCATCCATTATCGAATCCGAACATTGAATTATCCACAATTATTTTCTGGGTACGCGGATGTTTGTGTATATGGAATGGATGGTGAGTGCGGGGCTATAAAAATATTACAGTGTGGCTGAAAACCCCACGTACTTTGCAGCTCTGTTACAAAGAGCATTGTTTGATTGCTGAAAGAGGATTGACTTTTGCGAGGATTATTAACAAGATTCATTTTCTTTCGGAACGTACTGGGAAAGAGACGGACTCGGCTTTGAGCGACTCGCTCCACTCGGTGCTGGGTAACAATTACCAGGAACGTGTTACACCTCAGTTCCCCCGTTCCTTTCTTCCGTTCCTGTTTTGATCGTCCTTGCTGTGTTGAGTCCATCCTGGCATGTCCTCTTTACACCAGGGCTGCGCTCTGGCTTCCGCAAACAATCTCTTCCTCGCCTTTCTTCCTCATTTCCTCATGGCCAAAGTAGGTTCTTTATCACTCAGAAACACTGCAAAACCATCAACAAAATGAGACAATTCTCTACAAACATTATAGTGCTGTTTGCCTACTCTCTTCATACAAATCACAACTGCAAAAGTATTTGTGCTGCGGCTTCTAAACGTTTGTTACTGGTTCTTGTAATAAATCTATGTGATGTGTGACTGTGCTAAATTGAGCGCAGTCTTTCTCAATGTTGTTTCATCCCGTCATTCGGGCTTGTACCTAAGTGCCTAGTCAAAGTTTCCAGTGACTAAATAATTAAGTGTTCTCTACTGGCTTGTTGACATTTCCTGACTTAAAGCAGGTGTACCTCCATTGGGGGGGAAAAATCTCTTTCCCCAAAGTCAACTTTTCCCCCCAGAAGCTTTTGTACAAGGATTAAAAACAGCTTTGAGAACAGTTCTAAGGGAAACCGACCTTTAACAGCTCATTATGATTTTGTGAATTGCATTCCATTACAACAAAACAAGATGCACTTTGGCAAATTGGATTTGTTTGGGTGGAAGAATTCATTCATAAACCGTTCCTTGAAAAAAAAATCAAGGTGAGTTAAATGCTTATTTACAGAACCTATTTATTTTCCTACGATACATAAACATCAGCATATTTTACTTTCCTGAGTGAATCAGAAAATAGATTCTGCGTAATATAAGCAGGGTTTGTTAGGATTAAGGAAAACAGATTTTGTTATTAAGATCCTGGAAACAGTGAAGCCTTGGTTAAAACCCAAAGCAAGAGCCATCTTTACTTTGACATGGACTCCTCTGAGATCCTCCGCACGCTGAGCACCAGGCCGAGCACATCGCAGCCTCCCAGCCTCTCCCTGCTGCAGGAAACTTTGTAACAGCACTCAAATAAATAAAGAAACTGGGTTGGAGATTATTGCTCTCATTGTACTATTTGTATGTGCGTATTATATAGTCGCTCCGTAGTTTGACACAATCAGTTGAATGTGGGACAAGACAAATGTTGTATATGACAGTGGGGTAGTATTGAAATATGACCCCATATCTGGGGGGCTAAGAGTTATGGATGCATTGATAGCTGCTACTAACATTTTGAAGCGTGGCTTTTAAATTTTGCCTGCTGGCTTCTGGCTGGATTCCGGCCTGCCTGGGCAACGGAGCCATTGAAAGGAACGGCAGGCAGCTATTTTTCGGTAAACGTCAGGGAACTTTGTTCTGCCTTTATTATAACTGACCACGGAGAGAAATGGCCTGTGAAGAAGGCAAAAGCAAATGAACACTCCCCAGCTAGTCTTTTTTGTGTGTTATTCACTTCCAGTGGGTGGGGTTTTTTTTTTTCCTTAATTTTTCTAAAGACAAATTCTTAAGCTAGAATAGACATTGAAAACACAGCAGAGACACAGACTATATAATGAGACATTTTTTATGATAATATAGCATCTACTGAGAACATCATTTATAGATAAAATGAAGTTTAAATACTGCTTCTTATAAAGACCTTTAGGAACATTTATATATGAAAGAAGCTTATGAAAATATATCTAGAATGCATGTAAGTTAAATAAACTGCGGGTGACATTTGTTTTCAAAAACAATGATTGGAGAAATGGTCTTTAAATTTTTTTTAAAAAAGCATTTTTATATGAGCAAAGAGGGGATGTGAATCACATGAACATGAAGCTCCCAATGTTGAATCAAGTGCACATTTCAGACTATTGCATAGCTAAGGTCTTTGTAACCAAAGTTACTGACCAACCTCTAATGTCGATTAAATAGAGGGTATATTTTAATAGCTGGAGAAGATACTGTTACTCACAAAATGGGAAATGCTTTTGACTCTAGGAGTGAAACTCTCAATTTCTCACTGGTATCTTTAGCTTAAGGCTCCCAAAAACATTATCAGACGTCTAAGGAGTGAGCACTTGAGAGACAGCTGAGGGTGAGGACTCTTAGTTGTAACTTGCTTTCACTAAGAAGACAGTAAGATGTACAAACAAGAACAGTATGAATGCAGCCAGCGACAGCCTCTCTTATATACACAAAACCAACTACATCCCTATCAAACAAATGCACTAAAACTACAGTCATGTAAATATCAACACTGGCTGCTCATAAAACTCTAGAACCATATAAATAGTTATGTAAACCCCAATGTTTATGAAATTCCATCCTGCACCTGAACAAATGCGATTTTTCAGGCTATAGGCTGTTACTTTGTCATTTCTTTCCAGAGTTCCCTAGAGACTCTGTGAGAAAGAAGCACATAAAAAGTTTCATCAATTTTTCTTCCACAACCAGCTACTTCCCAGAGAATGAGAAAATAATTTGACTATGTACTTTTAAGTAAATAAGATATTTCTGGAATAAATATGTGTAAGGAACCAGTTATGCAAATGGTACATAAAGCGTAGTAATAATGCTTGAAGAGGCAAATAAAATAATATTCTTTATTATGAAAAAAGTAAGTAAAAATGCAACTCCGGAAAATTTTAAATGTAATTTTAGGCTCCTTCCCTTGCTCTTCCTTAAAACAAAGTAAATGCGGGGGCATTAATCAACTGTTTCCTCTTTAATGAAAAAGTGAAAGTTGCATTAGGGGGAAGAGGAGGTGTAGAGATGTATTTTTATAATATCTAATAGGGGTTTTTAAGAGGGAAAAAAAAACTCATTCCCAGAATTTTTTTCTCACACTTAGCATCTTTATTATGAGTAAAATTTCACATAATCACTTGTTTATGGAGCATCTTCCTATGAATTTCCCCTACTTTGAAATTATTTCTATTTTTCATGTTTAAAGTGCAGAAGTGCCCATTTCGCCCATCTGCATCTAACCTCCTTGGTAACTGTTCTTAGGGTCCAGTTCTGTGGGGATTTAGAAGTACAACCCAGCAATGAGAACTTTTCCTATATAGCATCTAATTACCTCGCACGGATTTCCAAACCGTATTAGAAAATAATATTGCATACAAAGGTAACTGTGCTTTGTCCCCAAGTAAGTTCTGTAAACATATTGCCTAGAAGGTTCCCATGAAGACTGTGGAAGGTCCTTGACTGCCCTTCAGTGTTCTTCAACCAGAGGAGGCCCTCAGCCAGAAACTTGGGATGCTCTACTCTTTAGATAACAACATTAGGTTCTCTTGCTAGAAGAGATTTAGGGGCATACTAACATTTTATTCCAAAAACCTTGCATTTATTTATTTATTTATTCATTTATTCATTCATTCCTTATTTTCTTTCTTTCTGCTTCCTTTTTTTTCTTTCTTTTTTTTTCTCCCCCAGGCAAGAAGGGGAGAGCCAAGTAGTTATTTAATTAGCAAAATCAATGTCCTGGAATACATTAAACAGCTGAAGCCTGACATTCTGGGTTTGTTTTCTTCTTAAAAGCATGCACCCTCAGAGATACATTCTTTATACCACCTCACCTTTACTAAAATAACTTAGGAAAAAAGTGTTCAGTTTGTCCAAATGATATGAGCAGTTATTTCAGTTCTACAGCCCAGCTTGATAAATGGTGTGGCCACAAAGCGTTTTAGATAAATGATTCTGAGATTTAAAATTTTTTTTGTACACTATAGCTTTCCTTAATTTCAAACAATCCTCTATGTATATTCAAAATCATAATTGTCAGGCGTAGTTTATTTCCTTCCCTAAACTATTTTCATGACCACTTGGTATTAGAAGCCTAAGAAAGAAAAAAACAAAACAAAGCAGAACTTACTATAATACATTACACTGAGGTAATTTTTCAAGCGAAGTGACAGATAGGACTGTGTCGTGTTCAAGTGTGATCCTAAAGTATTCTTTTGAAAGAATCATAAAAGCAATATATTCAAAACCTCTTTAAAACATCGCCTTGTAATCAAAGAAAATGCTAATTTTAATCCTTTCCTTTGACAGTTTCATACATACATAGTATGCATGTGGTCAGATTCGCCTCGGCTGTTCTCCACCCTCCCCTTTGCTTTCCCTCTGAGCATCTTCTTCTCATAACTGATTGCCCTCCTGCAGCAGCTACTAACAGTGCCTGGCTCCTCAGAAAGGGACGAGCCTTCATGGTCCCTTCTCTGCCCACGATGCAGGGTTGAAGGCCCCAATTTTGAGCAGATATCTACGGCTACTGTGTACTTGTGGCTGTAGAGGCCGCGCTTTATCTGAATGGCAGTGCTTCCTGGCACACACACACACACACACACACACACACACACACACACACACACACTTTCCTGTTCTTAACTCTTTCTACCCCCTCTTTTTTAAAATGTTATCTTAAAAATACTTTTCCCCATTAAAATGTTTTCAACAGTTGATTCATCCTCCCTTTTTTTTTTTTTTCTCTTGGGTGTAATTAAATAAATTATATGGATATGTGTGTGTGTGTGTGTGTGAGAGAGAGAGAGAGAGAGAGAGAGAGAGAGAGAGAGAGAGAGAGATTACCCAGTACAATGCATTGGACGAGAGCTAGGCAGTACCAAAAGTCTGCCTGACATCTCATGTTTTTCTCTTAAGTAATGAACTCATGGTGTATTTAAGTCCTACTTGCTTATAATGCAATGTGCAGTTACTAAATAGACAGGACACTGTTCTCCAGTACCCTACCTGCTAAAATAAAGGTGCAGGGACAAAAGAAACAGAAGTGAGCCAGGCGTGGCTACATGCGCTTGCAATCTCATCACTAGGGAGACAGAGACAGGGGATGGAGAGCTCAGGACCAGCCTGGGATATACAGTGTGATGGCCTCGTCTCTAAACAAACTTAAGAATATGGACGGTGTTCTGGTGAGATGGCAAAGCAGGTAAAAGTGCTTGCTGGCCAGGCACTCAGTTCAAACCCCCAGGACACACATGATAGAGAAAACCAACTCCCGCAAGTTATCCTTGGACTTTGGCTAGATTTACGTCAACTTGACATAGACTACAGTCCTCTGGGGGGAGAAGCACTTGAGTTGAGACGATGCCTCCATCAGATTGTGCTGTGGAGCATTTTCTTACTGACTGATGTGGGACGGCCCAGCCCATTGTGAGTGGTGCCATCCCTGGGATGGTGGCCTTGGGTTCTACAAGGCTGAGCAAGCCATGGAGAGCAAGCCAGTAAGCAGCACCCCTCCATGGCCTCTGCATTGGCTCCTGCCTCCTGGTTCCTGCCCTGCTTCAGTTCCTGTCCTGACTTCCTTCTGTGATGAACAGCGATGTGGAAGTGTAAGACAAATAAACCCTTTATTCTCCAACTGGCTTTGGTCATGGTGTCTCATCACAGCAACGATAACCGTAAAACAGACCTCCATACAAGTACTGTGGCACACACCTGCCCAAACACACACATACATACATACATACATAACATACATACATACATACATTACATACATACAGTATGTATGTATATACTCAGACACACAATACAAACAAATGAATTTAATAAAAAAAATTGTAAGTGTAGAAGTGAACCAGCAGTTGAGAGACATAAATAGTGAAAATACAGTAAATATGCAATGTTATCTGGTATGGGAAAGGGGATTTAGTGGCAAGTCTTTAAAACAAATCTTTCCGGATCATCTGTCGGACACTCACATTTTCACAGGCAGCAACATCAGTGTCGGCCACCTTTAAAAGAAAGAATATAAAATGCAGACAGATACATCCATGAAAGAGAAATTGAAGACACGTTCTAGACAGTGGTTATAACTCACAAATGGAAACTGTAAGTGAACAGCTGTGTCACAATCATGCCACCTTCCCAAACTCCAAAGTTGCAGGGGATGGCGCCACACACAGCACTGGGGAGCTGTAACGGGCGGGTAAGAAGCTAAAGGCCGTCCTGGCCTGTATCACCAACCATGTCTCAAAAACACAGATGAGTGCTGGAACTAGAGCTCAGAAGTGCAGGGCGTGCTGGGCATGCGAGAGGTCCTGCATGTGCTGAGCCAGGCTTGGTGCCTCTCACCGGAACTCTCTACACTGAGGAGGTAGAAAGATCAAAAGCTTAAGGTCACCCTCGGCTGCACCGTGAGTTCTAGGTCAGTGTGGGACACTTGAAACCCGACCCTTGAAAAGAGTGCATCAGTGTATTACCTGGATAAAAATGTCCTTTTGTCCCTCCCATATCTACACGTGCTTATCGATTGATGGTGGCTCATAAAGAGGTGCCCACCGAACCCCAATGGTCAGAAATAAGATAAGACAACTAGCTCCCCTCTCTTGGTGAGCCTTAACTGTCTTAGCTGGTGAGTAACACCTACAGAAAGGCCTTACTAGCTGTAGGGTAGTTGGGGTACCAGCCCAGATCCTCACACATGCTAAGCATACTGCTGAGCTCCACCCCTTCCTGCCACACTGATATTTTATTCCTTCTGCAGTACAGCCTCTCCAGCCTCTCTTCACTCTGATTCTGTAACTAGACTCCCAGCCTAGTAACTGCTGTGTTCCTTATGTGTTGTGGGGGAAGTAATATACTGCATAGAGAAAAATATTACCTGGTTCTGGGTTTACCATTGAGTCAACGAACCTTGTTCCATTTTAGTTGCTTGTAACAGAAAACTTAAAGAATTGTTGGGGCATTGCTGCTATGACTGTTGTAGTTGGTTGGTTGGATTTTTTTCCCCTCATTGAGTTTGTGGAGTGGGTTTGGGGTTTTCCCTTCCTTCCTCTCTCTCTCTCTCTCTCTCTCTCTCTCTCTCTCTCTCTCTCTCTCTCTGTCTCTCTCTCTCTTTCTCTCTCGTCAATGACTGGTATTCCAATAAATGCCTTCTGCACCATCAGAAGGGATAAGCCCTGCACTGTGACGGTGAGGACTTAGGCCCCTTCTCTCTGGGCCCTGGAGTAAGCCGGGGCCCACGTTCCATGTTAAGTGCCCTGGTATCTGTGGTAGCTAAGGCTGATCTAGGCTTTTGCTCAACCAGAAGGAAAAAAGAGATAGAGTTTCTCTCTCTCTCTCTCTCTCTCTCTCTCTCTCTCTCTCTCTCTCTGTCTCTCTCTCTCTCTCTCTCTCTGTCTCTCTCTCTCTCTGTCTCTCTCTCTCTCTGTGTGTGTGTGTGTGTGTGTGTGTGTGTGTGTGTGCAGGACAGCACGGGGGTTTGCCTTCACCCTCCCCATTTCCGGTTGGCCCTCCCTGCTCTCTGTGGCTGGTGGCACAGTGCAACCGTGATTAGGTAACAACAGAGCACCTTCCCTCCCTGTTTCCTCTCAATGGCTCTGGGCCACAGCTTTTGAAGGAGCCCAGCCCTGCCACTATCCCGCCTTTATCAGCGTCTGTATGGGGCTTTATCTGCAAAGGCCTGGGCTTTGCCCCTGACTTCATCAATCATTTGGACCAGTTCACATCTCCTTCACGGTGTTCCGCCTCATTAAACCCATCAAGGGCACTGCAGAACAGAGACGTGGTGGGGTGAGCAGTGCCTCAGCTCCAGTTCCCACTGCTCTGTCTCAGGCCTGGTACCTACCGCTGGACCCTGCACGGGAAGGCTGGCTCCTCTGCCAGGTACTGCTCAGTCCTCACACTGATGTGCAGGCCAATAGTCTGCACTGGGGGATATCTTAGAGTATCTCTCTTGGGAAATTCATTATCCCAGGCTGACAAGCAGGCTCCTTAAAGAAATTCCTGGTGAAACTTGAGACCAGTGAGTCCAGAGACCACAGCTTCCCAGAACGAGAACAGTGTCAAGACTAGCAGATGCCAGTGTTAGTGGTTTAAAGGGGGGAGAAAGAGGATGCTGGAAGGCAGAAAACAAGCCTGACACTAAGTTAAAGAGCTCCTCACACACAATGAGACATTCAGGTGCCATCAAGGGGGCTTGCATAAAACACAACGTCTGTGTGACAGAAGAGGCTTCTGTAATTTTCCAAAATGTTGTTCTAGGTTTTTCAGGATTTAAAAAAAAAAATGTATAAACAATATACTAGGCCTTTCACACACGTTGTTTCATCATGGTTTGGGGAGATGAAGAAAGTCAAAGCTAAGAAGTCCTATGTTTAGCCAAGATCACAGGGCTAGGGAGACTTTCTTGGCGCAACCGGCCAGGGTGGCACCACTATGTAGATAGACATCTGTGTCACAATGTCTGGGATATTATACCTACATACAAAACGCTTCCCTGCGGGACGCCCCTCAACAGACTAGAGCAAAGAAAGGAGTAAACAGAAAAAAACAAAACAAAAAACAAAAAACAAAAAACCGCTGACCTGTTACTGCTGTGGTGAGATCAGTCTCTAAACACCAACAAGAATGATGCAGAGGAGAGCGTGTGCTGTGCTTAGAAGAGAGAACCGGGCATGAGGGGGCCAGGGAGAGGGATTCAGATGAAAAAAAAGCAGGCCATGCCTTTGGCTACCAACATCTTGTACCCACTTTTTACTTCTGCAACAGCCAACAACATCTCATCCAGCCTCCAAGTTCAGTACTATTTATGGACCAGGCAACTGCACCCTAATCTCTGTACTGTTACTTTCAAAGTTTCAGCGGACCGTGGATGGCACCCCCTCAGGGCAAGCCCATCCCATCATCAGCCCACCAGCATGCCATCTCCTGGCACCAGGCGCCCAAGTTTACAGAGCTGCTGTCCCCAGGCAGCCTCTGCTGAGGTAAGGATGGGATTAGGAAATCCCTAAAGCAGTTAGTTAGGCTGTGTGTGTGAACCCAGGCTCTGGCCAGCCAGTCCAGCCAGCATCCCACGCACCTGCAAACCTCACGTCACCTCTCCTGTTTGCATCCCCAGCTGATGCACACACTACGTAGACCACCGCACACTGCGGTTATTAATAAACATAAGACATCGGGCGATTACAAAAAAGAAAAAGAGCGTTAAACGTCAGGACCTGGGGCAAGATTTTTAAAATGGCAACGGGCCAAACCCAAGTCTGTAACTTTAACTTTTTTAATAACGATTTTTTTTCCCTGAGCTGGAAGCTCACACCGAATCCTGGAGGAATTGCTAAATCAGATTAAGGTTATATTTTGCAACAGGCTGGACGGAGCAATAAAGGAGAGCGCGCGGAAATGGGACTTCACTCATCAATTAGATCTCTATTAGCAGCCAATGCAGGCTTCACCACAGGAAACTTCGAGTTCCTACCGCAGCGGACCCTTGCACTCCCCACCCTCAGCTCTCACCTTGCCTCTCCCCCAGGAGTTAAACAACTCCTTTGGACACACAATAGAATCAAACCAATCCCTTTGTCTGGAACATGGTTCTGGTGTTTTGTTTTCCTTCGAGGTCTTGTTTTGAAGCTCCGTGCCACTCGCCTTCCCCTTTCCCTGCCTGGGATACTACGTTCAGGCTGGCTGAACAGGTTGCTGGGCAACACCTGCGCTGCCCATCAGGTCGCTCGGGACCTCGTTGTAGGCGCTGATGTATTGGGCCTTATTAATATTAAAAGCTTTAGGATGGTCCGGAGCAGTCGGTAATGAAAGGTGATTAACACCACAATGGACAGGACTCAGTGGTGGGGCCACTCATCTGCTGTAATAGATCAGACCTGCCTCGGGGCTTCAGCGCGCCGGGACGGCCCGGGGAGCACGTGAAGTCAGTGCGCTTGCAGCGACGTGGCGTTCCCAGGTGACTTGCGGGGCGGGGTCCACTCAGACCTGGAGTTCACCGTCCCTTCCCGCCCTAGAGCTTCAGACGCTGAAATCTGAGCACTGATGGGAAAACGCCCCTAATGGTGGCATCTGTAGCCTGGCACGTAGACAAGAAAAGGGGTCAGCCCTACATCGACTCCGCTCTTGCAGCCTCGGACGAATGCACTCAGCTCTTGACCCTCAGCTCCTCCACCCGCAAAAGAAACATTTCCTTGGGCCCTAAAAAGCCCCATTTATCCTCCTCACGGGGATCCAAGGACTATGCATCTTGTTCCAGCTGGCTGTGAATCGTCCCCAAGACACACACACACACACACACACACACACACACACACGCACGCACGCATGCACGCACGCACGCACACATGCACGCACAGTTGTCTTGCCCTCCTGCTCCACACTCCTGCCCGTAACGCGCGACAAGGTGCAACAGCCCAGGAATGAGCAAGCAGAAGTGGCCAAACGGATAAAGGAGGCACTGTTAGCGTAGTCGCCGCCGCTGCCCCCACCCCTCCATTCAGGGGCCGAATTCAAATGGATATTTCTCTCCTCGGCCCAGCTGAACCGGGCTCAATGCCTCAAAGGTGCAGAGCTGCCTCGGTGGACATGCTCTGTGGCTGATATTATAATTTTCATAATGCGCTTTTATGTCGCTGCAGACTCCTCTGGTGAGGAGCCCGCAGAGCTGCTGAAAGGGGCTTTGAGAGGCCGGAGCTCCCGGCTGCTGCGAGCTGCGCGCCCCCCGCGGGCCTGAGTGGCACCGCGTGCCCTAGCCGGGGCGCATCCCCTGTGCTCCGCTCATTAGCATGCTCCCCGAGTGCCGGGGGCCAGCTCCCGCCCTCCCGCAGCCTCGCAGCGCCCCTCCGGGTCTCGGCCACCCGCCTGGGTTGCGAGCTCCAAAGGCCCTCTTCCCTTGCTCTGGCTCGGCTCTACCCGCACGCAGCCGACCCGTGGCCAGCTAGAGCCCTAGGCAAGGTCAAGGTGGTAAGATGTGAGCGGAGTGCCCACAGCAGCCAGAAGGAGCGCAAGGTGATGGCTACTTCCCCAGTGGTCCAGAAGGGAAGGGTCCATTGTCTGGGCCCCATGGAGAAGACAGGGATCGAGATGGGGGGACCGGAGGGGTGGGTCTCTCCTTACTAGAGTACCATGTGGCATTTTGTTCTAAGCACTAAACTTGAATCCCGCCACCCAGTAGGGAAACTGATCCTCCGAGACAGTAGTTTGGGAGGAGTCGGTTTTTAGTCCTGTGTTCTCAGGGTCCTTTGAACCGAGCTAACAGCCACCTTCCTGGTACTTGCTCGCTCCTGAGGCAGCACTCAGTTCTCAGGCTGTTTGCCAGATCTGTAAGGGGCAATGCAGACCAATTAACCAAAACTCCTTGTTTTCACCTGTGTTACCAAGGCATAAAGTCTGACTAGTCCTTAAAGCTCAAACTGGCGCGCCTTTAATCTCACTCACTAAAGATACAGGTGAAAGCAGGGCATGGTTGGCCTTTAATCCCAGTTCTCGGGAGGCTGGAGGCAGGCAGATCGCTGTGAGTTTTGAGGCCAGCCTGGTCTACAAAGTGAGTCCAGGACAGCCAGGGATACACAGAGAAACCATGACTCGTAAAAACCAAGACAAACAAACAAACAAAAAAGATGCAGGTGAATACCTGTGAGTTCAGGGCCAGCCTGGTCTACAAAGCGAGTTCCAGAACAGCCAAAGCTGTTACGGAGAACCTGTCTTGGTGGGAGTGGGGGGCTCAAGCTGTCTCCCCCCCCTCCTTTTTTTCCTCCCTCCCCATCTCTGGCTTCATAGTAGGCCTTCTGAAAGTCTAGAAGAGACAAATACTTTAATCAGCAATTAATACATTAAAAATAATAAAGTATGTGTTGCCGTGAGACTAAAAAGAGAAAAATAATAATAACTCCCCAAATAAATTCATCGTGTGTACTGGCCCTTTCTAGCTGAATATATAATTTTAACTGAACTTTAATATATATTACTGTAGGCCATTTTCCATAGACCCAGAGTTACAATTCTGAAGCAAACCCACCCCCACCCCCACCCCCAGCACCAAACTTGGAAACTGTCTATAAGAAGGGAGCAGGTAGGTAGAAGCTGTGAGACTGTAGTTAACTCTTATCCCCAAGGCCAAAGTCAGAGGAAGGTCCTATAATTGTTCTCTTAAGTAGGGAGTCTATTAGGAGGGCAAAATCCCAACTGTGTTCTTTTCAAAGAGGCCCAGCTTGTGTCAGTGGTGAGGGAGAGCATTCAGCAGAGGTCTCTGGCCCATAATTGCTCAAAGGCCACATATATAGTAACCACGTGTATAGGCCCCAAGCCCATAGGAGACCTGGCTTGAAGTAGGAGTGAACAGAATTGTGCATTTCTGCTAGCTGGCTATGCTCGGCTGCAGGAATCTCTTTATTCAGGCCCATACCACAGCCCCAGTTGCCCTACCTTCTGATTGGCCTTTGCTGGAAAGGTATTAAGATGCTGGCAACGCCAACCCTGCGCTGGGGAACGGTGTTCCCACAAGGTCAGTCAAAACTCAGCATCCAGGTCGGGTTTTTATTTATCTATACAGAGGCTATTAAGGCTTCATCTAAACTTGAGAGCATGTATGACCTAGAAACAAAGCAGTGGATCTCCCCAAACCCAGCCCACAGATTTCACCCCTGGGGTTATTCTATTTGATTTTTCTCTTCCTTAAACCAGCCTCATTGTTCCTGTTTGTGAATCTGGTGGTGTAGCCCTGTCTATCTAATAGAACAGTCCCAAATTACAGCTGAAATCTGTTCCTCTTCCTGGTTTGTCACAGAGCAATGAAAACTAACTACATCTGTAGTTGGGAACCGGCAGCTGCTCACAGGGTTTCTTCATTAAATAAATACCTGCTGATTGAAAGCATTCTGGGGTTTGGATGGCAACTGGCTCTTTACAGCCCTGTGCATATGTTAGCCTCTATTCAATTCAGCAACCTCGCTCCGGCTGCCTCTGGATCAAAGGCTATTAAATTCTTATTAAAACTTGAAAATGGTCTAAGGTAAAAATGGTGTTGCATACTTGCAGAGCATTTGGAGATATGCCATTTTTAGCAAGCAATTTGAAAATTGCATACACGGTAGACTGGGAGGCAGCAGAGGGTTGGGTCTCTCTCAGAGCATCCACAATTCCCTTCTCAATAACTTTCCTTTAAATCACCCAGCTAAATGAGAACAAGAGATAAGGTTTTCTTTAAATTATTTACTTTGTATTGCCGTTTAAACCCCAGGAAAAAAAATCTTAGTAAACCACATCATTTTCAAAAATGATAAAATTTGACAGTAACTACCAAGATAATCACCATCATAGAGGAGGTAATGACAGTAAGTTAATGTTGTTGTTATTGAAAATAAAAATGTTATCATTCCTTATTGTGCATGCTAACATCAGCCTTAAAGACTTTTGAAAAGCACACTTGATCACTGTGCAATAGTGGATTTAAAATAGCTATTAGGATACCAAGTGTATTCTACATGGATTGTTCGAAATGTATGTGTAGTTGTCCCAGAGAAGAATTAATTCCATAGGGCTGGGGCTATAGAGCTCCGTCACAGAGCATGCACATAGTATGTGCTGGGCTATAGAGCTCCGTCACAGAGCATGCGCATAGTATGTGCTGGGGGCTATAGAGCTCCGTCACAGAGCATGCGCATAGTATGTGCTGGGCTATAGAGCTCAGTCACAGAGCATGCGCATAGTATTGCTGGGGCTATAGAGCTCAGTCACAGAGCATGCGCATAGTATGTGCTGGGCTATAGAGCTCAGTCACAGAGCATGCGCATAGTATGTGCTGGGGGCTATAGAGCTCAGTCACAGAGCATGCACATAGTATGTGCTGGGGCTATAGAGCTCAGTCACAGAGCATGCGCATAGTATGTGCTGGGGGCTATAGAGCACAGTCACAGAGCATGCGCATAGTATGTGCTGGGGGCTATAGAGCACAGTCACAGAGCATGCGCATAGTATGTGCTGGGGGCTATAGAGCTCAGTCACAGAGCATGCGCATAGTATGTGCTGGGCTATAGAGCACAGTCACAGAGCATGC
>OU015747.1:4152574-4163063 GCA_907169655.1 Acomys percivali | reverse complement strand
GGGATATAGAGCTCAGTCACAGAGCATGCGCATAGTATGTGCTGGGGCTATAGAGCTCAGTCACAGAGCATGCGCATAGTATGTGCTGGGCTCCATTCCTAGGACCACAAAGTAAAGAAAGGGAAGGAGAAGGAAGAGGAGAGCAATGGGCGAGAGAGGGTGGGAGAGACAACCTGTCTATAGACAGACTGCACAGCGGGGGGCGGGTCTCACCGCCTTCTCGTCTAATATTTCTCTCTCTCTCTCTCTCTCTCTCTCTCTCTCTCTCTCTCTCTCTCTCTCTCTCTCTCCCCTCTCTGTCCTCCCTCTCTCCCTCTCCTCCTCCTTCTCACGGCACATGCTCCCCCACTTTGGATCGTTTTTTTTTACTCCCTCATTTGGAAATACCATGGGAACTACACAGATAGCCCCCCAGGACGAAGGGCTCCTGCTGCCCAGCTGCCCAAAGAATCACTGGCACCAGTTTCTTCGCCCTTGAGCCTACTCCAGCCTGAGACCTTAGCTGAGCGAACACACCGCCGGGGGAGGGGCGGTGCACAGAGCTGCAGGAGATGTCTTTAGGACCTCTTTGGTTTTTGTTTTGTTTTTGTTTTTGTTGTTGTTGTTGTTGTTGTTTTTCATTTCTCCTTTCCTTTCCCATCTTTCTTTCTTCCTTCTTATCTTCAGTTTTCTCCTCTTCCTCTTTTTTAATCCCAAATGGAAATTAGAGATTTAGTGAAGAGGAGAAGATGAAGAAAACACTAGTTGTTTCCTCTAGGTGAGTGTGTCGTGACCACCACACTATCTAGTCAGCCTTAGTTTTCTCCTCTGGAACATGAGCCACTAATCTGAAAATTCCCCTTCTGATCTGTAATTGTGAAGCTTAGAAGAATTAGTGCCCAACAAGGACAAATGATTTACATCACAGACATAAGCGTACAACTCACATCTGAAGCTTTAAGCGCACATAGACACCTTTGCCCTGCAGACTATACTTTATGTATAGAACACGGCAGACTACATTAAAGGCTTTGGCTTCCCCCACCCCCACCCCGCCCTACTTTAATCAATAGGATCTCTACCCTCACCAACAATAAGAGTAACCAAATAGCCTTGCTGTATTTCCAGAGGATGTTGAAACTCCATGATAGTAGAAACTCTATCAGTGACCATTTGGCATGGTTGATAGAGTGCTGAAACAGACATATACAACACACTTCAATGCTGACACATAGTTCTGTCATTCTATTTATTGATATAATGGTCTTAGCTATGCTTCTTTATTTATTGTTCCTGTGTCGGGGGTGCTGTGTGTGTGTGCTGATTGAAGCCAGGACCCCTGTGTGGTTGGCAGGTGTCCTGATGCTGAGCCCTACCCTCAGCCCCACACCACCCAAGCTTCCAGTCCTCATGGCTTCCTTAGCATCTCTTTGCCTTTTTACTATTTAAGTAGATTTCATGGATACCATAAATATTTGTAAATTAAGTATTGGGAATAAGAGAAAGTGAAAGAACAATTGGGAAATGTATGTGCTCTGTTTTATAAAATAATTATGATAATTAGTTTTCTTCTTCATAGATTTGCTGTTTGTAATGGTCTGTTTGAAATTTGGCAAACAATTCTAAATGTATGATATCACTTAGGCATACACTGTCAAATAAAATGGTATTGGAAGTCTTAAAGTGTTGGACAGCCGTACAGTAAGCTAAAGTGTTTAGTCATTGGAAGCCAGACTTATAAAGGACAAATCTGATGGCAAAGCAAGGATCCTTCCTAGGTTTCCAGTTGCCATTTTGAATCTTATATGGTGAGAATACGTACAAAAATTGCAAATTATTTTAGCTAATAAAGAGTGCTATAATAACTGTAGCCACAGCTTATATGTTTCATTCAAACCCAATAAAGGCAGCAAGTTAATAACAGTAATTAACTCCCACTGTACCGTGCTCTTTCCTATATATGGTTCACAGCGTATATTTGATATTTAGCAAGTTTGGTAAAGCCAACCACAGAAAGGAGCCGGTGTTCCTGTGACAGGTATAAGAAGTGGTCTTATAGCAAAAGAAATAAATGTGTTTCATTAGGTACTTGTGTATGCTCTCGTGAGATCTATGAGCTCACAGGATGCCTCAGGTAATTCTTGAGCAGCTATGATTTCTCCATGAAGATTTTTCATGGTAAATCAAAAACACTAGATGAAGGGCCTGTCGAAATCAGCACATTTTGAGTCAAGAAAATAAAAAAAGAAGTTGATTAGTCATTATGTAAAAAGTGACATGCTATGCATGCTAAATTCTCATTTTTAATACCGAGAGGAAATATTTAAAATGCACTTATTCACTAGTTGTGTCGGCTAGCATTCTGAAAGACCTCTCTGGGAGCAGTGGACTCATGCCCCTTTGCAACTCCCTTCTGCTATTTCTTTTACTGTCTCTTTTTGTTCACCTTACACAAAAGTCTTCTCATCAAGTTCAAGAGTGAGGACGCGGTGCCAGTGATGTTGTTGTTAAGAAAGTGGATTAATATCCCAGCATGGTCTCCAAAGAGGTACTGCCTGAGAGCAACCGAAGAGAAGATGGAAACTCTCCACCAACTCGCGGGTCTCTGCAGCCAGGCTATTGGCGGAGAATTGTCTAGATCAGACCCATATTCTATTAATATTAAAGCCTTCTTTTCTTATGTGCTTCTTAAGAGGAAACACACACACACACCAAGGGCAGGGGGCGGGGGCAGGAGGGGGGGCGAACTACCCAAAGCCACTAACACACTTAGCCACTCCGTGGGGGAAAGGTCAGACTACCATTGACAAGTATGTAAAGACACCCCCTAAACCATGGGAAAACATGTATAAATCCTCTCAACTCACTGCATTCACAGCCCATGGAAAGGAATCACAAAACTGCACTTTAGCATTGTTGGCCTGAAAGGATATCTATTTATCATCTTATAAGACAGCTCGAATGATCTTTATCTACTTTGCCCACTTTCTGACCCAAATTCAGGGTTTTTATGGAAAATTGCAGTCAGTTTGATTGATGAAATCCAAAGATGTCTAAAATGGCACCAAAGATCTCCAACTGTGCAGACTCCAACCGAGGGCTTCAATGTTGGCATTGTTCCTGAAGGCAGTTCAAGAAAGAAAGAAAGAAAGAAAAAGAAAATGTTGAGAAAAACAGGCAAAAGTTGGGGAATTTCTGCTTTAAAAACTTCAAATTTCAATGAAGATGCCCAAACCCCATTATCCCTGTTCACACGTGCGAACCGGGCGGACATCAAAGTATTTCCCACACATCGCAACAAAACCGGCTTCCTCTTCAACCAATCAACCTTCTTTGTAAGCGGCTCAATGGTGGTGTCTACCGAGCCGGCAGGTCTCAGAAAGGCTCTCGCAGCATGCAGTTGGGGAGCCCGGGTGGGAGAAACTGATCTGTAAGATCACCCCTTCTACCAGCAGTCTGGGACTTTGAAACTTCTTGAGGAGTGGCAAAGGACTCTGAAAGCTTCCCTGTTCCGGGGAAGGGCAGCCAGAGAGCCCTGCACGCACTCTGAGTCTCAGCCTGCCCGCGGCGCCACCATTAATCCAGCGCCAGACCCAGGCAGAGAAGCACCGGCGCCGCCGGATCTCGCGGAAGCAAGAGACAGCGGTCCTGCTGAGCCAAATTTCCGTCTAGTTGAGGGGGGCTATGCACTGTAGTGAGATATTGTCACCTGCCTAATTGTTCGGAGAGCGCTCTCCCCCCCCCCCCCATTAGCAATAATAGCGAGATCGAGCCTCCTATCGTGTTGCTAGGCCCGGGAGCTGATGAATGAACCCCCTCGTAGGGGGAAAATCTTGGGAGCTATCTTCTGTCCTATTACCCAAGGGGGGCGGGCTATAAATCTTCCTTCATTTTAACCACATTTACCCTTATCCTCCTCGAGGCTAGGGATGCTGCGTTAAGATTGCACTGATGTGCCAACGCTCTGGACCAGCTGCTCCTAAATACAGACAGGTCCTTGTCAATTAAGGCTTTGAGAAGCAGGTCCTCGGGGCCCTGGGGCATTGGAGCAGCCAGCAGTGTGCAGCCCCCACAATTAGTATCCATTTGGAAGGGACCTTCGGGGCACAAATGCACAGGCAACGGAAGAATCAAAACACCAGGCAACTTCAATTCTGGAAATTGCCCTTGTAAGTGTTGTGAAACTGAGCAGACGGCCCCCAAGAAGGGAGCTAAGATTTCTGCGGCAGCCTCTCTTGCCCCTCTTCCCCCCTTTGTCTTGTTCTTAGCCCCGCAGTAGATAGGGTTGGTGGGCGTAGGGGGAGGGGTGGGGCGGGGAGATGAATACTTTTCATTTGCCAGCTCCAAGCTAAAGTTGTCCGTCGATGTCTTTTTGCGGTCACCTCAAGCAGCTGGTCAATCTTGCCCGGACCCTGGCCTTTGGCCCAGGGGGCGCTGGACAAGGCCGAAGAGCTGCGATGTACCAGGTCAGAGGGGCCAAGCCGCCGGTGGGCCAGGCAGAGCGTTAGCGTCGCCTAAACAAAACCCAAAAGGCTCAGGGGGGCCTGAGCCACCGCTAGGAAAGGTGTTTGTTTAAGTGATTAGGGGCGGTTGGTAGTTAGGGGCGGAGAAAAGGGCAGAGCTTGTGACACAGAGCGACTTAGCGGGACAGCAAGGGTGGACATTCAGAGCACATCACTGTTTAAGAATGTATGACCCCCACCAAGTTCAAGAACAGAGCAAACAGCACAGGCCATTAGGGACAGCCGTCAAACGAATGGCAACAAAGCCAAGAAGAGCACTGAGGGGAAAAAAATGTTTCAATATTAAATATGGGAAAGTATTAGGGACTTGGGGGGGCGGGGTCAATGAAAGTCAACAAGAGAATAGGCTTAAACAAAGAATTTAATATAAAAAATGCATAAATCTGCAAGGGAGGCAGCGCCATAATGAAGATAAAAGAGCCAGTTCAGTCAACATTCTGTGATAATGGCACCATAATAGATAGGATCGGGTCACTAACATTTATCACAAAAGCTAGAAGGAAAGGCAGCCAGCCTCCTTAATTGAGAACGTGCTGGATGGATTCCCTGGGACCACAGGGGATGAAAACCCACGAGGCTAGTGGCCTTTCAGGCTTTCTGTTTCTAAGGAGAAAGGTGAGCTGCTCTTCCTTGGTGTTCTGTCACCATCCTCCTTGCTCCTCCTTCACCCCTTCCACTTCTGGTACACAGCCCTTTCCCTCAGAACCAGTTGGGTCTCCATCCATTTCAGCTCACAGGGCTCTCTAGCAATGAGCATCCTATGAAAAGAACAGTTGGAGCATTGTTTTATTTTCCCCTACAGAGAATAAAATCACGACGTGCCTTCGGAGGACAGGACCAACCAAATGGTCTCAGAAGCTTCTCACTTTCCTCGCCTTTTCCCCAGTTCAACAACAAATCTCGCTTCTAAAGAAACTCCAAATAGCATGTTCTTCAAGTTCAGTAAAGCTGACTAGGGCACTGTTTGTGTGTGCTAGATCTCCCTGAGACTTTATCTTCTCATTAGTAGCCAGAGTCGATGCTGAGTTCCGAGGAGAAAACTGGGCTACCCTGATGCTCAGCAAGGTTTACACACTTCCAGTCTGAGACCAGGGGCTGCCCTCACAGTAGTCCCTACTTCCTGCAGAACCACAAGAAAGAGAAAAATCAGCCTGGGGTGGGGGGGTGATGCAGCCTTCACGAAAGCATTCTTTTCTTGCAGATGTGCTTTCATTCCCAGAATCCACACAGAGCACCTGTAACTCCAGACCCAGGGACCCAAAGCCCTCTTCTGGATCCCGTGAGTACTCGCAGTCACATGTACTCATGTGCACACACACACCACCTCAAATAATTTTTTAAAAAACTTTAAAGAGCAACTATAACCCAGGCAGTCAAAAGAGTAGAATCCTGGATTGTTATTTGTGTTGTTGTTGTTGTTGTTTGGTTAGTTTAGTTTGGTTTGGTTTGGTTTGGTTTTGGTTTTGGTTTTTCAAGACAGGGTTTCTCTGGATGGTAGCCTTGGCTGTCCTGGACTCGATTTGTAGAGCAGGCTAGCCTTGAGCTCATAAAGATCTTCCTGCCTCTGTCTCCCTGAGTGCTGGCATTATAGGCATGCGCCACCGTACCTGGAGCATTATTTGTTATTTTTATTTTTTAGATTTATTTATTTATTTATTATGTATACAGTGCTCTGCCTGCATATACATCTGCAGGCCAGAAGAGGGCATCAGATCACATTATAGATGGTTATGAGGCACCTCATGGTTGCTGGGAATTGAACTCAGGACCTCTGGAAGAGCAGTAAATGCTCTTAACCTCTGAGCCCTATCTCTCCAGCCCTATTTGTTATTTTTAGTTACCATGATGTTTTCTTTTTTTTTTTTTTTCACATTATCAGAATTGATCTTTGCAGCCATTTTGTAAGTGAAAGGCAGGTAATTTGTTTTGGTTTGGAGACAGAATCTTACTATGTGACCCTGGCAGGGATCTGCTTGCTTCTGCCCACCGCACAAGCAGGTACTTGATATCCCTCCTGCATAGGACAGGAAATTGGTTTCCAAAAAGTAAATACGCCAACTAAACTTCGACAGCGACATTTAGCCTCCCAATCCCCACTGTTTGTACTTTGTTCGAATAGCTGGAGTTCAGAGGCACGATCAGAACATGATTTCTTCCTGAAGGCCGGTGAAGGTGTGCAGATGCTCCCCCACAGTTCGCCAAGGAATATCCCATCCTTTAATGTCCCCAGAGCCTGGACCCTCTCCACCCATCTTCTCATCGACCACACCACTGAGGCCCAGAGGCTTTCCCTGACCTGGGCCCTAAGTCAGAAATTGGCAAACTCAAGACGCAGGGAGAAGCTTAGGCTACACTGGAAATCCTCTTCAGCATCCACAGGAAAGTTCTCTCCTGAGAGAACCGGGCACCTTGAATGTACTGAATCCTGTTTCTTTTGAAACAGGAGCTATCACAGAGCGCCTGTGGAATTGCTTAAAAGACCACCGACTAAGGGTCAGTAATCAATAAATGGAATTAAGAGTGGTAATCAGTGAGCCCCGTTTACACCTACCCTCAATGACACGGACAATGGCACTGTGAAAACTGCACCCCAGGTATTTGCGTATCTGTTTATTTGTTTGTGTTATTATTGTTCTAATTTTATTTTTTTAGAGTCTCACTATAGACCACGTTGGAAGGTACTATGTAGCCTCCAAATTTCTGATCCTCCTGCCTCAGCTTCCCAAGTGCTAGGATAGCAGACTCAGCACATTTAGGTCTTTTGTTTTGTTTTTTTGTTTTGTTTTGTTTCAGTAAAAGCAAAGCAAGTGCAGCATAAGACAAGCTGGCTGACCTTGTGGAATCCTGAGATCACCCCATGTTTGTTGTTTTGTACTGTGTTGATTTGTTGTTGTTGTTGTTTTTGAGACAGGGTTTCTCTGTGTAGCCCTGGCTGTCCTGACTTGCTCCAGCAGACCAGGCCTGCCTCTGCCTCCCAAGTGCTGGGATTAAAGAGGCGTGACGCCTAGCCCAGCCTGTTGTGTTGATTTTGACACAGCTGTTATTTCAAAGTCTTAGCAGCTACAAGTGCAAGGGGAGGAGAGGAGGGGAGTAGGATCTGAGCAGAACAGAGTAGCTTAACTAACAAAGCCTGGCCAAGGCTTTTCACAGACTTCTCTGTGTGGTTGGGGAGGGGGTCTAACTCCTCACACCAGCGCTAAAGTGCTAAGGTAAGACTCTGTGTGTGTGTGTATGTGTGTGTGTGTGTGTTTTGGGGCTTTCTGAAACTTTACACTTAGAAGCCTTTCTGACACCTGACCTTTAATTAATTTATTTTTTTTTTTATTTTATGTGCATTGGCGATTTGCCTGCATGTATACGTCTGTATGAGGGTGTCAGATCTTGGAGTTACAGACAGTTGTGAGCTGCCATGTGGGTGCTGGGAATTGAACCCCGGGTCCTTTGGAAGAATAGTCAGTGCTCTCAACCACTGAGCCATCTCTCCAGCTGCCCCCCCATGCCTTCCCCCCCTCCCCCGACACACACACACACCTGACCTTTGGGGGCCTGTCCATCTTAAAAGTTCCTGAGTTGCCCCTAGTCCTGGCCAGGCAGGAGGTGACTGGCAGAAAGCAATGACAGAGCAGTAGACCACCACCACCTCACAGAGCAAAGCTAGCCCTGACCTGACATCCCGAGGCCATTCTCCTCTGCCACCAAGAGCGCTCTGGTGCCTAGCAACCCACTGCGCAATGCCAGCCTGGCACTACCCAGCTTATGCCCACGCCTTACCAGATGGAGTCAGTAAGAGGTATGCTTTCCTTGCCTGGTGGCCTGGCTGAACAGATGTCCCCTCAGCCATGTAAAAGGATGACCTTGCTCCATGTCCCAGCATTGTGACTAAAAGCCCACTCCACCCACCTCCCGGGCCCCACGGAGAAGCTTTGGAAAACTCCACCAGTACCTGGATGGGACATCAAAACCAAGGGTGCTAGAAAGAGCCAGGCACGAGGAAGGGGAAACTTTTCCTGGCAGAGGCAAAAGTGGAAATGATTTTTGTCATAGTAACATAAATTCTAACATCCAGTAGAACCCAGACAAGAGGCTTGCAAGATATGCCTCTTTGTAGTTCCCAAAGCTTTTCGGGCTTTTGTTTTATTTTGTTGTGGTGGTGGTTTTTGAAAGGAGAAAAAAAAAAAGTAATTTAGCTAATTTCCCGGGAGCTGAGGAGCTCAAGGAAACGTGGGCAAGCGCATGGGAGTTATTTATGTCATGTAAGGTTATTGTAAAGGCGAGGGAAAATCGCCACAGCAGAGCAGGCGACCAGTGGGCCCTCGCGCAAGGGTCAGGGTGGCCCGCAGTGTGTCCATGTTGGCGGGACAGTAATTGCCCCGGGTCTGACACGACGCCGAGGCGGGGCGGGAGGGGGGAGGGGGCGCTCGGGGCGCCTCCATCCGTCTCCATCCAGTTAGCAAGGCGCCCCCCAACAGAGCAGGGGCCTGGGCTTGGGCCTCAGCTCCTAATAATGGGAACAATTGTCCCCGCCTGGGTCATCCCTCGGCTGTTTCGGGGGTTCTCTGCCCCTCTTATTTCTGCGGCAGGGTGTCCACCAGCCTTAGGAAAGGAGTTGGTCTTGAGACCAGGTGACTCAGCTGAAGTCTGTGGGCGCCCAAGAAAGAGACCGCTGTGGCTTTGCCGCCCCTCCACTTTGCCTCTGCAGGCATTGCCCTACCTCGGGCTCCAACCTGCCCAGCAGACCCAGTTACCTAGACTCCCTTTCCCAGCCTAGACCCATCGGCCGGTGGCTGTCTCTAGAATTTTCCAGCTGAGCTGGGGGCTGATAAAGATTCTCCCTCTTCTGACAATTTAATGGTTTCAAGTCATCATCTGCATGACACTGGCCATTCATCTTCCCCCTGGGGAGACAAAGCCCAGCCTCCTGGACTCCAGGCCTCTCTCTTCCCCAGCGCTTTCTATTTTGGGATAGCCTCCCGACAATGGCGTTCTTATAAACCATAATGACGATGTTTATGAAGGCCGCAATACCAGTGTATGAACACAATTTTATGCCTAATTAGAAAATGATGTAAGCCGAGAGAAGACAAAGGAGAGCTGTCCCTCCCGTTTCTCTCTCTTCAATCACACACCCTCCCGAAATTTCCTACAGTCAGTCCCCCATGCAAGTGCCCCAGGCTCCTCCTGCTTTGACAGAGGCTGGGCTCCGCTCGCTGGCCCTGCAGTGCGGCGGCGACTGGCGGCCGCCCACAAGTCCCGAGGCTGGGGGCAAAGGCTGGAGGGCACGACGCCTTCGGAGAAGGCCCAGGCAGGCGCTGAGGCTTAAAGAGATTTGGGACTCTCGCTCCCGCACTATTTGCCTTTCCCCACGCGCCCGCATCCGAGGGGACCTCACCCCTGGGAAAGACTCCAATAAACGCAACCCGGCGCCACTCGATTCCAGGATAATTTTTAATATATATGCAATAAATGTTCACTTTGTTAGATTGAATGACAGACAATAATATCGGCAAATCTTCATATCCATCCATTACCAGCAAATGAGTCGCACAAAGGACAGATTTGCTTTTGATTAATTTATTTGCAGACTCGGGTTGATAAAGCAATAACTATTTGGTTAAACTTGACATTTGGTCTTCGGGGGGTTATCAGACAAATCCCTGTCGTTCGAGAGAGATAATAAAGCTGTTTAAGGGGGATTAATTATTAATTGGCTGCAATTAATTTCCCCCTTTTGCTCGGCTGCTGCCACAATGTGTATGCCTCACCCACAAACAAAAGCCATGGATTTGCCCTCCCTTGCACACGGATGTTGGGGCAAGGGGATCCCAAGCTCCCAAGTAGAGATGTAGTCTCTTGCAGCCTTTATTCCTGCGCAGACTATTAGGACGAAGCACTATATTTGACAAAACTTTTCCTCTTCCGTGTGGAGCAGATTTTCTGGGATGGAGGGTCTTACTGAGCATCAACTTGAAGATCCTGTTCTCCGAACA
>OU015747.1:4136630-4147474 GCA_907169655.1 Acomys percivali | reverse complement strand
GAGAGAGAGAGAGAGAGAGAGAGAGAGAGAGAGAGAGAGAGAGAACTTACACACACCATTCTCTCCCCAGCTGCATGCCAACCAGGAAAAAAAGACTCCTGCATTTCACAGAGGGGAGAAATAGATACATTAAAAACAGTGGTACAATGTGTACTTTGCTCACTTGAGGCAAAATTTGAAAGCCTGCTACCAACTCTCTGGGAGTAACTATTTGTAGGGGTGGAAGGGGGTCTAGACTTCAATGTCAGCCCTGAAATGGAGCAGTACAGCCAGGACACCCAGATTTGACTGGACATCCAGAATTGCCTTGGAGGTCTGAGCAGCACTTCCTACCCACAGGAAGTTTCTGTGGCCTTTTGGACATGAGGACCAGGGGACCCAGGTGCGTTGTCTCTGGAGAATTTGGTCTCCACAGCCCGTGACATTAGACTTGAATCATTGTAACCCCACTGGCTTGACTAGTGAAATCCGCTGTGCACTTAAATGTAGGTTGACTGCTTACCCCGGCTCCTATGTTATACTATTATCAAGTACAAACATGT
This sequence comes from Acomys percivali, assembly GCA_907169655.1. Lineage (NCBI taxonomy): Eukaryota > Metazoa > Chordata > Mammalia > Rodentia > Muridae > Acomys > Acomys percivali. The sequence goes on along the minus strand of OU015747.1, from coordinate 4,146,932 downwards.
ACCCAGCCATCCTCAGGCCCAGAGGCACACATCCTACCTACCATGGGGGAACTTTGAGAAGCGCAGGTCACACCCGTTAACCCTTAAGCCTCCATGGAGACAGAGGGGGTTAGCCAGCAAGGTAACCAGTTGTCTGTCCGTGTGTGAGGGGGTGCCGCCTCCAGGGATGGAGAAGTGAGCCTGTATGCATATTCTTTCACCCACTGCTTGACCTCTCCTAGGGTCCCTTGTTTCCTGAACAAGGCACACAGGTTCCTGGAGACATTCATTGATTTTTTTTTTTTTTTTTTTTTGGTCCAGTTATGACCTTTGCTGTCCTTCCTGGGACCAAGAGTGTTTGTTACCTGTGGCAGTAGGTAGATGCCACTTTGTTTGGAGATGGGAGAGAGGTTCACTTATACCTCTGCAAATATAAGAGAGGAAGCGGACCTCATTTGATTTGGATTGGGTTAAAAAAAGAAAGAAAGAAAAAGAAAACAGGGGAAAAGTCTTCCCAAGGCCATTATTACATTCAGTGATAGTTAAGACCCACACTGTCAGCTGGGCATGGTGGCGCACGCCTTTAATCCCAGCACTCAGAGTTAGGGAGGCAAAGGCAGGGGGATCGCTGTAAGTTTGAGACCAGCCTGGTCTACAAAGCAAGTCCAGGACAGCCAAGGCTACACAGAAAAACCCTGTCTCGAAAAACCAAAAAAAAAAAAAAAAAAAAGACCCACACTGTCCTGAGCTTAGTGTGGGAAGATCAGGAGTTCAAGGCCATAATTAACTACTAGTGAGTTTGAAACCCATCTGGGCAAAATGAAACCTTGTCTCATAAAAAAAAAAAAAAAAAAAAAAAAAGCATACTAAAACCAAACAGCAAACCTTCTGCCCTGCACTTGGGGGCAGTGAGGTCATAAAGTCAATGGTGGGGCATCTAACTTGGCTCTCACTGTTATCTGTAAAGAAAACAAAACAAGACAAAAAGCCTAAAGTCACCCATACGATGCTATTTATGGTTCTGAAAATAATAATTGGAAAATGCCCTGAAGAGGGTGAACCATACACAGCTCAGGGCATGCTCCTGACATTGCAGATGTGCAGTTCTGAGCAAGGCCCTTCATTTTCCTGTGAGTTTGAGGCCAGCCTGGTCTACAAAGTGAGTTCCAGGACAGCCAAGGCTCTGTTACACAGAGCAGAGCAGGATGGGGTTGGGGAGGAAGTAGGTCTGAGGGGTTGGAGAAGTGGGGGTGGGGGAGTGGGGGTGGGAAGGGTGGGCATGGGAGGGAAGGTTTGGGGTGAGGTGGAGATTACAGTATCCAATACACAGGATTAAATTACAACGCTGCCATCTCCTGGCTCCCTCCCTGCATGTGCTGATGCTTGGGCACCTCCAGATGCCCTGAGGATCACCTTACTGAACCCATCCAGATCCCATCTGTGGAGGCTTAGGAAGAGACCCTCGGATTGAAAAGTATTTTGGAAAAGCCCTGTGACTGTATGTGCTGCCTGTGGTAGGAAGACATGAGGTCCCTATTAGTCCTTTGTGGTTTTTGCAAAGCTCTTCTACTCACATGCTGTCCAAGGCTCACATCAGAGCTGATAGAAGCCTTATTTCTTTCCACTGGTAAGTAAGGTGTCTATATTCTGACGGCGGGGGGTGGGGGGTGGAGGTGGGGGTGGGGGTGTTACATCTCTTCCAAGGCCAGATGTCAACCAGAGCCTGTGAAACATGGTCATTTCTTTAGCTCTAAAGACTTCAGGCTTGACAAAATTTGGGCCAGACATTCTAAACTTTAGGATGTATTTCCTGTTTTTATAGAGACTGCTATCTGTGCCACTTTTTATTTTATTTATTTATTATTTTGAGTAGGTTTTTTGATACAGGGTTTCTCTGTGTAGCCTTGGCTGTACTGGACTCACTTTGTAGACCAGGCTGGCCTTGAACTCACAGACATCCACCTGTCTCTGCCTCCTGAGTGCTGGGATTAAAGGCGTGTGCCACCATGCCCGGCTATCTGTACCACTTTTTAAAAGTAGTACACTTTTTAAAAGTGGTACACTTGGGAGGCAGAGGCAGGAAGATCTCTGAGTTTGAGGCCAGCCTGACCTATAGAGTGAGTTCCAGGACATCCAAGCTACACAGAGAAATCCTGTATCAAAAAACCAAACCAACAAACCAAACCAACAAACAAAATAAGAAGTGGGGGGAGGGGGCAGGACAGGTACAAAGAGCAGCATTTGATGGGTATTTCCGTAATACCGCTGCTAACTGTCATTAGTTCTCCTGGGTTTAAATCCTGTTCTGGATGGTAACTTCGGTAACTTTGGGGCTGGGTCAGTTTGCCTCATAGGGTACCAGGGGAACACTTGCACCTGCCTGGTTCTGAAGCCACTGCCTTGTGTAGCCTCTCCCTGTCCATCTGACTGAGGTGGAGAGCACTGTACAGTGTGCAGCTGGATCTCTAGCAGAAGTTTTAGTGGAATTAAACTTACTTTTTAAAAAGAGAATTTTCTTTTCCTTTTTCTTGACAGGTTGTTATTTATTCTAGGGCCTGTGATTCTTGGTTTCCATGAGACGACTGCCCCCTGGTGGACAGGAATTATCAATTCACATGAAAACTTCTGCTTCAGTAAAAGGTTTGTTTTGGTTTTGTTTTGTTTTGGGGGGTTGTTTATTTGTTTGGTTGGTTTTGGTTTGGTTTGGTTTGGTTGATATTAATTATATACTCAAGCGAACAATGAGAATTGACTTTATACTATGTAAATCCCCTTAACTCATATATATATCCCTTTTTTTTTTCCTAGGTATTTTGGAAGATCCTGTAGTGGCAGGGTCTTAATCTTTGCACAGGAAATTCTCACTGGGCTGTAGTGGTTGGGGAGTTATGAGTTCTAATCCATCAGTCAGTCACAACCACTGACATGGTCTCTATAGATCAACCCTGGAATAAAATGCATATGGGTGTGGAACGCTGTTTTTGGAATAACCATACAGAATATACACAAAGTACTTTGGGCATGTGTATTTATTTCTCTTTTCCTATGAGACAGGCTTAGAGGCTGTCATTCTTGCGTGGTTGAAGAATTCAAAAACTGCCATATTAGGAAACGGCATCTGTCGCTTGAATTTGAGCCTGGGTAATTGGGTTCCAGAATACAGACTTTCGACTTTATGGTAAATGTCTACACTTACAAGTCTCAGAACACTTTAGGACTCCAAAGGACCTGTCTGTAGTGGAAGTTTTGGTTTCTTAAGAAACCCAGGAAGGTTTTTTTTTTTTTTTCTTACTCCCAAGTGTGGGTTGCGGGGCTGCCTTAGCTTGTCCACAGCTGTTAACTATAACCACCTCGTGCTGGGTGTGGTCTTTGCGAGCTGAGATAGTCCACCTCTGAGGACTCCAGGAGGGTATAAATATTACAGCCTAAGAGAGGCGGATGCTTTGAGAGATGCTTCCAGAGAAAGCTTTGAGGAGACACTATGAGGAGGAAGAAGACCACAGCTGGTTTGCTGTGATGCTGTGTTTGCTGATTAGCTGGTTAGCTGGCTAGCTGGCTAGCTGGTTAGCTGGACTGCTGACTATACTGACAGTGAAGATTAGCATTGCCCCACAGGAGCTAAGTCTAAACAGGTCTATGTCCCCTTTCATTTCTAACCTTCTTTCTTCCCTACCTAGTGTTGGGGGGGATGGGGAAGGGAGGTAGAGACACAAGAACCCAAATAAAGTAGATAAAAATTACTCCAACGCCTGTCCTGGGAACATTGCTGCCCATCATGCTATGCCATCAGTGTCAGTGTTGTGGGAGATCGGAACTTACCTATGGCAGATGGCCCCTCTACCCATTCCTGGGTCTCCCACCATCTCCTCCACCGTGACACTCATTAAGTCGCTCTGCATGTAAAGAGTGGTGAGACCTGATTCTCATCCACGAGGTTAATTGGTTCATGCATTTCCCAAAATCCTCAGCTCTTAGCTTGTTTGCTTTCCTTTCTTTTTCACAAATCACAGTGGGCCCTGCACAACCAAAATACAAGTATTTGCCTCTTTCCACTCAGAATAGCACATGCTGTGTGCTGGAATGCACTTAGGACATCTGGCTCACTGCAGCGCTCTCCCAAGTCAAGGAAGCCGCAGGTCTACCTTCATGCAAATTGTCCTATTTGTGTTCATGTGAACCAGGTCCACATTTCTACATAAAAATCCCTTACAGGGGTTCCTTGAAAATGGGTCTGATGAAAGTCACAAAAGTGTTATTGGAAAAATCACTTAACTCCATGGGCGGTGGTGGCGCACTCCTTCAATCCCAGCACTCAGGGAGGCAGAGGCAGGTGGATCGCTATGAGTTCCAGGCCAGCCTGGTCTACAAGGGGAGTCCAGGACTGCCAATGCTACACAGAGAAACTCTGTCTCAAAAAGAAAACAAACAAACAACAACAACAAAAACAAAAACCCTCAAGCTGGGCAGTGGTAGCACACACTTTCAGTTCCAGCACTTGGGAGGCAGAGGCAGGCTTACCTCTGAGTTTGAGGGCAGCCTGGTCTACAGAGTTAGTTTCAGGACATCCAGCGCTATACAGTGCACAGGGAAACACTGTCTGAAGAAGAAGAAGAAGAAGAAGAAGAAGAAGAAGAAGAAGAAGAAGAAGAAGAAGAAGAAGAAGAAGAAGACTTAACTCAAAGCAGGCATGGCAGCACACGCCTGCGATCTCAGCATTCAGGTGCTGAAGCAGGAGAATTTCTCATGTGGAGCCATCATGGATGACACAATGAGACTCTGTTTAAAGAAAGAGTAAAGTAGATTCACCAAACTCACATGCCAGAATGAGTCCTACTCAACAAACCAGGGTCCTATGAGTTCAGACTTCTGACAAAGGCTGGAGAACATAGCCAGTCTTAAGCTTTCCTTTTCTGAATGATGTGTGTCATCCTTACTCCATGCAATTGTGATATTTGCTTCCAATCAGAGCTCCATCCACCCCACACACACACATGGTTTCTTTCCCAGAGCCTAGCCACACTGCAGCTCTCCACCTCTCTCACCTGGCTGCATCAGTGCCTCAGTCTTCTTGAGGGCTGATCTTCGTTTTGAAGGATGAGTCTCCTCCTGTCTCCTCCTGTTTGGAGAATTAAAACCAGATCTGCTGTTATATAGAAATGAGAATTTTTGTCAAGGGACAGGGCACTTTGTTTAATACTGCATGGCTAAAGACTGACGTGGTGTGGACCTCCCTGGAACAGCATTCCATCAGTAGTAAGCAGTAGTAAAAGATATATTGAATATTTCAGGGCAGTGGCGCACGCCTTTAATCCCAGCACTTGGCAGGCAGAAGCAGGTGGATCTCTGAATTCAAGGCCAGCCTGGTCTACACAGTGAGTTCCTGGACAGCCAGGGTTACACAGAGAATCCCTGTCTCAAAAAACAAAAACAAACAAACAGAAGATGCTGAAAGTTAAATAAATCTGAGAATACAACAGAAACCTTTTGTATATGTACAGATATTTTCCTAGGAAATCACCAAGCCCCTTGGAAACTGCTCTAAGACTCTACCTGCATTGACTGGTAAGATGGCTCTGTGAATAAAGATGTTGGCTACCAAACCTGACAACCTGAGATCCATCCAGGGGACCCACCTAGTGGAAGGACAGGACCAACTCTGAAAGTTGTCCTCTGACCTACACATATTGTGACACATGTGAGTGCACTCACATAGTATACCATCATGCACACACACACACATACACACATATATACACACACATACATACATACACATACACATAAACACACATACACACACATACACACATACATATGCACACATACACACACATACATACATATACATACACACATACACATAAACACACATACACACACATACACACTAAATAAAGTTTAATTTGTCAAGTATTTGAAGTCCTCACACACAGGACTGGGAAAGTAGTTCAGTCCACACAATGACAGGGTTGAATGCGGGACTGAATCCCTGGATTCAATTCCCAACACCATGTAAGTCAGGCAAGGTAACACACACCTGTAATCCTACGGCGTGGCAGGTGGAGGATCACACAAGGTCATCCTTCAGTACATAGTGAGTTCGAGACTAGCCTCGAGTGCATTAACCTGTCTGAAAAACAAAAACAAAGACTACCTACAAGTGCACACCTCAGAAATGGTTTTCCAAATGTGACGAAGAAGCTCCCTTGGTGACCTAAAAAGCTTAACATAGTTTCAAAATACTCTCTGCTATATGTGCATCTCCTTTAATTAACGACTAACAATGTCAGAGTCTTTCTCATTCTCGATTCTGCTAAAAACCCTATTTAACTGTTATTTAGCTGCTGGTTGGTTGGTTGGTTTTTTGTTTGTTTGTTTGTTTGTTTCCCTCCAAATTTAAAAGAAGCAAAAAAGCCCTTCAGCTGATGGCACGACTTTAAAAGCATTTCGTTTTACACTACCTGAAAAATGAAATTCTAATCACTGTCAAGCCTGAAGTGTGGGCTGAATTAATACAGCCTTTAGTGACGTTTCCTTCCCCCAACTCCACCCATCACCATGTGCATTCACCCAGAAGTGCGTGGTTGAAATCAGACCGTCTGGGTGTCTTGGACACAAAAGACGCCTTTCTGAAAAGCCTGGTGTGAGCAGATGAGTGTCAGGAACCCCCAGAACAGGGCCAATCCAGACCGTGCTACAGTGTCTCCATTCAGAGGGTATCAATGTGGCTCTTTAATGCTTTTACAGAATCCCAGAAAATTGTGATTACATGGCATGAGCTTTTCATTTGTCGAAGAATGGACGAAAAGCCTGAAAGTCCGCCTCATAATGTGAAGAAAAGTATTTTTGGTTCTGGTCATCTTCTGCTGCTCTCTGGTTAAAAAAAAAAAAAAAGAAAGAAAGAAAAGAAAAGAAAAAGAAAACTAGACAGAAAATGCCTTTAAGATGCCTCACAATCATATATACAATCGTAGCTCAGTGGCTTGGCAGCTAGAGAGAGTACAGTCTCAGCCAGACCGAAAAGGACCCCCAAATGGCTTTTGTTCTCAGTCACTTAGTCGAGGGCGGATTTTGCAGCCACGATATCTGGAATCTATTTTTCTTTCTTGGTGAGATGCTTCTCTGGAAGTTGAATTAACTGACAGGAAAGCTATTTCTAAGTAAATAAGTGTCGGTTTAGTTGAAAGCACATTTCTGTGGCTTGCCTCTATGCTTGAGAAGGAGAGCACTCAAAACTCACTGTGCTCTGACTGTGGGTATCACGTTAGCCTGACTATATTCTTTGTGTATGGATATGAATAACAAGTGTCTAGACCAAGATCAGATTGCCAGTAGGTTGTAAGAGTGTTCACACGAACGCAAACACCATTCATGATTTGTTGTTGTTGTTTGTTGTTGCTGTCGTTGTTGTAGACAGGGTCTTATACATCCCAGGCTGGGCTAGAACTCACTGAGTAGCTCAGGATGGCCTTGAACTTCTGATCTTCTTGTCTCCACCTCCTAAACGCTGAGATGACAAGCGTGCGTGACCATATCAAATGTATGCAGTGCTAAAGATCAGACCCAGACTTTGTATGTGTCAGGCAAACATTCTACCAGCCAAGCTATGTCCCTATCCCTGCTCTACAAGATTTAAGTAAGAAAACAAAGTAGAAAGTATAGACCATTTTAGGATAAGATCGGGTTTGGGACTATTGGCTCCTAACACCGTCATCAATGTGATGCGCTGTGACATCAGATGGTATGAAGTCTTTTGAGATGCCTCAAAATGCTCTGTCATGTGTCCCTTGTATTTAATGTGCATAAGAGTTGCTTGGGAGTTGCAGAGCTCCTGTCTGGCATGCTCAGGGCCCTGGATGATATCGCCAACACTGGACACAAGAGTGTCTTGGCTATAGAGGGACAGACATCTTCCTTTAAGGCCGTGGACATTGTCTGGTATTGCCCCAGGAAATGGCACTGAACACACACACACACACACACACACACACACACACACACACACACACATATTGAGTAATCCTCCTTCAGGAGTTGAGGTGGTTTGAATGAGAAGAGCCCCCACGGGTCATCAGGGAACGGCACTGTTTGAAACAGATTAGGGGGTGTGACCGTGGGAGGAAGTATGTCCCCAGAGGTGGGCTCTGAGATCTCAAAAGCCCAAACCAACCCCAGAGTCTGTCTCTCTCTAATGCCTGCAGATTCAGATGTAGAACTCTCAGCTACTTTTGCCTGTGTGCCACCATGCTCCCTGGCATAGTCATGACAGACTAAAGCTCCTAAACTTTAGTGAGCCCCAATTAAATAGTTCCTTTTAGAAGAGTTGCCGTGACAGTAGAAGAATAACTAAGACAGGGTCTGTGGTCAATTTGTAGATGCGATGCTCTTTGTCTGACTGTAATTCTCATTGTATCAGAGCTCTCAGATTACCTCCACGCTAATGAATTGCGTTTCTCTCATCTTGTTGAGCTTAATTCACCTCAACTTTGAATAAATTTCTCTTTGTTTCTCTCTCTCTCTCTCTCTCTCTCTCTCTCTCTCTCTCTCTCTCTCTATCTCCTAAGCAACCATTCCATCATCACCTGGATGAAAATGACAGAAGAGACACACTGCAGCAAAGATGTAGCGCATGCAAACATGCTTTGACCCCAAGTATGAGGTGCGAAGCCGACTTGAGTGACGGTGTCTGATGTCTGTCAGCTAGAAGAGGAACTGCCTCATTGGGGGTGTGGTCTTTGCCAGTTGAGGAACATCCTGGTACTGACTCTCAGAGGAGGTAAGTGGGAGCCCCCAGAACAGAGGCCTGGCTTTGCACACTTGCATGGCTTCTTATGGCTTGGCTTCTCATTGTTCCTGCTCTGAGAAGCTCCTGGGGAGAAACGCTCCAGAGATGCTTCGAGGTTTTGGCTGCTGCGGTTGCAGCCACTTTTGCTGAACTGCTGGTTTGATGTCTAGTGGGTCTGCTGGAATCCTGATGGCGAAGAGTGGACTCTCCCCCAAGGAACTGATCCTAAAGCGGTGTGCTTCCATCCTCTCTACTAACCTTCTTTATCTCCTATCTAGGGTAGGTGGGTTGGAAGGAGGTAGTGGGGGGGGGGATTAGGGTGTGCCTTACGTCCGATTGCTGTTTTTACTGTTTTTCTGCTCTAAAAACTGGGTATGTCTTATGGTCAGGTGCGTCTTATAGTCTGAAAAATACAGTAGGTTTTTAAAAGACCGTAGCCTCCACAAAGTTGCATCGCAGCCAGACACAGCGTAAGCAGATGTGGACAGCAGGCGGTGTGCTTCTCTCTGGCTATTCCTTTATATGTGTAAAACTAGCCTTTAAACTGTGCCTTGCCCTGAGTGACTCCGTTTTACAAGGAACACTTGGCCCCATTTTGACTGCAAATGTGGAGGCAGGATGACTGCATAGACTAAGGCAAAACCTGACAAGTAACTGACTCCTAAAACAAAAAGGGTGCTTTTAAAAAGGCATCATATACATGTCCATTAAAGTAGGTTGGTAACATACAAACCACAGCAAAAAAGTCCAGGCCCAAGAACTTAATGAAAACAACAGACCAAGGAGGAATATAACCTGGACCTCCCACACAGGACACACGTAAGATGTGGTGGCACGCACGTTCAATCCCATTACTTGGGAAGCAGAGGCAGGTGGGTCTCTGGGGCTTCCAGGCTAGGCCAGTCTAGATAGGGAGTTCCAGCCAGGGCTACCTACTGAAACCTTGTATTAAAAAACAAGAAATGGAGGCCACTTGACTACTCTGTGTGTGTGTGTGTGTGTGTGTGTGTGTCTGTCTGTCTGTCTGTCTGTCTGTCTGTGTATTTGCCTGTTAGCATATCTCTGTGTGTGTGTGTGTGTGTGTGTGTGTGTGTCTGTCTGTCTGTCTGTCTGTCTGTCTGTCTGTCTGTGTGTCTGCATACTGACAGGCACAGAGTTCCCAATACTCCCCAGGCCTTCAGCTCAGCGCCATCCCCACAATTTGACATGACCTATTTAAACTGCTGTCCTTCCATCTGCCCGTCCATTTGTCCGGTTCTAGTCTTTCCCCTCACCTCTGCAGCCCTGCCCTTTTATAGTTTGACTGACTCCTGTGGCCTGCCTTTGAAACCCTGAGACCAGTTTTTTTGACCCCACACCTCTCTAACTGGGTTCATTAATGTCTTAGCCCAAGCACCACAGCGCTATCTTTGCAATCTGTATCTTCCTCTGCCTCCAGTAAAGAATCTTTTGAGTTCATGGTTTCTTTAACCCCTTTGTAACCATTCCCTAACACACACACACACACACACACACACACACACACACACACACACACA
>OU015747.1:4124044-4136620 GCA_907169655.1 Acomys percivali | reverse complement strand
ACACACACACACACACACACACACACACACACACACACACACACACACATACTATGATGTTTTGGGGATTTGGTTTGTTTCGTTTGTCACCTTGACATAGTTAAGAGTCATCTGAGAAGAGGGAGCCTCAACTAAGAAGATGCCTCCATAAGACTGGCACAGGAAAGTCTGTGAGGCATTTTCTTGATTAATGACTGAGGTGGGAGGGCCCAGGCTATTGTGGGTGGAGCCATCTTTGGGCAGTTAGGCCTGGAGTGTATAAGGAAGAAATCTGAGCAAACCATGAAAACCAAGCTAGCAAAGCAGCACTCCCCCACTGCCTCTGCTTCTGTTCCTGCCTCCAGGTTCCTGCCCCCAGGTTCCTGCCCCCAGGTTCCTGCCTCCAGGTCCCTGCCCCCAGGTTCCTGCCTCCAGGTTCCTGTCCCCCGGTTCCCTCCCCCAGGTTCCTGCCCCCCGGGTCCCTCCCCCCAGGTTCCTGCCTCCAGGTTCCTGCCTCCAGGTTCCTGTCCTCCAGGTTCCTGCCCCCAGGTTCCTACCTCCAGGTTCCTGCCTTGAGTTCCTGGCCTGACTTCATTCTGTCTGTGCAGTCTTCTAGCCTGTCTGTGCTCTCTCTCCCTTCATCTTCTGGGTCTTGGTATGCATCCCCACCCTTTAAACTTGTGATCTTCCTGCCTTAGCCTCCGAAAATGCTGAGATAACAATTGCATGTCACTGCATCTGGCTCAATACTCTTTTTTTTAAAAAAATACTTTTTCAGCTTCTCTATCCAGAATCTTGGTGTTCTAGGTCAGATCAGACATTCTGTCACTATGCCTGAAATAAATACCAGCCATCTTGATGAACAACAGGCTTAACTTCTAGCAGAGATGCGTATTCTTATTGATGAGAATGACAATAAAATTGGGGCTGATACCAAGAAACATCGTCACCTGAATGAAAACATTGACAAAGGATTATTACATTGAGCTTTCAGTGTCTTCTTATTTAATACTGAGAATAAGCTCCTGTTACAGCAGAGATCAGATGCTAAAATTACCTTTCCAGATTGTTTCACCAATAGTTGCTCTAGTCACCCAGTAAGTAATCCAGGAAAGTAATCCAAGAAAACATCACCGTTGGTGTGCAATGAGCGGCACAGAGGTGCTTACCAGCTGAATTGGGAAGCCCTTTAGAAGAAGTTAACCCAAGCCGGGCTGTGGTGTCCACACTATTTGAACCTCGTGCTGTAGATTGAGGAGCTAAGGCAAAGGTTCTGAACTCTCACCTTTTGGAAACCTGAGCCCAAACCGACTCATCCCTCTACTGCTTGCTGTGATCACGGTGTTCTGTCACAGCAATAGGAAAGCCACCGATACACCTCCTCAGCCCTGTATTGCTTTCGGTTTCTAGATGAATAAGGACCGACCTGGGAGCCTATCTCAGCGAGGCCATGCTGATTCTGTGCAGCCAGCCTGTGTCCCTCGAGGGCTTTCTGGTTACAGAAAGTTATTTATTGGCAAAGGAAAATGGGCTTGGCATTCCTGAATTCCTGCGTATAAGTCAGTGGAGGGTATGATGGGATGTGGAGCAATATTTTAATCTTGAGAATGATTTCAGTAGTGTATAGGGCTTTTGAAATGTCTCAAGTATCATTCTCTGTATTTGAAGCAGTATTTCAAAGATACTGCTGCGGCCTTTCTGGGTAACTGGTTTCTATCTAAATTGTCAATTTATTTGTGAGTCTGCCATCTTGTACCTACTTTGCATAATTAATAATGTAAACAATATTAATGATGTTCTTCGATATTGGACTTGGGAAGGAAAATTTAATTTTAAGTGTATTCTGCAAATAATTTGATAGTTGATTCTGTAAATGTCATTTTTAATGTACTTATAATTGTTTCCCAAACAACTCCTCTGGCAGTAAGCCACATTATATAGCAAATAATTTCTTTATCTTCTAGGATTAAATAAAACAGCATATTTATCTCTGTTTGGATTTTACTTGCTATAACATGCTTTGCCTGCAAAGTGAATTTTAAAAAATAAATAATGAATTCTGATGACCTCTTGTTTTCTCACCACATATGAAAGAGGAAGAAAAGGAATGAATGCAAACTTAAGAATATAAAATGCCTAGAAGTATCTTATTAAAGTTCCGGAAGAAGATAGGTAACAGCAGTCATTTCTTAGGACTGCCGTCACAAGCACTGAAAGCAGGCGGCTTAGCTCGGCGGAGGTGAGGTCTTGGACCTCTGCAAACTGTAAATCTAAAATCAGGTGCCGGTAGCCTGCTACCACCCCCCCAACCCCCCACCCCCCGCTCAGTCTCTGTGTCCTAGTTATACCCTCTCAGAGGTCACACAAGGATGTTCTTCAGCTGGTAAAGACCACACCCCCCTTCATGAGGCAGCTTCCAGCTGTGCCCTCTCCTCACCAGGCTGTTTCCATCAGCTGTGGATAAAATAAAGGTAGTTTCACATGGCACACATGGGATCAAAACAAAAACATATTTACATAACGTAACCAAAACTTCCACTGCGATGCAGCAAATCTCTAGTGGGAGATTAATAACAAATTGCCCAACTGTATGATATATAAAATAAGTGATTTTTTTAAAAAGTCAATTAAAAGAAGGTGAATTACAAACAAGTGTAGCAAGTTACAAATGAAGTATTTCTTTTGTTTTTTGGTTTTGTTTCTTTGCTTGCTTTCAAATACACAAATAGCATGCCTAGCTGGTAAAGTATTATACACCCAGTAAAAATTTAACAATAACATAGGAATTTATTTATAAAGATAGAAAAAAGTGAATAGTTATTAAATAGTAGGAGAAACAACAAAAACTTGGACATGTATAAAAACAAACTATTTTCTTTGGGTTCGATATACTATGAGTGACTGTTCATTTGTTTTAATGGTTTCTAAATTTTCTTTTTTCTTTTTTTGTTTTTTCGAGACAAGGTCTCTCTGTGTAGCCTTGGCTGTCCTAGACTTGCTTTGTAGACCAGGCTGGCCTCGAATTCACAGTGATCTGCCTGCCTCTGCCTCCCGAGTGCTGGGATTAAAGGCTTGAGCCACCATGCCTGGCCAGTTTCTAAAATTTCTACTGTATCATTTATTCTCATAATGAAAATAAGCTAAAATGTAATAAGCCATTTTAAAGTACTAATAATGTTCTTCACTAAGCAAGAGAGTATTGTAGAGAAATACATATCAAAAACTTCCCTTGGATTTTTAGATCAAAATTGTAACTATTTTTAAATACCATTTAATAAATTTAAAATGCATCTTCTCGGGCTTCTAACAAGTATACAGATCCCATCTAGTTGTAACTTGTTATCTGCAGTATTATTATTATTGTTGTTTTATGTTATTTGCATTATTGTTATTTTTTAATTCATTTATTTCTGCTATAGATCATGTTTTATTTTGCTTTTGTTCGTTGAGGAAGGATCAATATGTAGCTGGCATTGGTCTTGAACTCCTGGTCCTCTCCCCTTCACTTCCTGAGTGCTGGTGCTGGGATCATACGTGCCTGGGTTTGGGTTTGTTTGCTTGTTCCATGATCTTGGTCTGTAGAGTTGCTACCCAGTCCCCCATGATAAAATGACAAGAGTGTTTGGGAATAGTCATATGTGTTAAATAGCAATACGCTGGCTACATGCTTACTAGGGATTTTTATGTTTTAGAAGGTTGTATTTCAGTAGCTGGGGTAAAGTTCATGGCTGTTGTGTCAGGGTTGTTTGAGGTGAAAGAGAACAGAGCAGGGTAGCTGCCACCCGTCAGGAGGAAGAATCTTTTTTTAAAGAAAGATTTATTTATTATTACATATACAGTGCTCTGCCGGCATGTACACCTGCATGCCAGAAGAGGGCCATCAGATCACATTACAGATGGTTGTGAGCCACCATGTGGTTGCTGGGAATTGAACTCAGGACCCCTGGAAGACCACTCAGTGCTCTTAACCTCTGAGCCATCTCTCCAGCCTCAGGGGGAAGAATCTTATAGATTAAAAAATTTTTTAATTTACTATTTGTGTGTCAGGGACTGGAAGTAGGGTGGTTGTCACCCACCAGCCTTCTGTTTGACTTTTATGGGTTCCAGACAAAGCAGTGGGCAGAAGGTTTGTTTTGTTTTGTTTATTGTTTTTTTAATTTCCTTAAATTGTCTGTGCATTTATGTCAAGGATCAGGGAGCCGTAACCCAACCTCTAACTTTCAACCATCAGCCATTACGGTTTACTTTCTGCCAGGGCCACCCCCTCTACACAGGTTGCCATTTACGCAAAGGTAGAAGAGATGAGGATGGTTTTTAATTTTAGAAACATTAGAATATATCTATATAGTGTGTGTGTTTGTGTATGCACCCAGAGCAGGGATTTTATTTAGCTCAGTAATTAGTGAGAGAACTGGGGAAGCTGCTAGAAAGAACTTATTGAAATGAGGCGTCTAAGGCTGAACACTGTGTGGAATAAAGTAATATTCCCGCAGGCGGTGGTGGGGCACACCTTTAATCCCAGCACTCAGGAGGCGGAGGGGCAGGTGGATCTCAGAGTTCGAGGCCAGTCTGGTCTACAGAGCGGGTTCCAGGACAGGCGGGGCTACACAGGGACACCCTGTCTTGAAAATCCAAAAAGTGAATAAATAAATAAATGTTCAAGTGAATATACATCTGTAACAAGCTGGATATTTACACAAGAATAGGTAGGTAGAGAACGCGGTCGAGTCCTCAATCAGGCAGCACTCGGTTGCACGCTTATCGCTGTAGTGAGCAGAGCACGGTCACTCTTCCCCCACCCGCATCCTGGCCCACTGGGGCAGCTCAGTGTGAGCACAGGGATGTCTAACGTGGAAGAGAGTCAGACAGGGCTGTGACTGTGAAAGGCTTCAGAATGGGTAGGGCGGTGCTGGTTTTGAAGACGGAGAAACAGGTCTAAGAAGCAAGGAATAAAGTGGACAACAGTGACCACCAGAAAGGGGCAGGAAGTCAGTTCTCTCCCCCCTCCCCCACGAGTACCCAGGAAGAGGCGGAGCTCTGCAGAAATCATGGCCTCAGCCCAGCAAGTGCTGTATAGGATTCGGGACCTCCAACGTTGCATAGGTAATACATGCGTTGTTGGAAGCCACCGAGTTGGTGGCACATTTTTATAGCAGAAATGGGAGGCTAACAAAATAGAGAAGATTTGGTGACCTGTAGCCGCAGAAGAGGGCCCAGATGCGGAGGCGCATGCAGTCCCTAGAGCCTTAGCATTCCGTTGCCTTGTTTTAGTTTGGTTTTTTTCAAGACAGAGTTTCTCTGTGTAGCCCTGGCTGTCCTGGAACTCCCTCTGTAGACCAGGCTGGCCTGGAACGGAGAGATCCACCTGCCTCTGCCTCCTAAGTGCTGGGATTAAAGGCGTGCGCCACCACGCCCGGCTGGTAGACGTCATTTATTAAGACCCCCACATCAAGCTGCCCCTGCAGACCCTTTGTAGCCTTCCTTTCTCAGGCTGCTAACAGAAAGGAGAGTGTGTTCCAGTGAGGTGAGTGACTCAGCGCTTAGCACGGACGCTCTGCCCAGCACGGGGTCATTAATCACTGCTGGGAGTACGAAGGAGAAGGAGCGAATTGATGGCTCAATGGTTCGGTAGGTACCACGCACCCTGGAAAAGCGGGGAGAGCCAAGTCATCAATAAGTCTGGAATCAATTCTTGCTCCCTCAGCCAGTTTCTAGGCAAATGGAGCAATGGCCTGTTGTGAAACAACTGTTTCAGTTGGTGAGGTGCGTTATCTCACTTTCGACTAGAGTAAACTGGGTGACCCTTAGGAATTGACTCTGAGCCTGTGAAACTTAAAATTGGCAGACATTGAAAAATGAACAATAAAAAAGCATAAGTTAAAAGTACCCGGCGTGGTGGCGCACGCCTTTAATCCCAGCACTCCGGAGGCAGAGGCAGGCGGATCACTGTGAGTTCGAGGCCAGCCTGGTCGCAAGTCTAGGACAGCCAAGGCTACACAGAGAAACCCTGTCTCAAAAAACCAAAAACAAAAACAACAAAAAGTACAAAGAACGTATAGGTTTTGCCTCTTCTGGCACCTGTACCTCTTTTTCATGGGGACACCCTTGAGTTTTGCGTGAGAATAACTCTACTCATTCCTCTTTGGTGTGCGAATGACCCAAACTTTGTTGACTATATTTTAGCACAAATGGCTGGTGTGAGGACCAAACATTGCCAAAAGGACATGGCTGGAGTCACGCAGCCTCCACAGGCACGGGCCAATCCTACTTAGCGTCACGTAGCTGCAGATGGATTCCCCTAGAAGCCTTTAAAGGAGCCAGTGAGCTCCTCCTTGGGGGTTGAGGCTATTTTGTATGGATGGTTGCCACCTACATGCAGACTGTTTCTGCAGAATAAATGCTCTTTATTTTTTATATACTATTTGAGTCTGGGGTCTTCCTTCAGTGGCTTATGGACCCTTACACCTGGCTTAGGAATTTTGTAGGAATAAGTTTGATACCGTGAGAATGAAGCCTGGATGGTCATACAAAAGCGCCGGGCAAGGGCACTTTGTGTGAGTCGGCGGAACACGGGCTAAACACATGGGAGAAACCAGCTTGACAATGAAATAAATTTAGGGGAAAGCAGAGAGGAGAATGGGTTTCTTTGATGTTATTTGAACTCTTGAATCTAGCTGTGACTCAGGAAGGTCTCATCTGTCTCTGTTTTGTCTCCAGCTGCTCTGTTATGGAGCCTTTGATTTCTCATGTGTTGGTTTAGGCTTAATTTCTGTCACTGAAATCTTCTTTGTTGCAGTA
The DNA here is from genome assembly GCA_907169655.1 of Acomys percivali. Classification (NCBI taxonomy): domain Eukaryota; kingdom Metazoa; phylum Chordata; class Mammalia; order Rodentia; family Muridae; genus Acomys; species Acomys percivali. Next base: position 4,129,843 of record OU015747.1, on the reverse strand, counting down.
ATTTTCCTCCTTATCCAAGGCGGGGTGGGGGGGTGGGGGGGTGGAGGACGACTCATTCCAAGATTCTCAGTCGGGGCGCGGGACTACAATTATTATTAGTACTTTATTATGGAAGTTTCGGTTTCTTTGTAAACTCAGTTATGTTATGTAAATATGTTTTTGCTTTAATCCCAAGTGTGGGATTTTCAGTTTGGGCTTTAGTTTGTCCACACCTGATAATTGCCTCCTGCGGGGGCGTGGTCTTTGCTAGCTGGTAACTGCCTGCCTCGCAGGGCATGGAAAGGGGTGTGGCCTAGGGACTCTGAGGAAGATAAATATGAGAGCCAGGAGAGAGAAAGTGTGGTGAGTGGTGTTTTGTAGAGACCAGAGATGGCTGGGAGATACACAAGAGAAACATTTCCACACAGCAGTTCAGAGCAGACTGCTGCTTTTACTGTTTACGGCGATTAGCATTGCCCCAAAAGTACCCGCTGACTCTAAACAGCCAGGAGAAATAAAGGGGTCTGTACCCTCTCTCCCCTTCTTTCTCTTACCAGGGTTAAGAGGTTGGTAGAAGGGAGGTACAGGACTCAATACCCAAAATAAAATAGAGTTTAAAACTAGCATCAACAGCACTTAATCCTGCATAAGTTGTATTTCCTAACTTGTACATGCATACCTGTAATTGACTTTAATTTATAAAGCAGGCATAGCAAAATATTGAGAAAAATAGAAAAATATCACAGTGATATACTTCATATGTTATATGTATGTGTTCTCTCAAAATATCCTACTGTACCAATGTCTCATGTTCCATAGGATGATACAAAGCTAAGCCAGGTGTGGTGGCCCATGCCTTTAATCCCAGTACTTGGGAAGCAAAGGTAGCTAGATGTTTTTGTGAGTTCCTGGCTAGTCAGGGCTACAGGGCTTGGAGAGAGAGGTTTGGGTTTTTTGTTTTTGTTTTTGGTGTGTGTGTGTGTGTGTGTGTGTGTGTGTGTGTGTGTGTGCGCGCGCGCACGCATGCATGCATGCATGCATGCTAACAATATGACAAGAGGACACTCTGCTTTGTTTTTCTGTTTGTTTTTTTATTTGCTTGTTTTTTTTTGTTTGCTTGTTTTTTTTTTTTGTTTGTTTGTTTTTTTTTTTTTTTGAGACAGGGTTTCTCTGTGTAGCCTTGGCTGTCCTGGACTCGTTTTGTAGACCAGGCTGGCCTGGAACTCACAGTGGTCGACCTGCCTCTGCCTCTGCCTCCCTGCGTGCTGGGATTAAAAGCATATGCCACCACACCTGGTTTCTGATTTATTTTAAAGTGAGGTGACATAAAGCCTGGCTGTGACACTCAAAACAGCATACAATTATTAATAATTTTATATTTTCCCCTTGTAGATTTTCTTTTCCTTTTTAAAAACAAAATCTCACATACCCAGGCTGATCTCGAACTCACTGTGTAGCTGAAGGATGGCCTTATTAAATGCCTAATGCTCCTGCGCCATCTCTTGAGAACAAGGATTACAGATGTGCACTGCCACACCCAGATTCTTCTGGATCTTGTGCAAGAACAGCAAATTTTACCAGATCAGTCGATTTAAGAGTAATCTTCATTGTCTGGGAAAAGGGGGATATGGGCTGGCAGGGTACAGCCTGCACAAGCTAACGGTGTACACGACAGAAGCATTTTGGGGTGTGTGTGTATCAGGAGTTGGTGATCTCCTGCCATATGAATCCTGTGTAATGTGATGTTTAACATTATATTTAAGGTTTTAATTACTATGCTTAAGATACGTGCAAGTTGTCCTCTGACCTCCATACATATACCATGGCATGCCTGCCCTAACCCATGAATAAAGTAATTTTTGAAGTTGGAGAGGGGTGAGGGAAAGAGACAGACAGACAGAGAAAGACACACACACACACACACACACACACACAGAGAGAGAGAGAGAGAGAGAGAGAGAGAGAGAGAGAGAGAGATCGGGGAAAAGATGAAAACACTGTCTTAGCAGAATCTTTGTTTCAGTGTCTTAGCAGAGCATCTCCAGCTGTGGACTTAGTGTATTTTCTACTATCCCTAAGTGACCTGAGACTATAGTGCAATAACATCAGCTGTTATAGTTTTGTTCAAAGCTTGAGAAAGGAATTAGAAATAGACACAATTTGCCTTTGATTTCTATATATTCTAGAGACACAAGAACATAAGTAGAGGCCGGGCGTGGCGGTGGCGCACCTGTAACCCCAGCCCTCAGGGAGGCAGACGCAGGCAGATCGCTGTGAGTTTGAGGCCAGCCTGGTCTACAGAGTGAGTCCAGGACAGCCAAGGCTACACAGAGATACTGTCTGAGAAAGAGGGCTGGGGGGAGGGGAGGGAGGGGAGGGAATCAAGCTATTACTAAGAGTGGGGAGGCTGAAGGCATAACTTGAGTATAAATCAAATATGTTGTTATACTGAAGAAGCAGAGGGAAATCAAATCAGCTACTAAGATTAATAAGATCACGGATTCATTCAGCAACACTAAGTCCTAGAATGAAACATATTTTGCTGATAAAATGATTTAGAATTTCCCGGCATATCAGAACTGTGAGGAAAAGGAAGTCATGTTGTCTAAAGTACAGTATTTGTTTTGACAGCCTGAGTGAACCAAAATACGTGTGTGTGTACGTGTATGTGTGTGTGTACGTGTATGTGTGTATTTGTATAAAACATGTGACGAATGAAACACAAGCAATGCAGAGAAGGTAACATGTTAGCTGAGCTGGGAGGACGGGTAATCTCTGCTGGAGAACGTGGGGACCTGAATGTAAACGATGGCCTTAGAAGAAAAGCTTACAACAGCTCAACAGGGCGCCCTTTGCTCCCTCGCAGCAGCTGCCTGGCACCGGGGCCACTAGGAATCATCACACGATAATCAGACTTCTGAGAGAGTAGGAGCAGAGCGACACACGGTTGCAAGGTCGGGGTGTGACCTGCTCTCTAGATCTTTAGTCAGCCCTCTCTCCTCAGCCTCTCCCGGGCCTTATTTTCGATCTTTTATTCTTCGATCTCACTTTTCTCTATGCCTCTTCCCTGGGTCTCATCCGATGTCCACCCTTCCCCTGCAGACCTTTATCCTGCCAGTCACAAAGCGGTAGAAGCCACATTCAAGTCGTCTTTCCTTTTCTCCCACGCCATCCCCACAAGGCAGGATTTCATCTCCCTAGTTGTGTGCAATGGGTGCCCCCATGATCTTTCTAAACCTGATGATGTCACAGGTCTGCTTAAAGCTGTACTGTGGCTCTCTAGACTGCAGATGTTTAAGAAATTTTTTTAAATTAAAATATAATTTCATCATTTCTCCCCTTCCCTTTCCTTCCAACATCTCCCTCAGACCCACTCAAATTCAGTCGGCTCACAGAGAACGGTCTTCTGACTGCTCTGTTCCCTTTTTCTGAACCTCTATCCCCTTTCATACAACTTCTCCCTTTCCTTCAAGATTTAGGGTCAGAGCTGCCTTTTCCAAGAAACCCTGACTAACTCAGCTGATCGCCATATTTTATACAAGATTTTGCCGTGGTTTCCATTTACTCCACTCTCAGGAGCTGAGTGTTCTGTTCCGTTTACTCTCCCCGGCAGGCGTATTGTCTGCACGTCACATAGCCTACTTCACTAAAGCTTGAAATAAGAAACGAAGACTCTAGGTTTAGTGACTCCATGTCTGGAGAGATCAAAGATATCTCTGAAGCTTCTGTATACGTAAGTAGAGAGACTTTTGATGTTTGAGAGCCAGCAAGGAGAATTGCCTGAGAGTCCATGATAAAACGAAAATCGCTTCTCTGGTTTCACTTCTTACGCCCATTGGCCGGAACGGACCAGGTGGAACCAAAACAAGAAGGAAAACTGCATTTCCCGTCATGCCTCTTGGACAGCCCCTCTCAACGTCCCCGCCTCACTCACACGGAAATGAAAGTACCACTTCCGGCTTTGCGTCCCGGGGAGCCGGCGGCGTTAATCGGCCCATTATAGCACCTTACTCGGAAACTCCGCCTTCGCCTGGGTCTTTCTGGAAAGGCAGTTTTGATCTGGACCGAGCGGGACAGGTACTACCCGGCCGCCTTGGCGGAGCGGGGGAGGGGGGATGTGTGTGTGGCCGTGTGCTGCACGGGGCCGGGAGAGCTCGTTCCTCTGGGGGGTTTGGAGTTCCGCGGACAGCAGGTCGGAGGGTCGCCGTCTTGCGCTGACGTTTTGCTTCTTCTTTTCTCTGCTGTCGCAGCGTCCCGGGCTCCTGCGTGTCTCCCTCGCGATGGCGGATACGACCCCGAACGGCCCCCAAGGGGCGGGCGCTGTGGTAAGTGAGCGGCCTGGGCTCCCGGCTCCGGCAGCAAGAGTTGGCAAGGAGCAGGAAGTGTTTGCTAGGGCTGGAGCGTTATGGAAGGCGCTGCCTGCCTGCCTGCCTGCCTGCCGGGGGTTAGAGTGCGGTGCGGGTGGGGAGGAGCTCCAAGTTTGTTTGAGAAGCGGCCGCGGGCAGTCCTGGAGCAGGTGGCCGTCCCCTGCGTGCTGGGGATATCGGGCCTCCCCGCCCCTTCCCACTCCTCGGTCTCCGGCTGTCTTCAGCCCCAAGGTTGAAGATGCCATCGGAGGCAGAGGCTTCCACCCACGCGCCTCGTGGTGCGCGTAGTACTGCCCTTTGTACCCACTTTAAGCCTTTCAAGAAACTTCGCAAAGGAGAGAGCGGTGTTTTCTCAGTCGCTTACTAGGAGGAATACTAACTACTCTTCTGTAGACTTTTAACGTGGCGGCGCACGCCTTTAATCACAGCACTCGGGAGGCTGAGGCAGGCGGGTCGCTGTGAGTTGGGAGGCCAGCCTGGTCTTGCAAAGCGAGTGCATCCAGGACAGCCAGGGCTACACAGGGAAACCCTGTCTTGGGGAGTGGGGAGGGGAAATGTTGTCCTACAACCCTGAGTCATTTTTGTTCTTTAGGCCTTTAGCTGAAATTTTCATTTTTTTTTTTTTTTAACATTTTACAACACTTCTGTGCACACACTTACTCTGCTGGCCCTTCTGAAATTCTCTCTTATCCACAGTACTTAAGTATCATCCCCCACTACACTTGGGGAATTTAACATTGATATGTTAATAACCTAATGTGTAGTTCATGTTCAGGTTCCCTTAGCTGTCCGTTGTCACTTCCCCTCCTTGGGAAGTCAGTGGAATTCCTCTGTTCTCCTTTTCTGGGCCCTGAAGACACGGCTAGCTTCAAAAGCCCAGGCCTGTTTTGCTGACCCATCCCCAAACCGAAGTCACATGACCGATTGAGCCTTTCTCAGGACACCCTTTCTTCAACATGAACCGTTTCATGTTGATCCTCTCTTTGGGGGAATTCAGGTGTGATATTTAAGGTGAGATCAACTGATTTACCACTGTAAAAATACGTTTCCCCCTTTATAATGTAGAAAGTTGTTTGGCCTAATACTCCAAAACTGTGTGAATAATTTGTCCTCAAGTGTTCAAACCAAAGATCCAATAAAATCAGTGGCGGGGAGGGTGTCTGGAACCGTGTATATCAGGCAGCTCATCCTTAAAAACTTAAACTGACATACACTTTTTAAGCTCCTTTGTCGTGTAATAGAAAGTGACCCAGATGAGGGGCTGGATAGGTGGGTTCAGTGTTCAGTAGAAGTGAGTGCTACTTTTGCGGAGGACCCTAGTTCAGCTCCCAGCACTGCTTTGGGGGCAGGGCTTACAGTCACCTCTAACTCTAGCTCCAGGGCCATCCTCTGCTCTGTATTCAACACTGTATTCAAAAAAAGATGTCTGAAATGGATAATTCAATTTGACTTA
>OU015747.1:4066331-4116287 GCA_907169655.1 Acomys percivali | reverse complement strand
ACACCTGTGTGTGTGCAGTCCATTTAGAAAACACACCTGTGTGTGTGTGCAGTCATTTAGAAAACACACCTGTGTGTGTGTGCAGTCCACTTAGAAAATAGACCTGTGTGCATGTGCAGTCCACTTAGAAAACACACCTGTGTGTGTGTGTGCAGTCCACTTAGAAACACAGGTGTGTAGACAGCGTACTTTGGTGGAGTAGCTTTGCTTGTCGCATGAATCATTTGCAACTTGTTTTTCCAATCGGTATATTTTGTGTTCTATATGTGTTGGCATTTAGAGTTAGTGGTTTTTTTTTTTAAGACTTATTTATTTATTATTATGTATACAGTGCTCTGTCTACATGCACCCTTGCAGGCCAGAAGAGGGCATCAGATCACATTATAGATGGTTGTGAGCCACCATGTGGTTGCTGGAATTGAACTCAGGACCTTGGGAGGAACAGTCAGTGCTCTTAACCTCTGAGCCGTTTCTCCAGCCCCGTGTTTGTTTCTTGTAATGGTTGCACATTGTTCTTTTGGATTAGTGTGTTCCGATGATGGATAGTTGTTTACATTTTTAATTCTCCAAATATTTATGCAATAAACATCTTTCTTAGCTTGCATTTACTTGTGTGCCAACAGTGGTCTCTTCAACATAGATATCAGAACTAACTTTCTACCATTAAGCTAAATGCACTTTGTATTTGGTAGACTGAGTCAGCATGTGCTTGTCGGCACAGGCATGCACTCCCAGCAGTGGGAGGGCTGAGGCAGGAGGTCTCCGGCTGAAGGCCAGCTTAGGGAGGGCTGAGGCAGGAGGTCTCCAGCTTAGGCTGCACAATCAAGATTCTTGTCTTGAGAAAAAAGTCTATATTCTTGATTTTCATGATTTTCCACATTTGTCCAAGTTATTGTTACTAACTATAAAACTTTATATTTCTAGTGTTTGTTGACTGGCTGATGAAGTTTTTATATGCCTGACAGTTGGCTTGATTTTTCTCTTTTTCTTTCCTGTACTGAGGATTGAACCCAGGGCCTGATACCACTTAGTAAGCCGTTGGCTGTTGAGCTGTGATGTCCTCAGTCCAGCTTTACTTTTCCCCCCTTATTCTGAAACAAGGTCTCATCCTGAGTCACCCTAAGTAGCTGCCCGCAAGCCTGCACCAACAGGCTACATTCTTTAGTAATCTCTCTTTATACCTTGTACAGATTTTTCTATAAATTCATCTTTTATTTTTCTAAGTTATACTTCTTGGGGTGAACTCTAGGGTTGCCATATGCTACTCAAGTTACGGGCTCTCAGTGATACAAGGCTCTGCAGTGATGCACATAAGTACTTTTCCTCTGCTGGTCTGAGACAGGCACTCTATGTAATTGAGGCTGTGCCAGAGCTCACTGTATAGACTGGGCGGTGCTGCGCCTGCAGAGGCCCTGGCCCTGCCGCCCTAGTGCTGGGGCTACAGCCTGCGCCACTACACCTGGCTACCAAAGCAATCTTAATAGGTGTTCTGGGCCTGGACTTTAGTTGGTAAGATTTTTGTTTGTTTGTTTGTTTGTTTTTAGTTTTTTTTGAGACAAGGTTTCTCCCTTGAACTCACAGAGATCCACCTGCCCCTGCCTCCCGAGTGCTGGGATTACAGGTGTGTGCCACTGTGCCCAGCTGGTTGGTAAGACTTTTAACATGTTTCTGAGCCTTAAATTGTTTTCATTTTAAAGGAAATGCTAATAAATAAATAAATAAATAAATAAGTAAATGGAAATGCTAACTAGCATATGTAAGCTATGTTTAATCTCTAGCACTGGAAAAAAAAAATAGTGATTGAGTAGATAAATAGCTAAAACGTATAGTATTTGATGCAGCTGCATTTATAAATTATTCAGCTCCAAAACTTATACCCTAAAATACAGCACACTAACATGAAACCTTATTTTAGAATTATAGTGGGTTTTAACTTCATTGATACTTAACTCAATCGAGGTCATTAAGACATTTATTTAACACTATGGATGAAGTTGTCAGCATCTTAAATTTCAAGAGCAGAGTTTACCAGAAATATTTTTAGGTTAATTTTTTTCACTAGAGTTTATTCCTTTAATCAGCTAGTATGTGGTGTGTGTGTGTGTGTGTGTGTGTGTGTGTGTGTGTGCGTGCGTGCGTGCGTGCGTGCGTGTGTGTGTGTATAGATACCAGGCTGACAGTGGGTATCTTCCTTATCACGCTCAGTGTCTCTCACTGGACTGGCCCATCAGCAAGTCCCAGGGCGTGACTCAGGTCCTCACGCCTGAGCAGCAAGCACTGAGTCAGCGCACGGGCTGTTATGCTGTGGGCACTCGGCTTGTCTGTGTTCCTTGTCCTTCCTAGTTTCTGGTCATTACTATTTTACTGTTTTCCTTGAAGTCAGCTTTGCTAGCCACTGCATTTGAGTGAGTGTTGAATCTTTCTGTCGGGGTTATGTGCGTTACTTCATTTGTAGTAGTGTCCTCCTGGGTGTCTGTACCGAGTGCGTGCCTGGTGCCCACAGAGGCCACAGGGGCCCTGGCACTGGGCGTTTGCATGGGTGTGGGCTGCCATGTGGCTGCTGGAACCACACCAAGTGCTGTCCACTGTTGAGCCGTCCTCCAGCTGCACACTTACCGTTTCACTCACTTTCCACTACGAATGGTAGTAGCGCGTGCTCTCAGGACATCGAGCTGCGCGTGTATGCTTAGGACTACACAGCACATTTCTTTACCCAGTCATCTGCTGACAGGCTTCCTTCGGCTCCGCATCTCCTGTGATGAGGAGTGGTGACGTAAAGGTGGAGCGCACATGGCATTGGCAGTGCTGACCTCACTGCCTCCGATGCCGCCCAGGAGCGGGGTGGTCGGATCATGAGGTGGTTACGCTGTTGTTGGTTCCCCTTTAGTTTGTTTATCCTGCCCCCACCGTGCATACGTTCGCTTTTTTTCTCTACATCCTCACCAGTGCTGGCTTTTTTTCCCTTGTTTTCATAATTGCTTTTTTGATGGATGAATCTGTAACTGCTTTGAGTAACATGATATTTTAGCAGTATTTTTTTTTAGTGCATAAACATGTGAGACATTTCTGGTTTTGTGTGTATTTAATGTCTTTCATCTGTATTTTATAATTTTAATTACTTCAGTAAATTCAGTTTATAAAGTTTATTTATTTTGCCTTTGGAGATTAAGTCAACACATACTAGGCAAGTAACTCTGAGCTACCACTGACCTATTTCCTCAGCCTTCCCTGTGCAATAATATATTGTATGTAGAATACTTAAGTATGTAACTTGAATGTTACCCAAACCATAAAATTAAAATAATCATGCTTTCACTAGTATATACCACTTTCATGGCAGATACGCTATGTGATTAGTAGAGGCTATATTACTGTTTATCTGTATTTAAAGATAAACCTGCAGTCTTGAGTTTATCCTGCTTACGCATGCACATATGTGCAAGGACAGATGGCCATTGTAAGGTCCTTTCCGTCTCCTTCTCCCTTTTCTTACATTCTTTTCAGTCCCTCTCACCCTCTTCCACTCCCTCCCTCCTTCCATTCCTCCCTCCCTGCCTCCCTCCCTCCCTCTCTCCCTCTCTCCCTCCCTCCCTCCCTCTCTCCCTCCCTCCCATGCTTTGGGTTCTGTAGCTCAGGCTGATGTTGAAACAATCCTTCTGCGTCTACTTGTAGGATGCTGGGACTACACGCTCCCTGCTGTGGTTTTGGTTTGTGTTAAGGATTAAATAAACCCCTCCCTCAAAACAATACAAACCATAGTGCTTATAGGATGGTTTGTGTGGTAGCACTGGCTGCCAAGCTGCACTCTCAGTCTTGTTTCTTGTTGTTCACTAGAGCCAGCCTAGGCGGTCAAGTGAGGGAGGCTTGTACGTAACAGTAGGAGCAGACGGCTGCAGAACCCCTGCAGCTGTGAAGGGGATAGGGTCATTGCATGTCGTCATGCACATTACATGGTCTCCATTCATGTATTTTGGGTTTGTGCAAGGAGAAGTGTTTTTTTAATCTCACAGTCATAGTAGTGTCAGCACTAGAGCTAGCAAAGAGTGAATTATTATCTGATGAGCATTGTGGGAGTGGTAGTCATTTTGTACACTTGCGTACATGTGTTCCTAGGAGGATAGATTATGGAGAGTATGTTGTGAATTTCATAAAGGCCTAACTTGGATAGTGAGAATGTTAATGTTTTCTGTTAAATTTTTCAGCTTAAAAGTTAAAAATTTAATGTCAGATAATTAATTGGGCAGAATGTATGTAACATTAAGTAATAGGCTTGTAATCATGTAAATTATTTTCACAATGAAATTATGATACAAATTAGAAGAAAAGGTTAGAAATACTGACTTAAGTGCTCATATCACTGTATATACCTTTATATTCTGCTCTTTTAAAAAAAATATTTTGTTGTTGTTGCTTTGCTTTTTTTTCTGAGACACAGTCTCACTATGTAGCTGTGGCTGTCTTGGAACTCACCATGTAGACCAGGCTGGCACAAAGCTCACAGAGATCCACCTGCCTCTGCCTCCTGAGGGCTGTGATTAAAAGCATGAGTCACTAAACCTGGCTTTAAGAGGTTTTTAAAAATTACATTTATCTGTTTCTGTGTAAGTGTGTGGCACGTGTGTAGAGGTCGTAGGACAGCTTTCAGGAGTCAGTCCTCTCCTTCCCCACGCGGGTCCCGGAGTCTTCTCAGGTTATGGTGCTTGGCAGCAGCGCCTGCCTTGCTGAGCATCTCTCCGCTCACAATCTGCTTTCTTCAAAGCTGCTCTCTGGGTTTTCCTTCCTTGCCCCCCTTCTTGGTTTCTCAGGACAGAGTCCCATGTAGGCAAGCTGGCCTCAAACTCACTGTGTAGCTAAAAATAACCATCTCCCTCCATCTTTCAAGTCCTGGTATTACAGGTGTGCTCCACCATGTCTGACTGTCAGCTACTAAATACAGTATAATTTACTAACCCTGTTGCCTCCTGAACCTGCCATCTTCCCTCCCTCCCAACCTGCTAGCCAGCGCCTTGTGTGTGCTGAGCTGCGCCCACAGCTGCATTCTTGTGTTTGTTTTAGTTATTTCAGTGTCTTAATCCAGGTAGTTTTAAAAGAAAGAATTCCAGGTTTGAAGTTTCATAGAAGACACGCATACATGCCTCTTGAACATTAGAATTATGAGTTGATCTTTTTAAAATCAAGACTAATTACTATAGGGTATGCCAGTCTGCTAGTTAGTTGATACAGTTTTGAGTTTTTATTTGCTCATATAAAATAAACTTCTCTTCATGTGAAAACTTGTTGTGGTTGTTATTTTGTTTGTTTTGTTTGGGTTTGTTTTTTTTAAAAGATATAAAACTTGGCCTGGAGGAGCCAGGCATGGTGGCGCACGCCTTTAATCTCAGCACTTGGGAGGCAGAGGCAGGTGGATCCCTGTGAGTTCAAGGCCAGCCTGGTCTACAAAGTGAGTCCAGGACAGCCAAGGCTACACAGAGAGACCCTGTCTCGAAAAATAAAAAAAAAAAAGGAAAAAAGAATAATTTGTGCCCAGATAAAGTAATTTTTGCTGACCATTTGATGACACGTTTTCTTTTAAATTACCTGTAATTTTTAAAATATATGCATGGTTTATTAACATATATTTATTTATCACCCTTGATTTTATTTATTTCAGTGGCCAAGGAAGTTTGCTCCAGCCTTTTATATACTACAGATTCCTTACTCTTCGATACTCCTCCAGAAGAAATCCGTATTGTCGGTAAGCTGGTGACTATCTTAAGTCTGTCTTGTGTAGTAGTCTTTATAACTCTCAGAAATTTCTTAACTAACAGTTTAGAATTTAGAAGCAAGAAGTATCTTTGCAATTTCAGTTTAGGCTTTTTAAAACTAGCTGGGGTTAGTGAAAACATAGTTTTGCAGCTAATCCTTGACTTTTAAGTTTCCATCCTGATAAGTTCATCCTAAAGTCAAAATGCATTTCCTCCACCTCCCCCAGGAGACAGGTTAGCCGCACAGTGCTCCTTCGAATGCCCTTGTTACTGGAGCTGCTGTGAATACTGTGCACCACAGTAGAGATTTATGCAGCAGAGTGCTAGCCTTAGCAGAGATTGAAATCTCAAGTAGGCTGCTAATGGTAGTTGTAGCAGTACAAGGGAAAATACTGGTAGTTAAACTATTCAAGGGTGGAGACCTAAGATTTATTCTCGGAAATTGAAGCTGTTACCTTGGTTTTTGTTTTGTTTTGTTTTTTGTTTTTGTTTTTTATTTTTGAGACAGGGTTTCTCTGTGTAGCCTTGACTGTACTGGACTCACTTTGTAGACCAGGCTGGCCTCGAACTCACAGAGAATTGCCTGCCTCTGCCTCTCAAGTACTGGGATTAAAGGTGTGCACCACCACACCTGGCCCATCTTGATTATCTTTTAAGGTGCAACTAATGCTTAGGGAATATTTGAGATGTAAATACCATTTGTAAGGACTTACTTAAGCATTCACAAATCTATGTACACTAGTCGCTCTTTGTGTGCACTGCAGCTTCCTGCACTTTGTTACACAAGGTCTAAAGAGCTCATAGCCAGGCAGATGCGCACATCTGTAACATCTGTGCTCTGGAGTCTAAGGCATTCTGCACCCAGGAGGCTCCTGCGTTAGACATAGGGTGAACAGTGTGAGTGGTGAGGATTATCTTTGACATCCACCAGATTGACTTATGGGACAGTATACGTCATTCTGTATGCGACGGGATGTACATTTGCAGGTCTAGTATATAGTGAAGGGTACTTTGTTGGCAGTATAGGCAAGGAAGGCCACTTAGCCACGTAAATCAACACAGCACTGTCAGAAGTTGCAGCAGGAAATGGAGCAAGATCTTAGGTCCAGACCAGATTGTGTGAGCTCTTGGGTAGGTTTTAATCTGAAAAGAGCTAGTTTGATCAGTATCCAGGTTGTAAGTAACATTCATTGAACATGTTCAGTGTTACCTCCATTAACTTCGCCACAGCACTGAAACTCCGAGTGTCCAGAAAAATTCTGAGAGAGAACATTTATTTAAAGAAACAGTGTGTGGTTGTCCATGTTATGTAATTTTTTGGTCTTTTTTAGGAGTTGAAGTTGTCTGTAAAAATGGGAAGACTGAGCTGGGCAGTGATTGCACATGCCTTTAATCCCAGCACTTGGGAGGCAGAGGCAGGTGGATCGCTGTGAGTTCGAGCCCAGCCTGGTCTACAAAGGGAGTCCAGGACAGCCAAGGCTACACAGAGAGACCTTGTCTTGGGGGAAAAAAAAGTGAAAACTGACTAGTAAAGAAAATAAAGTAAATAATTCCTTTTTAGATCTAACCATACTTTAAAAAAAATACTTTTTATTACTTCTCTGCTCAAAAAGACACTCATATGAGTTTTGTGACTGTTGTCTGATGAGATGGGAGCCCTCATTCTACCCTGGCTGGTTTGAAACCCTAGGCTCCCGCCTCCTGTACTAGCAGCTGAGGGCTAGGACTGCTAGGCGTGCGTGGTTTCACCGTCGATATTTCCCTACAGTGTATTCTAGGTTCATCTTTTACCTAAATGCTTTGGGGTTGGTTGCTTTCTTTCGAGACAGTCTGACTGCGTAGCTCTGGCTGGCCTCCAACTCAGAGACCCGCCTGCCTCTGCCTCCCAAGTGCTGGGATTAAAGGTGTGCACCACCACACCTACCTACTTTTTAAAATTCTATTTAGTAAACTTTTTCTTCAGCATTGTTTGTATTCATTGCCTTTTTGTTTTGTTTCTGAAGGGAATGATTTTGTCTTTCAGGAACTTGTTCAATGAGCTGAGGATTGTTGTTGAGCACATTATAATGAAGCCGTCCTGCCCACTGTTTGTGAGAAGATTGTGTCTGCAGAGCATTGCCTTCATTAGCAGACTGGCACCAACAGTTGCGTAGTTTAACATCTAGTTACGCTGTGTGTAGAAGATAGCTCATAATTCAGATAGTGGTCTCAAATTACAGGTCTAACACTGACCTCAGTAATTTACATGATTTACATAAATGTATCTCAGTGCAAAGATAATAATTTTCCTGGCATGTTAAATCAAGCCTTTAACACTTTCTGAGATTTTACTGTACATTATTATTTGTGGTTACATAAGTTTGTATTGATGATAAATGTTTCTAAATTGTTTTAGATGCTGCTGTGCCTACATCATGAAATACATTTATTTCTTTTTAAAAGAAATTTGTTTCACTTTGACTATTAAGTTGTATCTGGGATAAGTTCATTGTGGTAATAGATGAATTCAGTATATTTTGAGGCAGTATTTTTCCATTCCATAACTTTGGTTGAGATTGTAACAGACACACATCCCCTGCAGTTTCCTGTCACATGCTGCTGATCTCTGCTGCCTTGCTAGGACAGGCATGTTTAGCCTGTGTCATCACAAGGGAGACTCTATGCATTTTATAACCTGCTAAGCTTCCGTTTCCATTAGCACATCTGTGGCTTTGAAAAGTGTTTGAAAACGGCTTGGCTGTAAACCTCTTTTGGATTAGATACTGGGGTCAGATAACCATTTACTCTAGAAGGTAGTAGTGACACAGCAACTTACAAATGTGGACAGATAGATTATCGTTTGTAGGTTCTTGACTCTAGTTTTCTTGGTTTCTTAGGCTTGAAATTTCCTAGCCATTTGCAGCAGCAGTTCAGATGCCTTTGAAAGGATGTGCTGAAGACTGAGCATGTGATCACACGGTGTGCCCTGAAATAATGAAGACTGTTTTGTAGATTACATGCTTGTCCAGCAAATAGGACTCAAAAGGGTGAATGGAAAGGGTTAGGGTAAGGTAATTAGTGGGGAGTGGGCCTGGGCGCAGCTGGGCGGAGTGACGGGTGCTGCAGCCTGCCGTCGGTGGGGATGCTATGATGCATCTGTGATTGGGACTGTGTAATCTGTTCAGTCTTTTGAGTTGTCATCAATTCCTTTGTAAAAGTCATTCAATCTTTATTACTGTTGCATGATTGGAAATACTTAAAACTGCATAATTTTAGTGTAGAGAAATGTAATGTGGCTTTTTTTTGTACTTAGTTTTTTCTTCAATCTGCATGTAATTTGGACTTGTCAACTGCACTCATTAGTAACTTATCACATCAGTTTTCTCTTTGTTTAACTTGCTAGTCTATAGGAAGGTGATAGTCTTAGGGTAGGTTTTCAGGAAATACTACTTGATAGTTTAGCTATAACCAGCTACTTTTATATTTTTGTAATATTTATCCACCAAGTTGGAGAAGCAACCTCATAATATCCAGTTGACTTTTATGTGTGCCTAGCCTCCTTATCACTATGTATGGAATCTGATGGTTTTAAAAATACAACTTTGTAGAGCAATAAAGTGACTATAATGTTATGTAAACATAACTGATTTCTCATGATGTCTTAAAATACTGTCTTGAATTACATCAAGCTCTGGCAGCTAAAGGCATATTTACTTTGAAATGTTTTTTTCTCCTACAATTTTTTGGGGGGGAATATTTTAGATTTATAAGTGGTTCAAAAATAGTGCTGAGAGTTCCTGTGTGCCTCTTACTTACCTGTTTTTATATTAGCATTTTCTTTTGGTAGAACATTGATGCAAAGTAAGATGGTAACTTTGGATTGCCTAAAGTACAAAATTTATTTGGATTTCAACAGTTTTTGCATTTGTGCTATAGTGTGTGTTGCATTTGTACCTGGATTGTGTTTTATGTTTCAAGGTGTGTAAGTGACTTTTGTTCTTTATAATATCTTATAGTTTGAACAATAGTAGATGTTAGTTTGCATGAAGTTGTAGTTAGAAATATCACATTCTGTGTGAATATGCACCGTCAGCTGATTGTGAGTCTGGGATTAATGCTTCCACACACAGCCATTGAAGTATAGGAAATGTAACAGTCAATTATCACCCAGAATATCGTGTCCTTCAGGAACTGCAGTGATGCTGTTGGTTTTGTTTATAAAAACCCATTGGACAGATGGAAGCTTTATACAAAGCCTGTTGACTCCAGCAAGCATTCTGCATTCCTTTTGTATACTTCATCTTTTGCTGAATTGCTGTATTTTAATATTAAGCCAAGAGCAATTTCTTAAGTACAATTTTTATTTAAATTTCCTTGAAATAACATTTCAGTAAGGTAGACGCTTTTGGAAGAAAAACAAGAAAGAAAGCTAATTTTAAAAACTAAATTTAGATTGTGTGTGTGTGTGTGTGTGTGTGTGTGTGTGTGTGTGTGTGTGTGTATCCCTTACAGAGAATGTCAAGGCAAACTAATAACAAACTAATAGATTCTGTTAAGAAAGAATTGCAAGGTTCTCAGTACATCTAAAGATCTAGACAAAAAAATCTGATTTAGGTTTGCAAGTTTATTGAATATCCTGGAAAAGAAAGTGAAAGACAAATAGAGCTGAGGTTGAGCTCCCTAAAGCATTTCAGATGGGAAAGGCCAGGCTCACTGTTGTATTGGTGCTTAACCCACCCAAGGAGAGAACGGCTGTGGACAGTCATGTTTGCAGTCAGTAGGTGTCACTCTTCCCTTGGGTAGTCCCCACTGTCACATGCTGTGTTAGAAGGTTAAATGCTCTGCTACTGAAAGTGGTTAGCTGCCAGAACACCAAGTATCTTAATTCTGTGATCCCATTAACTCAATATTGACAAATATTTGGGACGCATTTACTGTGAATGCTGGGTGCTGGGACTGGAGCGTGAACCCACACCCAGCTATGAGTACCGAAGGTCACTGTTAATGTGAGCCAGTGAAACAGGACAAAACTGTGAGTAGCCGGCATGTTATTGTCTCAGCTTATAATTTTCAGCCTAAGTCATGTGAATACATAAATGTAAGATTATTCTCTCCCTTTTTTAAATGTGTAGAGAAATAATATTTAATTTATCTTTTCTTATATAGAGAGATGGAATTTTATTTTTTTTCCTGATGATTTTGTAGGTACACTAGATAGAATCAGTTTAACTACAATTGAGATTTTCCCTGTAGCATGAAGACACCTGACAGTTTAGAGACTATTATCAGGAGTGCTCCCTGGGTTTGAAAATCTGTTGTAGTTTATAAAGACAAGTTTCTCTTCTCACCACTGGAATTCCTAGGATCAGGGGAATTCAACATTGGCAGTGTTGCTGTAGGCACCACATACCCTTGGGAAGTCTAGAGTTGTTTCTCAGCAGCTCTTCAGTGCACACTGGACCTTACCGTTTGACTGCAAAGCCATTCTTGGAGCTAGTGTCAAGGACATCTCTCAGTGGTGCTGCTGGAGATCTGGAAGGTCTTCTGCAGCTAGTGAACCAGTGAGACTTCTGTGGTTTGAGTTGGCCTTCAGTGGCTTATTGGGGATGGACACATTCTTGGTGAAGGATTCTCTGTGCTCTCCCTCTTTGTGCTATACATGCCATGTAACTGGCCCGGGACAAGGCAAAATGCAGTATTCTTTGTATCTGAAGTGGACTCTTTTCTTAGAAAACCATAGGAGAGAGATGACTGACAGCTGTGTTTGCCAGAGTCTTCTAGCAATTGGCTGTTGTCAGGGAATGAAGGACCCAAGAACCATTTCTCTTTCTTCCTTTTCCCCCTTCCTTCCTTCTTCCCTTCCTCCCTCCCTTCTTCCCTTCCTCCCTTCTTTCCTTCCTCCCTCCATCCTTTCCTTCCTCCATCCCTTCTTTCCTTCTTCCCTTCCTCCCTTCTTTCCTTCCTCCCTCCCTTCTTTCCTTCCTCCCTCCATCCTTTCCTCCCTCCCTCCCTTCTTCCTTCCCTCCCTTCTTCCCTTCCTCCCTCCTTCCCTCCTTTCCTCCCTCCCTCCCTCCTTTCCTCCCTCCCTCCTTTCCTCCCTTCCTTCTCTCCTCCTTCCCCCACCCTTGAGACAGGGCTTCTCTGTGTAGACTAACTAGGCTGTCCTTCAACTCAGGGATATTCTTGCCTCTACCTCCCATCTTTTCTAGCTTTCCAAAGCTACATTTTAAAAATACGATCAGCCGTGGTGGCGCACGCCTTTAATCCCAGCACTTGGGAGGCAGAGGCAGGTGGATCTCTGTGAGTTGGAGGCCAGCCTGGTCTACAAAGTGAGTCCAGGACAGCCAAGGCTACACAGAGAAACCCTGTCTTGAAAAAAAAAACCAAAAAAAAAATATATATGATCAGCATTTTGAAACTAATCTTGTTCATTAACTCCAAGCATTTACTGTTCTTTTTGTAACTTTAAGAACAATTCCTTTTGACATTAGTTTTTGTCTACATGTATCTGTAACTTAAAGACTAAAAGAGCAAATAAAAATTTTGGCCAAGTAACATTTCTGATATGGTATATTGGAACAAGGGCATAAGGATTGCTGAAGTTAGAGTCCTAAGAGCTGCTTGATTTATAAATGCATCGCTTCCGGTGCTTGATAAAATGGGATATATTGAACTAAAAAATTTGTATAAATAATATGTCAGCATTTCTTACTAACTTGTCTTGAATCCATTTTTAATATATTGTACAGGTTGGGGAGTTACATATACTCTTAAAGCCAATATTATTCAGGCTATAAATTTATAAAATAAATTGAAAAATTTATCATTCTCCTGCATTCAAGACTAAAGCACATAATGCTAATGTAGGGCTCAGAGGGGAAGTTTAGTTCTCCTGCGTATTTGAGGAAATGTGAAGTCCTTTCAAGAAAATGTAATAAAGCTAACGACCATAGCCTGCTGACACCAAGGAAAAGGGGCCTCACTCGCTCTTTCTTTTATTCAGCGATTTACTGGTCCCTGCTGATTTTCAAATTGGATCACTGTAGTAAATTATCCATGCTGGTACCTGTGAAAGTAAGCCCTAGGATCCATATTTGTTTTGTGTTCTGCTTAAATCAGCAAGAATGATAAATTTGATGGTGTGAAATTGGAAGTATCAAGGGCTTTCTTTGTTGACTGAGCAAAGTCATGTCTCCACCTGTAATTTGTGGCCCCTTTTTCACTGTGTGTGCTTCGTATGTCTAATATTTATTTCAATGCAAATTAAATGGTTCTTCCTTCATCTATAATGTTATACCTCACATTTTATTGATGTAAAGTCAAATCGTACAATAAAAGTCTCCTTGGATTTAAACAGGTTTAGAAATGCTATGTTGCACAAGCACGTTTACATTCAGAACTCAGCTTTCCTTGGTTCCTGGTTTCCTGTTGTTAGAAGGTGAGTCTGGTCCCTTCTGCTGCCCTCATCCCATTATAAACAGTAGAGATCCTATGTTGTTGAAGGCTGATGGGAAATGGGAAAACGGCATTATAAGGTGGGGCTTAGTGAGGGGTGATATTGAATATCTCAGTTGCTTGGTTCTAGACGTTTTTGTTTTATGAAGTGGATAGCATGTGGATGAAGCATTATGTAACCTTAAAATGACTCACAATATACAGTGCACCTAAAGTCATCAGTCAACACCAGATCACAGGAGTACATTTCCCTTCTGCGTATCTTTCTAGAAGTGGTAGTTATTTTCTGTGTTTGTTGAACAGCAGGTACTAAGTAGAATACTCTATAAGCCAGTTTTATAAATCCTTGTCCACTTTAATAATGCAATCTAAAAGACATTATAAAGATCAGTTTTATATAAAGGTAATTCTGATAGGTGGAAAATAGTGTATTAATAGTTCATCTGTACACCAGTATATGGGGTTGGGGATTTAGCTCATGGTGCAATCTCAGGACCCTGAGTTTGATCCTCTGCTCTGAAAGGGCAGGAAGGAGTGGGCCAGGACAAAATTACAGAAAAGACCAAAGGCAGGTGGAGTTACGCTTGGTAATCCAGAAAATAAGAGTGTCTGGGGGCTCTGTCGAGAGCTCAGTGGTAACAACTTTCCTTCTCTATCATGCATGAGTGAGACCCTGGATTTGATCTCCAGCAGTACATGAAGGTTAAGAAAAATTGATTCTCTAAAGATTTTTTTACTGTATTCTTTTGTGTGTGTGTATGTTTTGCTTATGTGTATGTATGTGGACCACATTTGTGCCAGTGCCTGTGGAGGTCAGAGGGAGGTGTCAGGTCTCCTGGAACTGGAGTTCCAGGTGGTTGTAAGTTGCCATTTGGGTGCTGGGAACTGAAACACTGTCCTCTGGAAGAGAAGCCAGCACTCTTGACCACCAAGGTAGCCCTCCAGACCCTTCCTAATGATGTGTTGTAGATTATTTGAGACATACACATTGCTGGCTCATAATATAGGTTTTCTTTCCAGTATCAAGAAGAAATACAGTTTTATTTTATGAACATTTTAGGTTTGTTTAAACAAAGGTGAACTCTTCAGAGTTTCTTACACCGTAACTCTGAACTTTTTTTTTTTTAAAGCAGGCTCTCTCTACATAGCCCTAGCTGTCCTGGAACTCTATGTAGACCAGGCTGGCTATTCAGACTCATAGAGATTTGCCTGCCCAGTGCTGGGATTAAAGACGTGTGCAGCCACACCAAGCTCCATCATTCTGAACTTTAGGAAGGCAAGATCAACTCATTCCTTGGTTGAATAGACTCCTGAGGTCCTAGAGAGCAGGAGATCTGTCAATAAGAATCCTATTAAAGCTCTCCTCAGGGCTGAGCAGTTGGTTCCGCATGAGAGCACTTGCATGGGACCGCCATTGAAATCTGAAGAGTCCGTGTGACTCTGGGTACAGGGGCGCATTTGCAGGTAACACTGGCACCATGAGGGGTGGGGGTAAGGAAACACCTCGGAGCGTACCAGCCACCAGCTTGCTTCATGCTCACGGGGCCACTCTGTCTTGAGGAAAAGTGGGGAAAGGAGAGTAGGGCCCTGACATCTACATCGGCCTCCGTGTGTGCAGAACTCAGAGCTCCACTCTGGCCTATTCTCCCATTGGCTTCCTCTCTCCTGGACTAAGTAATTTCACATTATATTACTTTCCAGTTAAATCCATTATGTATCTTTTAAAAAGCATCTTTTAAGATAAATATAAAATATCTAAGGAATTCACATAGACATTTTAAGCTGGTTGACAGAAATAAGGCTCTGACTTTATAACAGTGATATGCTTGCTGTCTTTTATGTCAGCTTGACAAAACCTAGACTTAGCTAGGAAGAGGAACCTCAATTAAAATGCCTCTAGGCCACCTGTAGGGCAGTGTCTTGATGAATAATTAATGTGGGAGTGGCCCGGTTCACTGTGGGTAGTACACCCCTGGCTGCTGCTTCTGTTGAGTGCCCTCAGCGGTGGAGTGTGGCCTGAGAGTTGAAAGCTGAGAAAATAAACCTTTTCTTTCTCAAGTTATTTTTGGTAATATTTTATTGCTGCAATAGAAACCCTAATTAGGGTTTATGAGGATTATTGGAGGAACTTTACAGCTTTGGGCTGGAAAAGCCATTGAGTGCTCAGAGTTTATGAGCTATTATTGTGAGAACGTAGGTTGTGCAGACAGTAGAGCCCTGACATGAAGTTTCAGAGGGAAGTTTTGATAATCCCTTCATGTCTTTATTGGAGCATTCAGTATATTGAATTGGGAATCTGTGGTTCTGATCAGCTGGGGCTGTAGAAGAGACTGATTAACAGGAAACCTGAACCACTAATGGCAAGTGTTTGCTCAGGTCAACACACAGACGGGCCTGCAGGGGCAAGGCTATACCATGCATGTCCTGACATGAACTTGGCAGTATGTAAGTCTACCAGATGGTATTGAAGACACGAATGGCTCATGGAGAGCAGCGGAGACTTGGCACCGTAAGAGCCGTTGGTGAGGGTGCAGCCTCAGTTGCAGTAGCGCCCCAGGATTGTAAGGGTCATAGAAGTTAAGCCATGGCACC
This sequence comes from Acomys percivali, assembly GCA_907169655.1. Classification (NCBI taxonomy): domain Eukaryota; kingdom Metazoa; phylum Chordata; class Mammalia; order Rodentia; family Muridae; genus Acomys; species Acomys percivali. The sequence goes on along the minus strand of OU015747.1, from coordinate 4,100,517 downwards.
TATGGTATGGTCAGAGTCCCCGAAGAGAGCCAAGAAAAGACTGTTGGTGAAGGTGCAGCCGAGTTGCAGCAAGAGGCTCTAGCAGTTTGAAGATGCCAGTACTGTGGGACAGCCACCAAGGACAGCAGTAAGCAGGAGCTGTGCTGTGGAGCAGCCTGTGCCCCGGAGACAAGCAGTGGCTGCTGCGGATGGCACAGGGTAGACCTGATGAACGCCTGTGGAGCCCAGGGCATCACGAGTCCCAGATGTGGAACGCTGAGCTCTCAGCTGTTGGACTTTGGCTTGGCTTTTATTTGACTGTAACTGCGCCCTTGATTCTCCCTCTTGAAGTAAGGAAGTATGTGACTCATTCTTGATTTTATAGGCACTTAAAGAGACCGAGCTTTTTCAAAGACTGGGATTTTTAAATTTATGTTTTATATTGTGATACTAATGTCAATGTGACAACTTGGGAACAAATGAGCGAAGATTATAGTTGGTGATGTGTTTGTGTCAGGTTGACACGGGTCAGTCATGCTGGCTGGTGTGTGTGTGTGTGTACACACAAACCTAGACTTACTGCGAAGAGGAAAGTCAATTCAAAAATGAAAAGCCTTCATCAGATTGACTGACGGTAGGCCTGTGGAACACCTCCTTGATTAATATTGATGTTGGAGGGCCCAGCCCACTGTGGGTGGAGCCACCCTGGACAGGTACCCTGCCTTAACACTGAAAGCGGGCTGGGCCAGCCATGAGGAGAGGCAGTACGCAGCACCTGCCATTAGTTCCCTCAGAGATGGCATGTGACCTGAGAGTTGTGAACTTAAATAAGCCCTTTCCTTCCCAAGTTGCTTTTGGTCATGGTGGTTTATCAAAGCAGCGGAACCCTTAACGAAGACAGTTGAGCATTGTGAAGGGGAAGAGGAGTGCTGTTGTGTCTTCACTAGAGAAGGGCTGGGCTCTCCCTCTTCTGCCCTCAGCGCAGGTCGGCCTTCTCAGGGAAGCGACTCCAATGGGAGATTTGCTTTTTTTTATTTAATTTTTCCCTACAGTAGTTTCATGTAGTTAAAGCTTGGACTACAGATTCTGCCTCTACTGCACAAGTATTAGGACATAATATTTATCATATATACACAGTGTTTTGCCTGCATATACACAAGAAGATGGCCTCAGATCTCATAGATGGTTGTGAGCTACCATGTGGTTGCTGGGAATTAAACCCAGGACCTTTGGAAGAGCAGCCAGTGCTCTTAACCTCTGAGCCATCTCTCCAGCCCTACAGTTCCTTTTTAAGGGAGGTAGTATACTATTTTTCCTTGAAAATGTGATGGGTTTAGAAAAGTTTTATTTTGTTTGTGTGTGACGTGTCATGCAAATGGGCACACGCTTGTGCTGTGGTGTGCCTGTGGAAGTTAGGTGACTACTTGGAATTGGTTCTCTCTCCACCGCGTGGGCAGATCAGACTTTGTCAGGATTAGCAGGTGGTGCCTTGATCCACCCTGAGCCATATTCCTAGACCAAGTGTGGCATTCTTATTTCCATTTTCACCAAAACAATAGGAGGAAGTCCTGTACATGAAGAGAATGCTGACATCCAAACAAGGAGGCAATTTGGATTTAAAATAGGGCTGGAGAGACGGCTCAAAGGTTAAGAGCACTGTCTGCTCTTCCAAAGGACCTGAGTTCAATTGCCAGCAACCACATGGTGGCTCACAACCATCTATGATGTGATCTGATGCCCTCTTCTGGCATGCATGCAGAGCACTGTATACATAATAAAGCTTAAAAAAAAAAAAGATTCAAAAACCATGTCTTGCCAGGCTTGGTGATGCATGTTTGTAATCATCATTTGAGAGACGGGCAGGAGACTCACTGCAAGTTTGAAGTCAGCTTCCTGTATTGAATGAGACTTTGTCTCAAAGACAGCAAAACAAAAAAAGTAGGTCAACAAACTAGCAAGTCAAGGCACAGAGCTACACAATCTTTTAATACTTTGGTTGCTATTGAATGGTGATTTGGGGTCCTAACTGTAATTAGCTAGCGGGTTGCTTACTAGCAGTAAGTGGAAAGGGAGTTAGAGAGATGGCTGTGGGTGAGCCCGCTTGTTAGAGAAGCAGGAAGACCTGACTCCTAGCATCCACTTAAAAAGGCCAGTCTAGTCTTCACTGCCACTAGCCCTGCTCTCAGAAAGTGGAGCCTGGTGGGCTGCTGAAGCCATGATGGTAGCTGAAAGAGACTATGAACCAACCCAGGTTCCGTGAGAAAGCAGTAGGAGGAGGATGCGCCTTCACTCGTGGCCAGGCCCGTGCACAGAGCTGGGGAAACTGAGCAGAAGCGCACATGTGCAACACAAAGGGATGCAAATCTTAGGGCTCAGCACGAATAAGGCACTGGGGTTGATTTCCAAGCACCGAGACCTCCAACCCCCAAATGTGAAAATGCTGCCACTTACACGGTAGACCTAGTTGAGCAGCCCAATGTTAAAACATCAGGAAGCTATGCACACACGACCAGGAGTCCTGTCAGAAACTTAGTGTGGTAGCTCCGGTCAGTAATCCCAACTCTTGAGAGATGGAGGCAGAAGGATCTGGAGGTCAAGACAAGACGTAGCTACACAGCAAGTTTGTGCCTGTGCTGGGCTATGTGAAACCCTGTCTCAAAAATAAAGATGTCCGTCAGAAATCATAATTCCAGTATTTGAACATTCTCATTGTTTCCCTGGACCTAGTTTCCTCATTTGTAAAATGTGGCTGGTGGGAAAAAATGAAGATTGCTTGATGTGGTACATGTGAGAAGTGCTTGCAGATAGTAGTTTTTCCAAAGGGGCAGATTTATGCTCTGCCTGTGGCGTACCTTGAGAGGCTGAGGCTCCTGGGGTTGGTAAGGAACTGTCCTGAGGAGACTGGATGAGGCAGTGTTGCTTAAATTTAGTGACCCCTGTGTTTTGAGACATAACGGAAGACAACACACGGGGCTGGGCATGTGGCCCAGAGGCAGAGCTTGGGTTGAACATTTGCAAGGCTCTGGGTTTAATCTCCAACAACAACAACAACAAAAAAAACCTAAGCTTTGGACCCACTCAGAAATTTTCCCCATTCAAGTACAAAGACTTCTGTCAACAGTAGGGTGCTTTAGTCTTCCAATTCCAGAGATTGATGCAGGAAGTAGAGACTGCAAGAGTGGCTACTTAGCAGAACTTCACACCTGCCTAACTGGAACAACTTTTTGCAGAAACAACAGCTTTAAAATCAGCAAATATTTTTAAGAAATCACTCTTTCAAGTTATCCCTAATGAATACATAACTAGGATACAGAAGTAGTCTATGAGATGCTCAAAGCACAGTGCATCTGTGACATGCGGAGCGTATATCTGAGTTGCATTTTTTTCTGCCTACCTTAGGAAGACATCGAATGCTTCACAGCACTGGGAGGCCATGTGATCTGGCCATGGTGGGGGGATCTGAAGTCAGATAGGATTGCTTGTAGTTGCATTTTATTTTTTTTTTTAATAGTTTATTCAGGTTACATCCTGATTGTTATCCCCTCACTTCTATCTTCCTGTTTTCCCCTCCCTCCCTTGCAGTTGCATTTTAATTGTGTACCTGTATCTCTGTAAATTAGCATGATGGCAACACATCATATTTTGTGAGATGATAAATGAGTCAAACAATTTTCATAGTGCTTTGCATACAATAACTTAGTAAATTTTGGCTGCCAGTCTCACTGTAATCTATAATTTAGAACAATTCTGAAGATTGCTTCATTGGGTAAACTGACTAACATAATTTCCTGTGTACATATAACCCAGTCAGAAAACAATCATAGTTTTACATATAATCACATATACATACTGTATCTATATATATATATAATAGGTGATAGTTGTTATGATGGCCACATACCATTTTACCTCCTTAGGTTGTGAAATTTTAAAATTTCAAAACTTGCAAACACAATATTGTGATATAATGCTAAAAGTGTCATAGGAACCTATATCCAAAACTAACTTACATAGATTGTGACCTTAGGGAACACATTTAATTGCTTGAAACATCTGTTTCTCTTGGAAACATCTTGAAGAAAAAGTAAAGAGGACCCAAATATTAAACTATGTGTTATGGATATGGTTTTATTGTCAGTCCCGATTTCTAGGATGTTGAATCTCTGAAGGTAAATGTAGAAAGATGGTTTTAAAACACAAAGGTACCTAAGGTAATAGAGAAAAATTACTCAGTGAAGTGAGAAGGACTTAATTGTAGTAGATACATTTCCTAGGCTCCATTTGAAACCTGCTCCCTGTTGATGTTAAACTAGTTGGAGGGCAGGGGAGATGGCTCACCAGTTTAGGAGTGCTTGCTGTGTAAACAGTAGGACCTGAGTTCAAATCCCCAGAACTCAATGGCATGTGCACCTGTAACCCTAGCACTGTGGGAGGCGAAAAAATAAGTAGCATCAGGAACAGTGAGAGACCCTGTCTCAAGGGGGCAGTATGGAGAGTGATGGAGCACAGCATCCTTTGTTCTCCTGGAGCCTCCAGATGCAGGTGGGCACTACTGCCACCCCATCACCACCACACATATACACAGAAAGCCAGTTGGAGCACACACAGGTTATCTTTATGCTTTATCTGAAGATGACTTAGGAGAAAACTGTAGCTGGCATTTGAAGGAAGAAGTACCTCAAGATGACCGAGACGTAGGGGCAGTGTGTGTGTTGAGTAGAAATGCAATGCTGGCTATGTAGGTAATGTTAGGGGTTTGGCTAGCCACACTAATTGGTAGTATGTGCTTCGCATTACTGTGTATAAAAAAAATAATCTTGGGGTCCATCCCAGCAGCATAAATATAATAATTGCAAGTTGATTTTTAACTCAATTTAATCAAATATAATCAGAACATCTCACTCAACAATTGATAGACAAGCTAATTGGTATATTTCATTTTTCCTCCACCTTGAGTCTTTCAGACCTGATGATGTGTATGATACTCTTAACGTCACGTTCTATATGAGAGGGCTCTTTGGAGAGTCTCTGCTGACTGCCATATCACATGCTGCTCCCCAGACCTCAGGGCCTCATGGCTCTGAATGGAATTTAAGGGCTAGCTGGATATGTAAATCCAGCAACTAGTGCTTGTGAACTTTATGGTTGGACTATGTGACCTAAATATGAAATTATGATAGAAAATTCTTGGATTTTTGTGTGTGTTACATTGGCCAATTAAAGACTTCTGCTATAATTAAGTCATGTTTTCCTTACAAAATTAGCTGGGATGACCATAGCACAACCCCACAGGTTGGGTGGCTTCAGTAAGTTCATACTTTCCTTCTTCTGGAGGCCTGGGAAATCCAAGAGCAAAGTTTCTTTCTGAGGGTTTTTTTTTTTAAACAAATTTCAGACAGCTTTGACCACTTGCCCCTCTTGTAAGGCCACCAGGCCTATGTGCCCAGGGCATTATCATCACCTTTTAACACAAGTTGTCTTTGTAAACTCTAGTCCACCTAGTTGGGCATAGTTGGCAATAAAAATTTGTGTGTGAAACAAGCATGTTGTGGTGTACATGTGGAGGCCGAGGACAACCTTTAGATGTGGGTCCTTGCCTTGCGCCTGTTGAAAACAAGGTGTCCTGGGTTATGGGTCCATGAGTTTCCAAGGACTCCTGCCTCTACTTCCTGTCTTAGCATAGGGATGCTGGAATTATAGGTGTGTTCTACCACAACCAGCGTTTTAAGTGGATTTGGGGAATCTGAACTCAGGTCCTCACATACTGATGTGGCAAGCACTTTACCCACTGAGGCACCCCGTCCCCCTGATACTGAACAGTTTCTGCATAGCAGTGATAATATAACTTGTATACATCAGGTAGTGTGAACTGTAACTATCAACACAGAAGGTTTTTATAGCACCAGTAATGCAACACCTCAAACATGTCATCAGAAACATTAAGTCGTTAGGATGTTTCAAAAGTACCTGGTCCCCAAATAGCCAGGTATACTTTCAGATAGCCCCAGAATCAGACTGTGTTCTCCCCAGCCTATTACCACATTAACAGAAGATGCATTCATTCTCTTACCTAGACTGTAACCGTAACTTCCCTTCACTTACTGCTTCTGCTTTTGCCTGTCCCTTCCTGCAGTTCGTTTTTGATGCAGCAGCCATCGGTCTGCTGAGCCTTCTCAGCACACAGTCTTAAGCTCAGCGGCTGCCACTCTTGGATCCTTTGCAGCGGCCTACAAGGCCCCCTCAGATTTCCATCTGTTGCTGGGTCTGTGGCACCGGCCTTAGGCTTCTAGGCTCAAGAACTCCTCTGCCCCCACCTTCTCCTACCCTCTGAGTGAGGGAGGGGTGAAGGGCTGCAGGGCTTCTGTGCATCTAAGACTGTTCAATTCTCATTTGGTCTGCTAAGTAATAGCCCAGCCCTGACCTGAAGTTCAACCTTCATTGTGGACTCGGTATTTCTTGGCTAGGGGTAGAGGTAAATTAACTACTGAGAAAAAACAGAAACAAAATGTAATTTCATGGGAAAAGAATAAAGGTGTAAATGCATTCTCAGAAAAAGCAAGGGTGCAAAAGTTGCTAAAGCAACGTGTGGTCCATGCTGCGGTTAAGTTAATAATTCTCTTTTGTACTCTGACCACTGATTGCATTCACTTGTCAAAGACAGGAACTTGGGCGTAGTAATAATTCTTTGATACTGTATGCTTTGTAACTTTAAAAAAGAACATTTAGCTCCTAATTTCAAACTTTCCTTTTGTTTGGTTCTGTTTCTTCACCTCTTACCTGTGCCTCAGTTCTCTGGGAAGTCCTTTGGCTTCTTAAAGTTTCCTTCAGTTGTGCAGAGGACGGTGCCATGCTTCGGTGCACTTGTTCCTTCTTGTAATGAGGTCAAACTTGTGGTTGGGCTTGTTTACAGGCTCAGCCTGGGCCTCAGCTTCCATAGGCAAAGCCAGACCATGCTCCGGCCTCCTCCCTGTGGTGTCCGCTGCTTCTTCACCAGAAAACAGGGCAGGGCAGGCTTTCTCCTCTTCTCCATTTCTCTATAGCTACTGATGCCCAAAAGTAGACAAGGCATGGCTAAGATTAATACTAACATTGGCATGATTTCAACTACTTACAAAACAAAACAGAACAAAACAGAACAACAGGTTAAAGAATGATGTTCGGCAAGAATTTCGAATAAGTTTCCTAAAGACAAGAGAAGGAATGTTTGTGGTATTAGGGAAAAGTAAAACACTACGGAATGTGTTTATGTTGTTGAAATAATTCCAGCAGTCAGAAAGCTGAGGTCAGGAGATCCTGCCAGTTCAAAGCCAGCCCTGATGAACAAAAGGAAGAGGGGGAAGGAGAGAAGAGTGGGGAGCAGGATGGATCCGAGGAGATTTATTTATATTAAGAAGAAGGGGAAGCTGACCAGAAAGTGACAAAGCACACTGAAGATTCACTGTCTACAGTAGAAGTTGGAGAGATTTCCTAGAAATTTCACCTTTATCTTTCTCAATGAAAGATTCGACATTAAAGGAAAATTAAAAGTGTGTAGCTTTTAATTTCCATTCCTTTATTCACGACATATGTCCTATGCCCCATGCTGTCATATACTGCAAACACACGGGGAGACAACCGTCTCAGTATAAGCAAGTTCACAGGGCATCAGCGGAGACAAAAGTCTAACCTGCTTGACGGAAACTTGGGAGGCACAAGCAGGAAGCCTCCTGTTTTCTACGCCTGTCCTTTTTCTACACAGCTCCTTTAGTTGTCAGCCCCTAGTCATTAAACATTTCATTACAAGTATTTAATTTGAGTCCTTATTTAAAATCTCAAATTTAGTTTAAAAACCTCTCTATCATCTGGTCAGACTAGATCAGTGTTCTGTATCTTTACAAATGCTACATTGAGACCTTTTCTGTGAAACAACGCCTGTGACCAAATCCCCTACAGGCACAGAAGTAATGTTGGAGTCAAAATGTCTAGGAAGAACTGGTTCTTGGCTCTGGAGATGGCTCAGCAGGCACCACTGCCTGCTGCCCAAGGCTGATGCCTTGAGTCTGATACCCAGGTCCCACATGAAGGTAGGAAATAGCCGACTTCGCAGAGTTGTCCTCTGACCTCTACCCGTGTGAAATGGCAGGTGCTTCCCCCCTTCATGAACACACACACACACACACACACACACACACACACAGACACACAGACACACACACACACACACACACACATTTAAAATTAAGTCATGGGGCTGGCAAGATGGCATCTGATGAGTGAAATGACCAGAGTTCAATGCCTGGGAAGCACCTGGAGGAGAGAGAACAGGCGTGCACAGGTTATGTTCTGCCTTCCGAGGGCTCACTGTACCACGTGCGCACCTGTGCACGTGCACCCACACACAAACAAGTGTGATGTTAAGTAAAAGGTGGAGATAAAGACATCTGATACCAACCTCTAGCCTCTGCATACAGTACATACATGCATATAACACACACAGAATAACGTGTCTTGCATTTTCCTTGCCTAACAGCATGCTTTTCAGAACATACGTATTTGGAGTGAGGGAGGGCCCGAGTCTGATTTCACGGTCCACCACATTCACGCTGAATGTAGCCAAGTGTCTTAACATCTCTGAGAAAAACGGAAGCAAGGGTTAACACTGGTCTGAAGTAATATGGACAGTTTTGCATATGTAGGAAAGACTCACCTTTCTGTCTGCAGATCCAATTTATCTGAGTGTGGCTGTACAGTAAAGACCAACGCCCTTGGTTGTGGTCTGATGGTCTCTTTATATAGCCATGTGTAAGTCTTTAAAAAATGTTCTGATGAGTAAGGTCCTTACACGCAAGTCCTACAGAGAGAGAGAACACAATCCCAGCAGATCTATGTGTACTCAGCATGAAATGTGTAGTCCTGGAAAGCCCCACGGTAGAACGGTTCCCTTTATTTTGTAATGAATCATCTTAAGTCAGTTTTTCAAACAGCTAGCTAGGTGTGTCGAATAACTAGAACCATCACTGTCCCAAAACTAGACAGGATGAAAGCAGGAAGAGCCAGCTGGATTTTAAAGTGTCTGATAAATGCAGGAACTTGGATGGGAAAACCTTGCAGGGATTACGGTGTACGAGAATCATGAGCTGACTCCTCATCATTTTCCACTTCTGCTTTTGTCTGTCTGAGGTAATAGCTGTCCACATTCAAGCATCTGCTTATAAATCCTCAACTTAGACAACCTAAAATCGTAATCACACATAAAATGTCATGAAGATAATTCCACGAGAAATGCTCACTTTCAACTTATATTTGAGAAGATATAAACCACAATGTCAAAGTCTTCTGAAATACTTTACATTTTCTTCCAAGGAACAGTGATTTAGAAAGTGGAAGGTGGCTGAGGTGGAAGGGCTGTGTGAACTCAGGGTTCACAGTGACTCAGGTGCACAGTGAGTGCCAAGCTAGCCTGGGGTACAGTGTAGACCCTCTCCCAAAACCAAACTCCTAATCCAAACAACAAAAACCTTATGCTGATTCTCATTATTTAGCATTATTCATAAGCAAATATTAGTAGTACATAAAGGATTTTAATATGACATTTTTGAAAAAGATTTATGTATTATGTATACAGTGCTCTGCCTGCATGTACACCTGAAGGCCAGAAGAGGGCATCAGATCACATCATAGATGGTTGTGGTTGCTGGGAATTGAACTCAGAACCTCTGAAAGTGCAGTCAGTGCTCTTAACTGCTGAGCCATCTCTCCAGCCCCTTAATATGACATTTCATATAGTGCATTACAATTATATTCACACACCTATTATTCTTTTTGTCCTCTGCTTTTATGTGCATGTGTCTCTGTGTGTGTGACAACTGCTGTGTTTCATTAGGGTTGTTTATAGGTGTACGGGTGAAATCTGGCTTTCAAAAGTCTCTCCCTCCCCCATCAACCATTGTGTATGAATTCTCAGGGAAGGGCAGGTCCCAGGAGCCCCTCTCTTTCCATGATAGGGTGTCGACGGACTCTGTCTTGTTTGCGTAATCTCACACCAAGTGTGAGTCCAAGAGGGCAAACCAGAATGTTATGCTGGAAGTCAGTGTTTCTCATTGCTTCCCTCCACTTCCTCCGGCTTTTACCTTCAACCCACCCCTTCTTCCAGAATGTTCCCTGGGCCTTGGAAGGAGCGATACACATGTTCCAATTTATGGCTAGGCATTCAGTAGTCATTTGCTCTCAGTTCTTAGATCACTCAAGGGTTTCTGCAGTCATCACGGACCATTGGGAGGAAAGCTGCTCAGTTCAAAGCTGACAGTAGCACTAGTGTATGAGTGTATGTACTTAATTTAGAAGGAATTTAACCAGAATATCTTACCAATTTATCCAAACAGCTGCTATCCAAAATAGCTCTTCACAGAGCCGATGACCTTGATAGCCACGGGCTTTTGACCTGTTTAACCTTACCAGAGGTGGGTTCCCTCCTGCGAGGGATTCCTTCAAATCTGCTCAGGGTGGTTGGCTTCCCCCTTTACTGATTTGCCACTATTACAATGTAATTAAAATTACTAATGCACTAACTTCCAATTTAAAATTTTATTTTGTAGTACTGGTAGTATTTGTATTAAGCGATTTAGACTAACCCCTAAAACAAATGGACATACACCCCATTCTATTTATTTGCTCAGACAGGTATTGTCTTAGCCCCCGGAACATAAAAGTATAAAACTGCAAAGGATACAGTTATCCATATACTTATTCTCTATTCGAGGGACAATAATTTCAGTCGTGGTGTTCTGAAGAAAAGTATACAGGGCAACGATTTAGAGTATAATATCCGTGTTAATTACAGCGAGGGCGGTCAAAGAAGGCTTAAGCTAAGACCCGACTGAACCTGACGTGAGAATAGTTAAAACAGGCGAATGCTGCTCAGGTTTCTTTCTCTCTGGGACCAGGCTGTTTCATGTTTGCTCCATCTTCGCGTACATATGTAGCACCACAGCCTCTACTTCTACATACACCTCTAATTTTGTTAAACCACGATCGAGGAGAAGCTGAGGTTGAAGGATCAGCAAGGCGACTGCAGTGTTGGACGGCGCGGTGACCGGGGACAGAGGCTTGAATCCTGCCTTCTCCTCCCACCGCCCACGCCGCGGAGTCGGGCACCGCTCACGGGGCTGCTTCTCCTTCAAACGCCGCGACGCGGACATCTAGACGCCAACCACAGACAGACGAGCACGATTTAGAAACCCCGCCCTGCGTCCCCTCCGCTGGCCACGCCCCCGAACACCAACTCGGCGTACGCGTCACTTCCGCCGACGCGCCACGCCACCGCGACTTCCGGGTCGCCGAGGCCGCCGGCCGCGGCACGCAGTGCCGTGTTCGCGGGGGTCCGGTCTATGGAGTCAGTTGGCGCGGCCGGCGGCTCGGAGGCAGGAGGCGGTGTCCGAGTAGGGGCCTCTGCCCCGCCAGGATGTTTCCGGGCTTGGCCGCCGCCGTCGCGGCGCACAGGTGCAGCCGGGCGGTGCTGCGCAGGCTCGGTGGCGGCCGCAGCCAGGGTGAGTGTCCGACCCGCGGAGGCCGGTCCTGCGCGCGGCGGTTGGCCGGCTTGCCCTTCTCTGTCCCAGAACCCGCGCGTCACGCAGGGTCCCCCGCCCGCGGGGGCCAGCAGGTGTGGGGACACCCTGACCCCATCGCGGTGACCACCCAGGGTGACCCAAACAAGGCCGTGGGGAACGGCGGAGTCCACCCATGTGGAGGGTCGCTCGAGCCGGCTGCCGCAGTTCCCTCGGCTGAGTGGGATACCCCTCCTGCGTTGTTCTTTTTCTTATCGTGTTAACTCGGGTTTGTTTGTTTGTTTGTTTGTGTTTGCTTGTTTGTTTGTTTTTACTCTTCCTAAATCAAGGTGGACGTCACATAAAGTGAGGGCTTCTCAACGGATATCAAATAAGCCTAGTTTTGGGGACCGGGAAACCAAAGAACTTTGCAGTTTCAGTGAACGGTTTTCTAGGGGTGAAAAAAATAGTTTTCCTGAAACTGTATATAAACCGTGGGAGTGAGCCGGGCGTGGTTTTGCATGCCTTTAATCCCAGCACTCAGGGAGGCAGAGGCAGGCGGATCGCTGTGAGTTCGAGGCCAGCCTGGACTACAGAGCGAGTCTTGGACAGCCAAGGCTACACAGAGAAATCCTGTCTCGAAAAACAAAAACAAAACAACAACAACAACAAAAAAAACAAAACAAAACGTGGAGGTGGAGGGTGTGTGTGCGCGCGCGCTGGTGATTGAGAGTTTTCGTCTTCAGCATTCCTTTCTCAGTCAAATTAAAGTTGTTGGAAAACATCTAAAGTAGCACTAAACCCATACGTTGTATTCCTGTTAACTGCCTCCCTTGCTGCCGTAGCTTGACGTGTCATAGCTTGGCCTAGAGGATGCAGCAGACCCCTGGAGAGGACAGGACCAAATCCACTGCTAACTAAACCCCCCAGTTTTCTTAAGAGTTGCGAAGAGTGTTTACAGAAACGTTTGTCAAACATGCAGGCTTCAAAAACTCGAAGTGGAAGTCGAAAGCTGCAGCCTTTCAGGCTTCTGAATGATAAAAGCTGCCGCAGACTCCTGTGCTGTGCAGATAAGCAAGAACATGCGCACATCTTGCTTGTAATAAATAGAAAAGCTGGCTCCTAAGATTGCCAATTAATTTACTGCAACAACACTGTTTAAGGGGTTTTTGGTTGGTTGGTTTTGGTTTTGGTTTTTCGAGACAGGGTTTCTCTGTGTAGCCTTGGTTGGTCTGGACTCTCTTTGTGGACCGGGCTGGCCTCACAGAGATCCACCTGCCTCTGCCTCCTGACGGCTGGGACCACGCCTGGCCTGGTTTTTGTTTTTTTGTTAATGACAGAAAACTAGCTATGGAATTTTCCCATATTGGCAATATGCCTAACCGTCTTATGAACAGAATGAATTGTCTGTTTATATACTCTATTCTAAAACCCCAAAGTAAACCTTGGCATATCACACCAACATTCTTATAGTGGCTGCTGAATGCTGTTCAGGCTGCCTTTTCAGGTTGGTGAAGTGAGTTTAAATAGTGTAATTTGTAATTTTTTTTTTTTTTCTTTTTGGTTTTTCGAGACTGGGATTCTCTGTGTTAGCCTTGGCTGTCCTAGACTCACCTTGTAGACCAGGCTGGCCTCGAACTCACAAAGATCCACCTGCCTCTGCCTCCTGAGGGCTGGGATTAAAGGCTTGCGCCGCCGCCACCACCAGGCATAAATCTTATTCTGTGTACCTGTCGCTGGATCAAGAATGTTCTGTAGTTTGTCTTATCTGCGCAGCTCAGATAATAATCCTCTATCGCTCCATCAAGGATGACTGCAGCGTTCTCTAGGATGTTTATTACTGCAAATTTGAATGATTTTATACTTAAAAACCTTTCTATATTTAAAAAAGTTACCTTGTAGAAGTGTTGTTACAGTATTTGAAAGCACTCAAGACTATGGTTAAACTTAATCATTTGGAGGAAGAGTGCATTTAAGTTGCATGCATGCTACAGGAAGAGCTATTGGAAGCTCAGGGTTTTTTTGTTTTGTTTTGTTTTGTTTTTGTTTGTTTTGTTTCTGTTTCTGTCTTGGAGGAGGGGGAGCAGGGATACATACCAGATGATTTTCTTTGAGAAGAAATAAAGTTTAGTTTCTGCTTCTAGGATGTTTACCTGTTTAGTTAAGGCTCCTAAAAGATAAACAGAGGAGACAGGCATGGTGGTCCATGCCTTTAGTCCCAGGGGAGGCAAGAGAATCTCATAAGTTTGAAGCCAGCCTGCTCTGCAGAGTGAGTTCCAGGACAGCCAGGGCTACACAGAGAAACCCTGTCTTAAAAAAAAAAAAAAAGAAAGAAAGAAAAAAACATTCTGACATAATTTAAAATATATATATATATATATATATATATATATATATATATATATATATAAAACTGTTTCCCGTTTTGTGTTGTCGCTAGAATGCAGTGTGTGTTTCACACAGACCATCACAGTTTGGATTGACCACACTCAATATGACTGTTGAATAGTATACATAGCTATGCAGTGATGGGCCAAGGAAATGATTGAAGGTTCACGAATAGCATATAGAAGTACAGAAACGTTCTGCAAACATTGAAAAGTATAGTTATGTATGTTTTAAAGATTTATTTATTTATTTTATATACAGTGCTCTGCCTGCATGCCAGAAGAGGGCACCAGATCACATTATAGATGGCTGTAAACCACCATGTGGTTACTAGGAATTGAACTCAGGACCTCTGGAAGAACAGTCAGTGTTCTTAACCTCTGAGCCATCGCTCCAGCCGTAGTTATGTATGTGTAAAGGATTTTACTGCTTACTGCCTATCTGGCATTGACTAAGTTTTCTCTTTTTTTTTTTTTTGTCTAAAGATTTCATTTATTTGTGTGTGTATGTGTATGTATAAGCATATGCACACAAGTGTGCACAGTAGCTGGGATTATTGGCATATGCAGTACCAGGCTGATGAGCCATATTTTCAGTCTCTTAAGATTTTCCTTCTGAAGATACAATACTCTATGGGAGATGCGGGAACTTTCTCTCTTGTCTTGATCGGCAGCACAACTGAGCACTGTTTTAGGAGGTAGTTATTCTCTGTGTAAAAGGAAGTTAAGGAGATTGCGCCCTGTGACTAACAGTTGTGCTTAAAATGATGTATGGTAAATAAATACATACTGAAATGTGCATCTCGGTTCATTACTATACTAAGTTGGAAACTTATTTGTAGTCAGTATTTATATTAGGTTAGATGCTTTTATTGATTTTACCCCGCATTTCATCTTTTTGAGGCAGGATCTCAACCTCGGCTGACCTCCAGCTTGTAGTCTTCCTTCTCTGTCGCCAAGTCTTGGGATTACAGCTGTTTTATTTTACTTTTTCTTAGCAGAGGTTGAAGTAATCAAGCAAGACAGTGGAGACATAATCTGAGATGTCGTGCAGAGAGTTGTCAGGGTGTACTTTTGTTGCTTTTTTTTTTTTTTTTTTCTTTCTTTTAAAGTGAGAGGTGGCCTTTTTTTATATTGTGTATTCAAACCATATCAGTCACATTCTCCTGGGATGGGCCACTCTGTCTTCCTCACACCTTTGCCTGCTAGATGAGTGGGCACTGTTGGCTATCAGCAACCATAGCAGTAAACAGCTGAGTGCTGCTGCTTACCACAGCAACTGTCACAAATTGACAGTGCTGTTAATAAGATCTTTTCTAAATATAAATCCATTATTTTTGCATTATTTAATTTTATTTTGTGTGAATTGGTGTGAGGATGTTTCCCACCCCCTTCCACTTCCCTTTCCCCCAAAATGCACCCACCCTCCGCCTCCCCCCAGAAAAGTGCCAGCCTCCCAGGGACATCAACCAAACGCGACATAGCAAGCTTCAGTAAAGCCCAGGCACACACTGTCGCATCAAGGCTGGATGAGGCAACCCAGGAGGAGGAAGAGGGTCCCACAGTAGACAGAGGAGTCAGGGACAGCCCCCACACCCGCGGTTAGGACTCCCACAGTGAACACCAAGCCACTCAGCCATACACGTGCAAGTCAGACCTCTACGGCTCCCTGATCTCCGCGAGTCCCAGTCAGGTGATTCTGTGGCGCAGCTAGTGTTGTTTATCATGGAGCCATCCCTCCAGCCGTGCAATTATTTAGTTTTTGATATGTCGGTGCTTTAGAATTTGGAGGGAAGAAACTACTGAAATAGTCTTTTAGGTAAGGAGACTGACCTACAGTCAGCGGCCTACAACCCTGACTCAGCCCTGAAATGAGCCAGAAATGAGCCCAAACCACAAGATGTCCTTCTGTTTGCTCTTATTGCAGATGGAATGTACAGAGTAGGCTGAGTTGTCAGCTTGCAGGAAGGGAATGGTTGTGTTCTGTTCATCTTAAATGAAAGCCATATTTTCTCTGAAAGCCAAGCTAAGTCTAGTTAGTAGATGACAAACTAGTTGGGGAGAGAGGGCACGCAGTGGACAGTAGCAGTGGCTGTTAGGAGTCACAGAAGCAGTAACAGCGAAATAAAAACAAACTTGTGACCAGGCCCTGGTTGCTATGACTAAACTGGTAACTTACCAGTACAACTTAGGTGAAAACAGCCCTTAGGTATGTAGCAGTGAGAGAACCCTATTCTGGCTGGTAGCAGTGAGTGCCAAACAAAAGACTAATGTTCCATTTGTAGCTAATTTTAGATATCACCTTGAGGAAAGGGTGTTAAGATTAGGAAGTATGTTTTACTGTATTTCTGCCAGCTAGAATTAATGAATTCAGCAGTTCATCCGCAAATGATTGATTATATTTTCTATTGCCGTTAGGTATTTATTGGTTTTATTTAGTCAGATGTGGACCTGCGTAGTTCTTAGCCTATAAGCAGTTTTCAGTTGTGTATTAATGCTAAAGGTATACTGAAAGCTGTTAATATCTGACATACCATTGGAATTAAAAATTACAGATGTTTCCAGAAAGCTAGCAAGGGAACCATCTAAGATAACAGTATAGTATTAGAAGGAATTGAAGAGCCCTCTACTGGCCAGAAATAAGGCTGTTTGAGCATCACTCAAGACTGACTGAAATGGGTTGAAATACACAGCAAATCTTAATGAAATCTGCGATTGCAGTGATACATGCAAACTAAAACCGTGTCACCTCTGCAGTATACCAGGCACTATACTTACTGTTTGAGAGCTGGTGCGTGAAAGGGAAGACTACAGCTCTGAGGCTGACTTAAACTGACTACTTAGTGACCACAGAGTGGGGTTTTCTCTGCATAAAGGTATTCTGACTGAGTGAAGAAGTAATACAAAATAAGAGTGTCTGTCATGTACTGTGTACTACCTTTTGGAATAATTGAGTACCAAGTATTTTGTTTAGTTTCATATATATATATTTTTAAGTTTCCATATCAGTATAAATTAGGGAAAAGCTGAAACATTTGGTTCCTATATTACTAAGGAAATTCAAGCATGTTATTTGTTAAATGTCTGAAATTAAAGTGACTTTTTTTTCTTAGGATGGAAGAATGTAATGACATTTGGAAGCTTTACGTATATGGTCCCCAGCTGTCACCCTCATATGTCCACTCTAAGGCGGGTCAAGTTGTACTCTACGAACATCCAGAAAGGAGGGCAGGGCGCACAGACTCCAAGAGCTGAAAAAGTCCCACCACTTAAAGAACCAGGTGTGTGGAAATGTGCTGAAAGCTTTTAAAATTCTCCTATACATTGGAAATTGTTTCTCCTTTAATAATAGAACTTGCTTGTAAAACTGTCTGGACTGATGCATATTTCAGGGGTTTATAGCAAACAAGAATGTTTCAAACAGGTGGAAGGTGAGGCCCAATACCTGAGGCTGGCCTCCACACACTTGAGCACACATATATCTGCACTCGTATATAAACAAGTGTGTGCACATGTGCACACATATAGACCAGTTTATTTGCATAATGTTTGTAGCTGTCACAATATTTGATCTCTATGATTATGGCATGAGGTTTGTTGCCTGTGGTTTTGTTTTTGTTTTAAGATTTATTTCTTTATTATTTACACAATATTCTGCCTATATGTACACCTGCATGCTAGAAGACACTACATTGCATTACAGATGGTTGTAAGCCACCATGTGGTTGCTAGGAACTGAACTCACGACCTTTGAAAGAACAGACAGTGCTCTTAACCTCTGAGCCATCTCTCCAGCCCCTGTTGTCTGAGTTTTGATTTACCATTTGAACAGTTTTCCTAAGTGGCCTCCATGTGTTTTAAAATATGTGTAGCTTTGATATCTTGGGACAGGATATATATATGTGTGTGTGTGTATATATATATATATCCATCCTACATTAAAAATCTTTTTATTTATTCATTGTGTATACAGTGCTGTGCCTGCATGTACACCTGCAGGTCGGAAGAAGGCATCAGATCATATGATAGATGGTTGTGAGCTACCATGTGGTTGCTGAGAATTGAACTCAGGACCTCTGGAAGAGCAATCAGTGCTCTTAACCTCTGAGCCATCTCTCCAGCCCCTAAAAATCTTTTTAAAGCTGGGCGGGGGAGGGGGGAGGGGGGAGGGGGCGCTATGCCTATAATCCTCGCACCAGGAGGCAGAGGCAGGTGGATCTCTGTGAGCTGGAGGCCAGCCTGGTCTACAGAGTGAGTCCGGAACAGCCAAGGCTACACAGAGAAACCCTGTCTCCAAAAACATAAATAAGTAAGTAAGTAAAAAATAGTATCTAGAATTTCCATGTTTATATGGAAATTATATATTCTATTATTACTTCAAAGGCTAACAATAGTTAGTGTAAGTTCCTCTGGGAAATACAAAGCCCATAGAATGCCTTAACTCTGACAACTTGTTCTCAACTGATATGCTATTTTCAGCTAATATTTTATATCCTTTCAGTTCTGTAAAACATAAATTGTTCATCTGTTGCTTTTTTCTTGTTTATTACTTTTTTGTTTGGTTGGTTGGTTGGGTTTTTTGGTATTTTGTTTTGTTTTGTTTTTGAGACATGGTTTCTCTGTGTAGCCTTGGCTGTCCTAGACTCAGTTTGTAGACCAGGCTGGCCTCAAACTCACATTAATACCCCTGCCTCTGCCTCCCATTTTTTGGGTTGTTTTTTTGTTTGTTTGTTTTTTTGACATGGTTTCTCAGTTTTAGCCTTGGCTGTCCTGGATTGGCTTTGTAGACCAGGCTAGCCTACAACTTACAGAGATCTGCCTGCCTCTGCCTCCCTGAGTGCTGGCATTAAAGACATGTGCCACCATGTCCAGTGTTACACCTAGCCTCTTTAAAAATATATATACTATTATTTATTATTATTATTATTATTACTATTAGTGTGTGTGTGTGTGTGTGTGTGTGTGTGTGTGTGTGTGTACACCTGTATGCACATCTGTAGCTCAGAGGACAACTTTGTGAAGTTGTGTTCTTCTTGAAGAAGTTGGTGTTCCTACCTTTGCATGGGTTTGGAGGATCAAATCTGCATCATCAGGTTTGTGTGAAAAGCACCTTTATTCACTGAGCCATCTTACTAGCACAAAAGCAACAGCTGTTGCTGCTGCCTCTTCCTCCTCTTCTTCCTCCTCCTCTTCTATCTCTATCTTCATCTCCATTATCTCCATCTCATCTCCATCATCTCCATCTCCATCACCTCCGTCTCTCATCTCCATCATCTCCATCTCCTCCATCATCTCCATCTCCTCCATCATCTCCATCTCCTCCATCTCCATCACCTCCGTCTCTCATCTCCATCTCCTCCATCTCCATCTCCATCTCCTCCATCTCCATCTCCATCTCCTCCATCTCCTCCATCTCCATCATCTCCATCTCCATCATCTTCATCTCCTCCATCTCCATCATCTCCATCTCCATTGCAGTGGATACATCTGGAATTAACTGAAACCCAAATGGCTGGGCGTACTTGTAAGGGATTTCTTTTTCTTTTTCTTCTTTTTAATTAAATCATTTGAAGTGGAAGGACCCACTTCTATTCCAGATCTTTGAGGTGGGAAGATTCATCTTTAATCTGGGCCACACCTTCTGCTGGCAGCGTATATATAGGACATGGAAGAAGGAAGCTTACTCTTTGCCTGTGTCCAAGCGCATTCCTGCACTGGCGTTAGAGCCTAGTTCTTCAGGATCCCAGCATAGACTGAAGAGCTGCTGAGACTTCTAAACCAACAGCTGTGGACTCTTGGACCTTCCATTGGTAGACAGACAGCCATTGTTGGACTAGCTGGACCGCAGCCTGTAAGCCATTCTAATAAATCTTCTGACTTCCATACACAAATCATAGCACACACACGTGTGCACTCACACCTGTACACATATAAAACATAAAATTAATTGATTGATTAATTCTTTAGAATTGGATTTACTGGTTGAAGGGATAAAATGTGTAAGTCTCTAAGTTCCAGAATTCAACGTGTGCTTATTATAAAGACACAGTAAAGGCGGAAACAGCTGAGGTATAATATAACTAAGGGCAAAATATATTACATAATGGCTTTCTTAGATAAATATAAACTCAGGTAAAAATATTGAATGTTGGTTCCACTATAAGAATCTTTAAAGTTGACATACATGAGCTGGGCATGGTGGCACCTGCCTTTAATCCCAGCACTCTCGAGGCAGAAGCAGGTGGATCTCTGTGAGTTTGAGGCCAGCCTGGTCTACAAAGTGAGTACAGGACAGCCAGGTGTGTTACACAGAGAGACCTTCTATCTCAGAAAACCAAAAAAAAAAAAAAAAAAATGACATCCATGGGGTTGGTTTCCTTTTTCTCTGCTGAGTGTAATAAAAATTTTAGTTTAATTGTCTCATAGTAGAAACACATTGTTTAT
The DNA here is from genome assembly GCA_907169655.1 of Acomys percivali. Lineage (NCBI taxonomy): Eukaryota > Metazoa > Chordata > Mammalia > Rodentia > Muridae > Acomys > Acomys percivali. Next base: position 4,080,185 of record OU015747.1, on the reverse strand, counting down.
TGACAGTTTTATTTTGAGCTCTTTTTAAAGATTTGCCTAGTCCAAATTAGACCTTGTTAGCTATCAGATAGATACCAAGTAATTGCTTGATTGAAAGATAATTTATATACCTAAGAGTTTGAGATTGACTTTTGAATAATTCAGATCACATGGTGAAGTCGGGAGCAGCTCATTAAGGCGCAGGCTTGCTAAGACGTCCTTAAATTTTTAAGGAGCATTCAGATGGTTTGAATTTTAGTAAAATTAATTTTAATTTTACTAATGGCAGCAGATGTGTGGCAAACAGCCAGAATTTGAGCTTAAAACAAATGTCTAAAGATATTCATGGTTAGAATATCTGATTATTTGTGGAAATTATGGAGATTCTATACCAGCAATGTAGTGTGAGTTTATTAAGATGGTCGTGGTTTGTAAAATAAGTATTCATGCACGTGTTTGAGCCATTACTAACCTCCTTGCTTGTGCTTCATAGCATTATATATATAGTAACATCTAGACAGTTGAGAATGAGAATGTTTACAAGTTTCCATCTGAGAGCAACTTACTTTATGTGCTTTGGTTCAATGATGACTGTGGGGGTAAAGTGGTGTTTCTGAAGCTTTTGACAGTAGATTTCAGTGTAGACAGAATTGCTGTAGCCTGAGACAAGCTTGGGGAGTACTGAATCAGGTGCTGTCTCAAGGAAAACAAAACAAAACAGCAGGAAGCTCTAGCTTGCATGTCATAGGCATTTAGGAGAGAGAAGACAGAAGAACAGTAAGTACTTTACAGAGCTAATGGAGAGCTGAGGAAACCGATCAGAGGGCACGTGCTTCCCATCAAGTGTGAGCATGGAGTGTAGATCCCCAGAACCCATCTGTGACCCCAGCATGCCCACATGGGACGGAGAGATAGGAGACTCCCAGAAGCTCATGGCCGGCTTGCGTGGCACACGCAGCAGCAAACAATAAGAAGGAAGAAGGAAGGGTTAGCACTATGGTCGTCCTCCACGTGTCTGTCACAGTAAAATGTGCACAGACACCGCACATAGGCATCCCACACATACATGCAGAAGTGGGGAGGGGGGAGAGACACAGAGACAGAGAGAATATGAATGAGAATGCTCTTTAGAATTTGAGAAAAACAAGAGTCCTCAATTACAAGTATACTTTAAACCAGTTGGGAATGTTGGCACATGTGTTAATCCCAGCACTTGGGAGACAAAGACAGAATCTCTGTAAGTTCAAGGACAGCCTGGTCTACATAGTGAGTTCCAGGGTGGCCAGAGCTACATAGTGAGACTGTCTGGGGAAAAAAAGAAAAAGAAACAAACCCAAAAAATTCAATACATGTGGGCCATTGAGCAGGTTAGGAAAAAAGAATCCACCAAGATATCTAGAGAAACCAGAGTGGAAAGACACAAACAAGTCAATCTAAAAGCTACTAAACAGAAGCCAGAGTGCTATGAGTTCAGTTGTTGCTCACTGGAAATAAACATTTTATATCCACAGTATCCAGAAGACCAAGGGAACACTGCTTGGGAACTGAATGTTCCTCTGGAATTTCATGCTGATTTAAAGGTGGAAATAACTACATTTTTACACATAAAGGTTGATACTACAAACTCTGGTCCATCCAGAGTTAAAGAACACTGTTAGCAGGGTGCTGTGGGGCGCACACCTTTAATCCCAGCACTTGGGAGGCAGAGGCAGGTGGATCTCTGAGTTTGAGGTTAGCCTGGTCTACAATGTGAGTCCAGGGCAGCCAAGGTTATGCAGAGAAACCCTGTCTTGAAGAAAACAAACAAACAAACAAAGAACACTGTTAAACTAAGCATTTCTCCATGTTGCAGAATAAACTCAGGGAAATCAGGATGTGATAGAAAAGGCAGTGTAGAACAAGAAGTAGATAAATGACGGCGATAAAATTTAGTTTGTGATAGGAATAGCAAATATTCCAGGATTTACTATTAAAACTTAATCCAGAGTGGGAAGAAATTGTTTTTTGTTCTAGAGGAGAGTGGAGATACTGACTTTGCAGATGGCTGGAAGATTTACAGGAAATATTCTGTGTACATTATAATTTAAAGTATAGAAATATAATTTTTTCCAAAAAAAGAAATACAATTTTATAAATTGGAGAATGGGATGGGAAGAACATATGAAAAATTAACTGAGCCTAACAGTTGGCAGGAAATGTGAAAGAAAAATTAAAAACAATGATGATCATCAAAGAACCTCTTCATGGAGATGGTTCAAATGCGGCAAATGGGCCACTGGGCAAAATGTCCTCATTTCTACCACAGACAGAATTATGCCTAAAATAGGCAAGCTTGTATGCAGGCAGAGTCGACGGCCAAACTCTGCCAAGACAGGGTAAGCAAGTCCTCAATAGTTCCTGCCTCACAATTATGTTTGTCAGATATATTGGGCCAGAAGGCTGAAGAAGATGCTCCAACATTAGAGAGTTTTGGGTGACTGTTCAGGTAGAAAACTGTCTCTGTCATCTTCTCATTTGGAAAGCTACTAACCTGCACTCCCAGCATACTCAGGTAATCAAGTTTATTCCTTCTCTGATGGAGTTGAAGACCAGATAGTTAGTTTTACAATGACTGTTGTTAGTTGTTTAGTTGTTACAATGTTAGTTGTTTAGGGGTTAAGATGCTTTTAGGTCTAGACAGATGTTTTAAGTTGATAATGACAAGACAGGATGGAGATTTATTTACATTCAGAATTTTAGACACACCAAGATGGGAAAGACGTTTTCTTTAGGCTGTCAAATACAAATAGCCAAAACAGTAAGAATGTAACATTTGTATAATTCCTGATTGTGTCATGGTTCTTCTTGCTATAGGTAATTTATTGTATATATGTGGAATAATATAAATGTATATGTAAAAAATATTTAAAAAATTAAAAGCAAAGAAAAAAGGACAGTAACCTGGGAACAAACAAAAGAAGGTCCAAGTGAACCACAATCAATGGTCATGTTGAGTGCTTTGATGATGTTCATTTAAATGCTGGATGCTGTGATGATGTTCATTTAAATGCTGGATGCTGTGATGTATTTAAATGATCGCATTTGCGAGGAGGTGGAAACACAGGACTTCCTTTGTGTTTGGTCCTCTGTCTCATCTGCTCCAGGGCTCTTGTGGTTCTCCTAACTGCATCAGCCGTTTCCCCTTTCTTGATTCTGTTCTCTCTCAGCTACTGCTGAGACCCAGGTGGTACTCTGTCTCTGCTCGCCGCGTCCACGGCCCCATCCTTGTTCTTCCACAGAAAGTGCTTGTTAAGAGCTTCCCATGGCTTCCGCGTTGCTCCTTCTCAGGATCACTGGGAGCCTCTTCCATTCTCTGCAGTGGGAAGTGCACACATGCCTGCTCATGAGTCAGACAGCATTGTAAACATGAAGGCAGAATGGGAAGTTAACAGCATGCCACACTAGTAACTATGTCAGCGTTTGATCCTGACTGCCAAGATATCACCTGTGCAGGTTCAGGACCCTTTTGCCTGTTTCCCATTTTCCCCTGTTTCCCTTATATTTATAACCATAAGTTATAAATAAAGAAAATATTTTAAGAGTGAATGAGGTTTTTCTTACAAAATAATTTTACACAAACATTAAAAATTTTTTGAGTTAGAAAATGAAAATGGAATCCTGGAATTTACCAGTCCACCTAAGAACTATCTCTCCTTGATAACATCCTTCTCTGATTTGCATTTGCTGTGCAACTCCATGCCACTATCCTGAAGTTTTCTGCTTCAGTACCTTGAGTTTTGTTGTTGTTGTTGTTGTTGTTTGTGTTTTTAAAAAAGAGGTGAGAGGGTAGGGTACTGAAGAGACATTGGTAGTGGACAGCACTTGCTGCTGCAGCAGAGGACTCAGGTCCAGTGCAGGACCAGTGTCAGCTGGCTGCACAGCCTCCACTCCAGCTCCAGGGATCTGACGCCCTCTCTGGCTCCCACAGGACTGTGTGTGCGTGTACGTGAACTCGGGCATGCACACATACACATTATTGATAAATCTTTTAAAAGGGAGGTAAAAGGAGTAAGCATACTAAATCATTTAGTTTTGTCTGATTTTGAACTTTGTTGCAATAACTTCAGGTGTATTTTTTGGGTTTGTTTTTTATTAAGTTTTATTGCTAGATTTATCCAGACTACTGGTGTATTTGTCTGGTTTGGTCGATAATTTCAAAGAGATAATTATAGCCCAAGTTGTTGATGCCTGTCGTATGAGTTAAAGAAGTTGGCACAATGGTAGTGTTTGACGCTCAGTGGGGGCTTAAGGAAAGATAGTCATGATGAGGTCTGTCACCCACTGCGTTTAAAATGGTGAATGAATGTAGCAGTTTGTTCTTTTGCTGGCAGGCATTTTGTTATTTGCAGTTTTTAAAAACAACGGAGCGCTACTGTGAATACCATGTGCTCTCCTCAGTTGCCCTTGTGCTAGGATTTTTTGACTCCTTGACCTGGAAGACTTACTGGGTCATTGTTCCCACAGGCCTTTGTGTCTTCCCACCGACAATCATATCCGCTCTCTGTGCCTTCACTACAATCAGCTGTTGTGCTTTTTCATTTTCCTTGGTGTGATGTGGTAAAATGGAATTCTTTGACTTCATTGGATACATTTAATGAAATAATCATCTTTTCATACATCCAGTGGTAATGCATATTTGTTTTTCTATGCAAGTTTAGTCTAATGCTCATTTTATTGAACTTTTTCTAATTGATCTGGATGACATTTTAAAATATTCTTGGCTCCACTTATTGGAAATAGTTTCTCCCAACTTGAGACTAATCCTTAAAAGATTTATTGGAGGGTGGGGCGCGTGCGTGCAGGTGACTGTGGGGTCCAGAATAGAGTGTCAGATCCTCTGGTGTCGAGCTACAGGTTGTTTGAGCCTCCATGTTCTGGGCAGCAGACTCTAGAGATCAGCAAGTCCTCTTAACTGCTGAGCCATCTCTTCGGCCCCCACATCACCCCCCTTTTTATAGGATCTTTTGTTGAATAGATTTTTCTGAAATTTAACTTACTGAATTTTTTTCCCTTATGTTGTTTATGTCCTGCTTACACACTTTTTTGCTGGGCACGACGGTGTGCTGGTGCAATTTCATCATTCAAGAGACAGAGGCAGGGACACTGCATTCGAGCCCATTCTTGATAACCCTGCTTCATAAAAAGAAAGGAAATCTTTATCGTAACAGTAGTCTCTGTGGTCCACAGTGGGACAGTTGAATGCATCGATATTTAAATTTGTATTTGTAAGCATTTCTTTGCACATCGTGGGAGGTGGATTCCAGGTTTTTTTGTTTGTTTGTTTTTAATTTTTTTATTTCTTTTAATCTTTTACCTTTATTAGTGGCTTTTGGGAGTATGAATGTAAGTACATTTGTCTAATACCACATAGTAGATTTTTTTTTTTCACTCTATGTTGTCTCTAAAACAGTGGAAGAATCCTTTGTGCCTTTGTTTTTCTATTTTAAATTCACCAGCATTTTGTCCATTAGATGTAATGCCTCATGCTTTTGTTTTACTCTTTAAAACAAGTCCTTTTGTCAGTTTTCTGAAAGGCTTTGGCACGTGTGTGGATGCTGAGTTTTACTGAATGCTTTGTCTTTAGTTTTTGAAATGACTCCATGCCTTTTCTCCTGTAGTGTATTGATGAAGTTTGACACTCTTATGTTTTATAGAATTAAAATAGTTTGTGGTAATATACTTATTGTTATACATTGCTTGATTAAATTAATAAGTTACAGTTTTATTTGAAAGCAACTCTTTAATGTAAACTTGTTTTGATAAAACTTTACAGCAGAAAATATAGGCGCAGAACTCAAAGCTCCACTTAAGCAAGATCCTCTTCAAGTAAGAGGTAAATACATTTTATTTGGTGTTTTAGTATGTAGTATATATAAATACACAGAATTTATATATGGAGATCTTTAACATTATTCTAAACATGTAGTTACAGTTTGCTTTTATTCTTAATAGATTGCCCATACATTTTTATTCTATTTATATGCTACTTTATGCTGAAGTTTATTTTGCATATTGATGACAAGTATTTTAAAAGCTTAAAGAACCAGAATCATCTATTTGCTCTATTATTTTTAGAAAAGCAATGGTATTAAGGAACAAGAAGCTAATGCCTTCAGCTATAGTGTGTTTAGACTCAGGTGGAGCCGGCTGGTTCTGTCTGATTTTCTCCAAAGCTAATCCATGGAGTCAGTAGCTGTGGGCTTTGGAGTGCTGTGGTATCAGACAAGACAGGGCTCTGCTTTGGCTCTCATATTTTCTAGCTGTCTGACCTAATGCAGCTAACTTATTTAACCCCTCTGACATTTAGCTCACTTCCGTATAAGATGGTGAAAGTAAAACTTGCTCATCAGGGTGGCCTTGAACATTATTTACACAAATACATAAGTAATCCAGAGTCATCAGCGTTGGACTGTGTGTGTGATTTGCCTGTGATTACAGCCTGTCAGAGGCTGGAGCAGGATCCCAGGGTGTATAGCGAAGCCATCTTTCTCTCAACAAACAAACAAACAAACAGTGCTGGATAGCAGTTACTATTCTGTAATATTTATTGAAACTTCATTTGCACATAGACCCTAAGCAACTTAAATGATTTCAGTGCTTTAGACAGAACAGTACTACTGATACAAGGTATCTATTAGATGAACGATTGTCATTTTAGCATCAGAGATGGGCTATGGAGATGAACACTAGATTTGTGATCTATCCTGGTTTTTTGTACTGAGGGAGATATTTCTTTTTCTTCGCTACCATCTTATGCATTAGGAAAACAACAACAAATGTCTGTGGAATTCAAGAAGTACTCATCTTCCAGAGGGCTTTCAGTGTGCATGCTCACATATTTCTTTATGTTTCTGGTTTAGTCAAAGCAGTCCTTAAGAAAAGAGAGTATGGACCAAAATACACTAAGAATAATTTCATCACTGGAGTAAGAGCAATAAATGAGTTCTGCCTTAAATCCAGGTACGGAGTTCCTCTCAGTGCAGTGCTCTGGGCAAATAGTATGGCCTGTTACCTTTTCATTCATTTTCTAATTTGCATGACAATAATTGTTCATTGCTGTCACAAAATTTCTTTAAGACAACCAGTGATTAAACATAAATAAATAATGATCTATTGGTGACTTTAATAGTGACTTGATGAACATATAAACCTTTCAGAATTTAAGAAAAAGTAAGGTGATTACAACTGTGACTTGACATTTGTGACTTGTAAACATTTAGTTGTGTGAGGGGTTAGGAGATGCATTGTGGGGGTCAGAGGAAAACCTGTGGGAAGTGGCTGTCTCCTGCCCTGTGGGTCTGCCGGACACAACTCAAGCCATTAGGCTTGCCAGCTTCCTTTATCTTGCCAGCCCCTAAGTTAAATTTTTAAATAGAAGAATGATACTTGTGTGTATTCTGTTTTTTACACGCTTAAAAGTGGTGTGGTTATAGTACAAGTGTCAGTGAGAGAGTTGCCACACCCACCCCAGTAGTGAGCAGGCCTGACCCTGCAAAGTTTCTGATGAGACCCTGCACACTCAGGGCTCTGTGTGGGGGAGTGGAATCTCTGTACTGTGGTGTTGATCACCTTTTTTTACTGTCTCCAGACTATTTTTTGTATTAAAAATGCTATCTTTGAACTGATGTTTCGAAGCCGTATAGATCCCTTCTTCCAAGATAGGGGTCAGTGTGCTTGTTTACTGTTCTTAACCTATACGCTTAGAAGCAGTATCTAAATAACTTCAATGCCTTATGTCTCCAGCGACTTAGAACAGCTTCGGAAAATCAGACGACGAAGTCCCCACAATGATACCGAGTCCTTTACTGTGTTCTTGAGATCAGATGTGGAAGCAAAGTAAGAACAAAAGAACCCCTTCACAGGAGAGTGTGCTGGCTTTGGGCTACAGTAGCATTTTAAACAGATTACCTATGGCGTGCTTCTCAAACAGTGCTGCTTTAGTGCAGCTTGTTCTCTTGTATAGTTATTTATAAACATGTTTCCTGATGGGTTGATTTGAATTGCTTAGATTTGACTCAGAAGTTTGAAGTGCTTTTTCTTTCTGAAAAGACCTTATGCTTTTAAAATTTATTATTGTTGTTATTATTATTGGTGTTGTTGTTGTTATTATTATTCGAGACAGGGTTTCTCTGTGTAGCCTTGGCTGTCCTAGACTCTCTTTGTAGACCAGGCTGGCCTTGAACTCACAGTGATCCACCTGCTCTGCCTCCCAAGTGCTGGGATTGAAGGCGTGCGCAACCACTACCCAGCGACCTTACGCTTTTTAAAAATAAGCTTTATACATCGTTATAGTTCATTTATATTTAAAGTATAATATAGTAATTTAAGATGATCCTTGGTGGTGACCATGCATATGTTTGTACACACAGAGCTTTGGAAGTTTGGGGAAGCCTTGACGCTCTTGCCAGGGAGAAAAAAGTGCGTAAAGAAGCAGAAATAGAATACAGAGAACGTAAGTACTTTTAGCGTAAGTTAGGGTTTGCTGGGAAACAACATACAGATGAGCACGTGCCCTGAGAGCTGGGTCGCACCAGGGCTTGCTCTTCCTGCTGCGGCTGCGGCTGCAGCGAACACCAGTGCTCAGCATAGGAGTCAGCTTAAAACACAGAATCAGTTTGCTTTTTTTGATAACTTTCTAGGATGGTAAGAGGACATGGGAAATACTTTGTAGTTTCTGTGGAATAATAATAGTAGCACTGTGGATCCGATTTAAAGATTACCACTATGAAAGTGGCAATTACTGCTTTCTTATAGGAAGTACTGATTCAGCCGCCACATTCATTCATTTATTCATTCAGCAAATATTTATCAAAGTCCTAACACAAATAAGTAACTGTCCTTTAACTACCGACACAAGATTCTCAGAGAAATGAGTTTAGTGATTTAGAGTTTAGATTTAGGACAATGTAAAATATAATTTACATGATTTGAATTGTACAAATATATTTATAGATGCAAAAGTATTGTACATATTTATGATTCAAAAAGAATTCAGTTTGATTTTCCAATATCCCGAAAACAAAGAATGCAGAAATATAATGAGTGATACGTTTTCTTTCTTTTTCTGTAATGCTTTTATTTTTCTTTCTAAAGATAACTGTTAGCAATGGTTTGGTTATGTCTTTTCAGAATATTTCCAATACATTTTAAAGTTTATATGCATGCTTTTTTTGTTTTTTGTTTTTTTCAAGACAGGATTTCTCTCTATAGCCTTAGCTGTCCTGGACTCACTTTGTAGACCAGGCTGCCCTTGAACTCACAGAGATCCACCTGTCTTTGCCTCCCAAGTGCTGGGATTAAAGGTGTGCGCCACCACGCCCAGCTTATATGCACACTTTTAAAAAGATTCATTTTATTTACTTGTATGTATGCGTATGTTTGTGAATGTGTGCACATGTGTGCAGGTGCCCTCTGGGTCCTGAAGAGGGTGCCCGGGTCCTTGGGGTTGAAATTACAGGATGATGGGCTGGGGTCCACACTCAGCTTCCCATGGTTGGGCAGCAAGCTCTTTCCAGCACCACGTGCACACATTTAACATGATGTAAATAGGAAGGTGCCATGCACATGCTTGTGTGTGCTCATCTTGTTCTTCAGAAATAGCAGTATAGTCCTGTTTCTCCATCTCTGTGGAAAGAAACCTCCTGAGTGCATTCCTTTGGAGGAGGGGGATGTTCAGGGTCTCACATAACCCAGGCTAGCCTCAAATTTGCTATCCAGGCTAGTCAAGGATAACCTAGAACTCTTGATCCTCCTGTTTCCATTCCATGAATGCTGGATTACAGGTCTGCTCTACACTGGCACACATGGTTCTGGGAAGTGAGCTCTGTATATGGTAAGCAAGCATTCTGCCTACTGAGCTACACCCTCAACCATTGAACTCAGTCTTAAAGAGGGAGTTGTATTATTATAATCTGATTAAAAGAATATATATGCCCTAAACTTATTTTTTGATTCTTATAGGACTGTTTAGAAACCAAAGAATACTAAGAGAATATGGTGATTTCTTGGGAAACACAAAGGTAAGGATATCTTTAATCATGTGTGTGTTATTTGACAAACCTAGTACATTGTGAAATGTCTATGGTTATAATCCAAGAAATTCTAGTAAGCCTTTGATCATAATCCAAGGTTTTTCTTGAGCACATCGTAATTAACTGAACTTCCATCTAATTCATTTCTGTTTGATTTTTTTGAAATTAAAATTGTAACATGAGTTTCTTAAGTTTTGTTTTGTCTTGTTTTCCTTCCAGACAGGGTTTCTCTGTGTGGCCTTAGCTGTCCTGGACTCTTTGTGGGCCAGACTGTTGCTAAGATTCTTAAGCATATATAGATAAAGGAGACTATTTGTTTAGGTTTTAGCAGGATTTTCTGTCTCTTTCATGTCTTTTATCTCTCATGAATATGCATCTACAAACACACACACACACACACACACACACACACACACACCTGGATTTACATACAAGTTTAATTGTTGTTGTCTTCACTCCTTCTGCTCATAATTCTGACTCATCATTGAGACTGCCAGCTCTCTGCTTTTGCAGATGAAGGCATCCCCTGAAAGAGAAAATTACACAGGAAGTTTGATTGGTTTTTACTATTTGACTTTATTATCATTATTTTATTTATTAGACATTTTATTATTTACTTTACCTAATTTTAAATTTTTATCTATTTTAATCTAATAAATATTTTACTATCTAAGTTATTAATACTTACTATTTGTGTACATAGTCAGTGGACACTTTGTTTAACCTCATCTTTCACTGTAAAATGGCTACTGTAGGCCTTCCCTCTTCCCAGACTTCCTGCGGCCTCACCTTTTGCTTCTCAGCTACCAGCCCTGCTTCCTGGTTCCTGGTGTAAAGTGGGTCATCAACTTGATACTGTGGAATCATAGTCATGTGGTATCAGTAAGTTGTAGTCAACATTTTCATTAAAAGAGGCTTTGTGCTAGATGATCCTGCTCAGTGCATGGCAGATCTAAGAGTATGAGTACATTTGAGGTGGGCTAGGTATTCTATGAGGGGGTCAGATGGGTTTTCAGTCTACAGCATTTTAAATTTGTGATGGTTATAGAGACCTAATCCTATAAGTCAAAGACAATTTGTAATTTGATGAAAGTACCTCATTTTTCATCATCAAATATAGAGACTTTTAGCTACACATGCTCCTAAATATTATCCTTTCTACAAGAAAGAATTAATATTAGGAGAAACATAGAAAGTTTTTCATTTAGGACCTCACCTACTCATGTCTCTTAAACTGAGTCCAGTTAGATTTTCTTCCCATTGAAATAGCTCTTACCAAAGTCACAAACAACACCCAAGATGCAAAGTCATGTGTCCAGAATAGGTTTTCCATTTCAACTAGCCTGGGAAGGATCTTTGATCAAGAAGTTAATGGTAGATATGTGTGATGGTTCATGACCATAATTCCAGTGTTCAGGGGCCAGAGTAAGGAGGATCTCCTCATGTTCAAGGCTAGCCTGGTCTACACAGTGACTTCAGGCCAGCCACGGCTACATAGTAAGGTCATATCTCAATCAATCTGTCTCCCCCCCCCCTCCCTCTCTCAAAAGGAAAAAAGAAGGTAACACCATAGCTCGGTGTTACAGCTATTGTTTGGCATACCAATACCAGCACTTGGAAGGCTGAGACAAGAAGATTGCAACAAATCAGAGCTAGCAAGGGCTGGAGTGGTTGATGCAGATCTGGGCAAAGGCTGTTTGTGCAAATTGTCTTTTCTCTGGTAGCACTTGAGACCTGACTCCCTTTCACATAGTTTAGAACCCAGCACAGTGGTTGGATCTCAAGCTGCCCCTCTCTCCATTTGTTTCGATACTGGTTTCTTGAGCCTTCTCTGAGTGCGGCACTCAGGAATGGGCTGAAGGCTGCAGTCTTCCCATGTCTTGGGAGCTAGGGTTTCTCCTGCACTGCAAGCTGCCTGTCACTGCCGTACAGTGCGGAACAATGTGGGCCAGTGACATGTGCCTCTTGAATGTGTTCGTGTGGGCAGTCTTGCTTGCTGCAATTGCATGCCTTCTTTGTCTTTTTTACGTTAGATGCACACTTTTGTGTTACACTCTTTGTCTCACGGGAACTGTAACAGCAAGAAATAAAGTCACAGCGCCCTTAGTTTACCAAAAACATCCTCTCCTCAGAGCAGTAGCTCACCCTCTCATACTCTGTGTCCTTTCAATTCGTTTCCCCTTTGACTTGTTGTACCTTCTTAGTGCCTTTCCTTCGGGTCCTGGCTCTGTGAGTTTCTTAAGCTAGCCCTTCCGCCTTGGAACTGCCTTTGTCCTCAGCATTGGAACTGAGCCAATGGTGCGCTGCGTGCTTTATACAGTTTTCCTTGGGAATCCTCTCTGATATCAGTTTTAATTTGTAAAAACTTAATATTATTTATTCAGTGTGCATATGCCGTGGTGCTCCTGTGGAGGTCAGAGCACAATTTGCAGGAGTCTTTTCTTTCCTTCATCCATCTGGTGGAACTCAGGTCATCGGACTTGGTGGCAGTTCTTGTAACAATGTTAAATTTTGAAAATTAAAAAATAAAATAAGCATTTGAGGTTTTAGGAAAGTACCAAAATGTGTTTTCATGTATCTACATACTTTATTATTTTATTTTATTGTGCATATGGTGTGTCAGTGAGGGGACCGGTATGGGAGGACACAGGCGTCCTTAGGGGACAGAAGACGTATCAGATCACCTGGAGCTGGCACTGTATAAGGTTATTGTGCTCCACCCAAGACGGGTGCTGGAACCAAACCGCTGCTCTCAGCATGGAGACTACTCACTCTTTAGCAACTGAGCCATCTCTAGGCCCTGACTACACCCTTTCTAAAGAGAAAGTTTGCATGAGAGCAATTTAAAAGTCAGCTCCTTTGTTTAGAGGGTTTGAGAAGGTAAATCTTGTGCTGTGTTGTAGCTGCCGCCCACTGTGCTTCTCTGAGAGACTTGGGAAGTCTTTGCTCTTGTCTTACAGCCACGCTCCAGGATGGTGTCCGTGTTCCTTAAGGGGCCAGGGAAGGTGGTGATGGTTGCCATCTGCATGTGAGTTATAGAAGACAAGGCTTTTAAACCAGAGATGTGTACCTTTTAACATGTGTGTCCTTGAATGTATAAATGTATTACTTGGTGGCTAGCTGCACGCTGCTGACATGTAGCTTTCCTTATTTTAGGAGGAAGTTGAACCAGTGTCATGGCCAGTGAAGTAACAGGGGAAGGGTCTGTGTCCATGTGGACATTTGAACTTGCAGTTTGTGTAAAATTTAAGTGTATATAAGTTTCTCCCTGGAAACACTAATTGGAGTTTGTCAGAGTCAGTCTACTGAAGCTTCATTGGCCATTGCACAGCCAAGTGCTTCTTGTTTTCTCCTGCCTTAACTCTGGAGGGAACGTCATGTGTTTATAGCTGACCCCTTTCCCTCTGCTTCTTGATTCCTATTTTGTTTACCTTTTTGTATAAAAACATTAATTTTGTAATTCAGTAGTTTTTATTTCTTAAATGTGCATGTCAGAAATTATGATAAGATTTGGAAATATATAATGTGTGATCCTTGGAGGGCAGGAGAGCATTAGCTTAGAGAAGAGCATTTCTAATAGGGACTAAAGATGATGATCCGCATTAGAATACTTAGAACTGCTGTCAAGAATGGTGTCCCAGAGCCGGGCGTGGCAGCGCACGCCTTTAATCCCAGCACTCGGGAGGCAGAGGCAGGCGGATCACTGTGAGTTCAAGGCCAGCCTGGTCTACAAAGTGAGTCCAGGACAGCCAAGGCTTCACAGAGAAACCCTGTCTCAAAAAACCAAAAAAAAAAAAAAAAAAAA